>CM067367.1:56404205-56819378 GCA_034401795.1 Chaetoderma sp. LZ-2023a
GGCCAATGTTAAAATTTTGTAGCGCCATATATTTTTTTTCCCATTTTCCGTTTTGTCCAACATTTCTGGTTTGGATATTTCTGGTCTAAACTCTTCCATTTCCGTCATGCATACTTCCGTTATTGTTCTTCTTCCCCTTCTGTGAATCAGAGTTTAGTAGATCCTGTTCTGTTTCCGGTTTGCACGTTTCCGGTAATTTCGTCTACTTCCGCTTTGCCTGAACATCCGGTTCGCGCATTTCCGATGAAAATCCTTCTTCCAGTTTATCAGAACATCCAGGGATGCTAGATCCTGATGCATTTCCGTTTTCTCACTTCCCGGTTCACGCATTTCCGGTTTTAAATCACTTCCATTTCCGGTTTACGTACATCGCGGGATAGGGTCACTTCCAGTTTCAGGGATCTGCCTGGTGGTCCAGGTTTAGCTTCCACTTCCAGTTTTTCTCACATCCTGTGTGTATGTATCTTCCGGCTGGGGATCTTTTTGGAGCTCCAGGTTCAGCTTCCTTTTCTGATTACACTCTATCCCTGTGTTTATGTACTTCTGGGTTTGGAAGCTTCCTGAGGTTCCAGATTCAAATTCCACTTTCAGTTTTGCACATTCCGATGTTATTGTTATTTCCGGTGATATGGGGTTTTTTTGTTTTGTTTTTTCTAGTGTTTCAGGATTAACTTCCGGTCCGGTCTTCCGCTTCCTGTTTGCGATTTCCGGTGATAGAGATCTTCCTGGTGTTCCAGGTTTTTTCGTCCGGTCTGGTTTCCGTGTTCGCTTTCTTAGGATCCAGTCATCATCTTGTCTAAGAGTTAATCTTATTACCATAATAGCTGTACAGAATCAGAATATTTATTGGCTGAAAATCTACATACAGAGACATGAAGACACTTGAAATTATTCAGACATACAGCAATAATTCTTTTAAACAGTAACAGTAATTAAACGTAAATAAAGACTCACCCGACTGATTGCAGTATGGGATTTTGTTCAGTTTATTACATATGCGCTAGCCTATGCATAGCCTCCCTTCCCAGTCTATATTGCTTGCTGGTAGAGATGGATACTTATCTTCTGTAGTACTGGTCTCACCCAGCCTATAATTAAGTTGTTCAGTTGTGTTCTTCCGTGAAGCGTGTTTAATTAATTTCAACGCAATTCTCCCTAGATACATATTTTTTCATTATTTGTCCTACTTTAGATGGGAAGATGTCCTCGGGCCATTCAGCTTTTTCTCTCGTTCATCCATTCTCTACATATGTTGGCAGGTTGACATATTTAGTTTAACCAATGTGGTGTAATTTGTTGCGCTGAATCTGTCATTTTTTCTTCTAATCTCGGCTTTTATTCCTTTTTTCTTTCCCCTTTTTGTTTATGTTTCCTATAAATAGTGTCTGTGTTATTCCTTTTGGCATGATTCTTGGGGCCATTCTCCTGTCTGAGTAACCGTTGCTGATTTTCTTTCTTTTCAGTGGTTGTCAGTTTTTATCTCAGTCGCCATAGTTAAGGCTAGTCATTTCGCCCTGGTTTCATGTCGCTTCTTTATCATTTCTGCATGTTTCTTCCCTTTTCTCTTTCTAATTTTAATTTTTTGCTTGCTTTTTGTTTTATCTTTTTATTTAAAATCTTGTTCTTCCATCTTGGTTTCAGTTTTTTCTGGGCTAGATTTATCCTATTTTATCCTCTCTCCCTAGGTTCAGGGTTTATTGTGTCGAGTCTTGTCTTTATGGCATGTTTATTTCTTAGCTTTATTTATCAATAGGCCATTCTGTCATCATCAGCCCCTTCTTGTCATTATCAGTAGATGTTTTCAGTTGTTTTTCTGTGCCTGGGTTCTCTTGAATCTTGATTTTCTTAAGTTTTATTTTTGTTGTGGCAATGTAGCCTCAAAGGTTGTTCCTTCTTAGTAGCTTTAAGTTGCTTGCTTCCTTTCCTGATTAATAGGTTCCTTGCATTATGTTTAATATTAATTTCCTCTTAATTTTGGTTGTTCTTGTAGCGGATCTCTTAGTTTTTCTTCTTCCTGTTAATTCTCTCGCCTCAAGGTGTGTGTGTGTGTGTGTGCGATGTTGTTGCTGGACACATTCACTATTCGTTGTATTCTGCTCTCATGTTGGGGGAGGCTGGGCTGATTTTATATCGCATATTTGGCAGTTGCTATGCATTCTGCATCATGCTAAGCTGTATGCAATATTTTTGCAATTTCGTAATTTTGACCAATATCCTTTTTTAATTTGCTTAAGCATGAAAGATTTCATTATATGATATGATATCATATACAGCTGTAAAATAATAGGCCTGTCAGCCGATCCTTGCGGTTTTTGTACCTATCCATACTTTCTATATATCAATTGAATCTTCAGTATTTGCATATAATATACACACGTGTTCTATATTACAAAATAAATATGTCCAGGATATATTCACATTTCCTGAAAATGGCGAGACCCTCAATCTTATTTTAAGGCAATGTTATGTATGTTCCTTCTTCTACATTATGCGCTGTCGTTAGAGTGGGAGTTCTTGCTCTATCGCTATTATATTTTTATTGCCCTTGTTCTGGCATCTATTTCGGGTTTCCGGTTATTCTGGATCCAATGATAGTCTTATCTTTTTCTCCTCCTTGCGTTCATCTTTCTCATGACAGTAATCTTAGACCGTTTTCCTTATTTGGTGCATGAAAGCTGAAGTGGTCACCAAACTGTCTCTGTCTCCTCTGATCTTCTCTTCAAAAGATACTTCAATAGCCCAGAAGCTTCTTCTAGCCTGTTCATATCGCTGGCAGTGCTGCAAGAGATGTTCTGCTGTTTCTTCTGCCTGCTGACACGCACAAAGTGCAGAATCTGTAATCTTGAGACGGTGAAGATGTGCATTGAGACGATTGTGACCCGTCCTCAATCTGAAGATACATGTCTGATCCTCCCTACTGAGGCTGTGTATTGCATCATTATGCTGCCTGTTGGACGGTGGTTCTTGTGGCTTTAATGATATGCTTCAGTTCTTCAAAGTCAACCTCGCGGTTGAATTGTTCTTTATTTGACCCTTCCTTAGCAAGTTGATCAGCTCTGTCATTTCTTAATATGCCACAATGCGAGGGGTTCCACTGTAAGTTGACTTTGTTCTCCTTAGCCAGTTGCATAAGATCTTCATGAATTAAATCTGTACTTTCCTTTCCACTCTCCAGCGCCTGGAGCGCTGAGAGGGAGTCTGTCAGGAAGACAATATTTTCATTTCCTAGTTTTTCGTTGTATCAGCATTTGGCTAGCTAAGATCAGTGCCTGGATTTCTGCAGTGTAATTGGCACAGTGCTTCCCTGTTGGCAAGCATGAGTCTGTTATATCTCCACATGGAAACCGAATGTGAGCACCTGCCCCTCCATTCGTGACAGCCTGGATAGCTGATCCATCTGTATAAACATGTATCCACTCTTCCTCAGGGTAGTATTCTGCAATATGACTCAATGTAAGAACTTTGTTTGTCACCTCTGCTTGATCTCCCTTGCTTTCAATCCCTGGAATCGAGGGCCAGATTGAAATTGTGTTTTCTATTTCAGAAGCTTTCCACGGTTCCCTCTCAGGGATACAAAAAAAAGTAGCAGTTACGTTTCTACATCTGGGAAGATGTCAGACTCTGTTTCTTTCAATTTTCTTTGAAGTTAATAAGAAATTATTCCTTTTGAGCCTTCCTCTAGACATTTGGTGAGTCAGCATATGCATGGGATGGTGAGGCATCAATTTGAATTTCTCGTATTGAATCTCAGCCTTGATTTCTCGTCTCTGCTGGAGTGGCTGGATATTGGTAAGTTCTTCCATCGCTGCTATTGGAGTGGTCTTCATAGACCCTGTTATGATACGAAGAGCCTGATTTTGTACCTTATCCAATGTCTGAAGGGTGCTTGTAGCAGCTGTCATCCATGACGATGAGCCGTATTCGATGATTGGCCTAACTGATATAGAGTAAACCTGTTTCAGAATTTTCATGTTAGCTCCCCATTTTGTTCCAGAAAGTGTCCGCATAACTGCCAGTCTTCGCTTGGCTATACCTTCAGCTTTTCTGATTTGCGCCTTCCAGGTTAGTCTTTTGTCAAATATCAGACCAAGATAAGTTACTTCATCCTCAAAGTGCAGAACTGAGTCACCAAATTTCAGACTTGTCTTGTGTTCCTTTTTAGTGGATAGTGTGAATAAAGTTGCGACTGTCTTCTCTTTGTTGATCTGGACAAACCATCTTGTAACCCACGAATTGAGGTGATCAATTGCGAGTTGCATGCAGTAATTGGATGTTGACATATTCTCATCACTGCTCTACATCACAAGATCATCAGCATACAATGCAGCTCTGACTCCCATTGGAAGGTTCTTCACCAGGTCATTGATGAATATTGTGAAGAGGGTGGGAGAGACTACACCACCCTGAGGTACACCATGTCATAGCAGGACTTTCTTGCTGCTCATCACATTCAGCTGTACTGATGCCTTTCGGTTGTGGAGATACTGGCATATCCAGCTGTACATTTTTCCAGACATATCACTGGTCCTAAGCTTTTGGAGGTGTCCATGCTTCCATACTTTATCAAATGCCTTCTGCAGATCAACCCACACAGTGATGGTATGCTTTTTCTGTTGGAGCGCCTCCTCAATAGACTGTGTCAGATATATTGTTTGATCCTCAGTAGAGCTACACTTTCTGAAGCCATTTTGTTCATCCGTTAAGAGATTGTTGCTTTCAAGATGTCGAAGAAGTCTGGTTGAGGATTCTTTCCATGGCTTTGACAGTGCAACTAGTCAGACTGATAGGTCGATAACTTGCCGCTTTGAATTTATTCTTGCCTTTCTTCAGTACAGGGATCATATTGGCCTCTTTCCAAGACTAGGGAACTTCTCCTGTGTACCAAACTGTGGTTGAAAATCTCCAAAAGCTTGTGCTTTCCAATAGTACCCAGATTCCTCAACATCTCATTGGTTATTCCATCTGGTCCAGGAGACTTCCTGTTTTTCAGACCTTTCAAGCTTTTCTCCAACTCGCTGATGGTTAGAAGCTTATCCATTCCCGCGGCATGTATTTGAGTCTCTCCGTTCCCCTTTGCAGACTTCATTGCACCGTTTTTACGACTAACTGGCACATCTAGATTGCTTTCTTTCTGAAACATACAAGCAAAGTGTTCAGCAGCAGCCTCTCCTGTTTTGATTTCACAATCCTCTTCAAGAGTTATGTTCGGTACTCTGGTGTTTTCATCGTTAAGCTGCTTCACAAGCCTCCAGAGTTTGTTTGTATCTTTTTCAAGATTTAAGCTTGACGATTTTCTCTCCACAATTCTCTGGTGGCTATGATTTTGCCTTTCAGATATTTTGCCTTGGATTGTGGGAGACTCACATGGTTGGCTTCTGTTGGGACATTCTCTGCAAGTTCCCATGCATTGGACATTTCTTCGTGTAACTTTTGCAGAGACGTACTCCAGTAAGGTCTGTAATCTTTCCTGGATCCCCTAGGAATGCATTTGCCAGCAGCAGAGAGTAAAGCAGAGTTAAGCTCTTTAACAACTTTATTGATATTTTGGTTTTTGACATCAATGTCTTTTACCAATCTGTCACTCTCTTTCTGATATCTGTCCCAGTCTGCTTTCTTATAGTTCCATCGAGGAGTCTGATTCCGGTCAATCTCAACATCCATGTTAATGGTAATGAAAACAGGGCGGTGATCACTGCCTCCAAGTTGTTCCCCAACAATACGCAAAGATTCTTGATGTAGATTTTATGTCGAAAATGCTAGATCAGGAGAAGTTGAGGGGTGCCATCATCTTGAGTAGAATGTAGGGGGGGTCATCTGCCTTATTCAAGAGAGTCAGCCTCTGCTCATCCATCGGATTTTCAATGTCCTCACCCCTCCTATCAGTAGAATGATAACCCCATAACTGAGAATGACTGTTGAGGTTACCAGCAATGATAGTTGAATCTGGGTGAACTGGGATTTTTCTGAGATTCAATGGTTGATTATTAGGGCAGTAATAGTTGACAACAGTGATAGGATGTTTCTCTGGAATTATCGTGATTGTAAGAATTTCAGGTCCGTCCATGTCTCTCTGAACTTCAATGGCATTTAGGTTATTCCGGACCAGGGTTATGACTCATCCTTTATGTCTTCCATCACTGTCAGATCTGAAGCACTGAAATCGTCTTATACAGAATCTTCTGTTGGCATTCAGATGAGTTTCTTGGATACACGCGACATCTACGCCTTTCTCCTTGAGAATTTGGCTACGCTCCGTTTTCTTGTTAGAAACTCCTTCAGCATTCCATTGCATGATAGTCAGTTGTTTGCTTACATGTACTTTAGCTTGGACAACCTTCTTCCTTTTTCTCCAAGGTCTACGAACTTTACCACAAGTAGCTTGGGTAGACCCCTTCGAGGCTGGGGGGCCCGGTGCTGCACATGCCTGGCGGGAACTCGCACGGCGAGCACCATGACGGATATTCATAATATTAACTGTCATGAAAGAGGAGTTGTTTAGTGCTATGGTTGGCCACTCGCCCCAAATACCTGGCTTGGTACCCAATTAAAGTATTACACCCCTGCGCCCGACCCAAGATCAGAGATGTTAGATCTACTTTGAGGCCTAGCACTTGTAGCAGGGGTTATCTTTTTAAAAACCCATATCCAGGATCGTTTGTAATTAGAGGGTTCATTTCTTCTGATCCCAGGGGTCTTCCTTATTATATTGGAAGATTTCTGAAAATCATTTCCATTTTCTGTCTTGCTAAAGGAAGCATTCAAATCTAGGGTCTAGTAGCTGTCTGTAGTGGCAGTTTTGCAAACAAATATAGATCTGGGCTTCTACCGCTCTACATGTATCTTCCTTTTCAAAGGATATCGAGGGGTTGGTGACCTATTTTTATATCCACGAGTTTTATCTTTCTCACCCATAGTTCAAGATAGAATCTTTTCTCTGTTCATCTTTCTCTAGGTCCCGGTATGTGGAAGATTTTATTGGTCTGGAAAGACCTTTTCTCGGATTTTCATCCACACCTTTTGTTTTTCTTAAGGTTTGTTTACCAGGGTCGTGTTTTGCAATTCTGGCCAATGACATACGGTATGTCTTCAGCTTCCTTATTGCTGCGCTTAGTTTTCAGCTGCAGCAGAAATTCTTAAGCATCAGTCAATTCATTTATCTTTACTTGGGCGTCTATTTGCCTTGAGAATAGTTTCTTCATTTATAGATGTCATCATTCCATGGCCTTCTCATTTTTACATTCTAACCTGGTCTTTTTTAACTCATAAATCAGTCAGGTTCTCTTCAAGTTTTCACTCGCTTAGAAGTAAGGTTAGACATAATTTAGGGCTTAATTTTTACATCAGTCTTCCCAGACCTCTCCCAAGTCAGGGGCAAGTGTCTTCATCCCAATCCGGAAGTCTTCAGCCTGTGTGTGTGGAAAATCTCGAGCATCCAGTCCCTCAGATCCAATTTTCTTTAGATTTCAGGAAATTCTTAAATCCTTTGGGAAAGAGTCGATTTGACGTGTTTACAAGGGTCGCCTTAAAATTTTTGTAGAATGGTTTTCCAATAATGGTTTCTTGCCCGATTTTGTTTCTATATCCCAGGTGTTAAATTTTCTTTCATATCTTTTTGATTCTCTGCAATTATGAGCTAACACCGTTAGGGGATACAGGTTTTCCTTGGCTTCCTCCCTTCCGAGCCTTTTAAATGCTGATGTCAAAGATACTAAGATTTTAAATGATTTTATCAGAGGCCTGGGTATCATTCGCCCTCCGGTGGCTAAGCCCTTGCCTTCCTGGAATTTGGCATTAGTTCTTCAAGTTCTAATGGGCAATCATTTGGAACCATTAGCCTAAAACTCTTGACTTTAAAGGCAGTTTTTCTAGTAGCGACCGCTTCAGCCAAGAGAATGTCTGAGAGTCACAAGCTCACCGGTGAAAAGGATAGATTTATCGTATCTGGAGATGGATTAGTTCTTTATCGTAGAAGGCATATTTTATCTAAAACTCAGTCTAACCGTCATCCAACTAAGCTGATAATTCTCAAATCTATAACGTCTTTTTCGCCGTCAGATAAGTTCTGGTGTCCGGTCAGAGCTTTGAAAACATATAATCTCCGTACCGATTTTAAAAGATCTGATATATCTCATCTATGGGTTCCATATGTGGAGGTAGCCAGACCCGTCTCTAAGGCTACTATTGCCTGATGGATTTGCGAAACTATTAGAATTTGCTATGTGCTTGCCTCTGGTGAAATTCAGTTAGCCAGTCATTCCAGTGATAATTAAAAAAAAATAGTCATCTCTGCTGTAAATGGATATGTTCTATGAGAAAATAATAGGTCTCAAGTCTGCATATACTCTTTCATTAACTCTTAACCTTTACCACTCTGTCAAAATTTTTAATATTCAAATTAAATGTAAAGATGGACTGCTGTTCATTTAAAAAAAAATTTGGTAGGCAGATGTTGGTGTCTATGACGGTATCATCGGCTACCAAATTTACTGAAAAAAGAGCCATGCAGCAAGCATTTTCAGTCAAATTAATGTTAATAGGCCTTTGAGTCCATAGAACAATGTGATTTGTGATACAATGTGTACTTTCCTAACATGCCTAATGCATTAGGATTGCTGTGAAAAATTGAACATCAAACAGACATGCAATTGTTGTATGTAATTGATAAAGTATATATATATATATATATATATATATATATATATATATATATATATATATATATATATATATATATATATATATATATATATATATATATATATTACAATAAGTCTAACACATTATGATATTAGTTCATCATGATTGACATATGATATAACCAAGTATGGAGTATATATATATATATATATATATATATATATATATATATATATATATATATATATATATATATATATTCCAAATTTTCAAGTGTAATTAATTACAATTACTTTTGTAGCTACTCAATAACAATTCCAACCAATTATTTGAAAAATGTAAATTACAGCCAATTACAATTACAAATATCAATTACCCCATGTCTGGTTGCTGTTACAATTCTGGTCAACTCCTTACGGGTCTACTTATAGGGTCATTCCATACCAAATCACCCAGAATATAAAAATCTTCCCGGGTGACCATCTCTGATTTTTATTAAATTTCACCCAGATCCACATATATGGAAATGATACCTGCATGCACAATTTCATTGGAAAATTCCAATTAGTTTTGAAGTTATGGTTGATTGATTTTAAGGGGCGTGGCACTTTTTTTTGCACTCGCGAATCCAGTGAGTGATTTGGAAGGATCTTTAAACGCTGATAACTTTCTTAATGTTGAAGATATTACGCTGAAATTTGCTGTGCCACCTAACTGATGCATGAGGAGTCTGGAACTGAACGCATGTCCTGGATATCTCTGCCAGCTCCAGAGGTGGAGGACTCTAAAGTTGGGCATTTATCCATTCAAAAACAATTTTTATCAGATTTCAGTGAACCAGTACTACCTGACTCTTTATCACAAACACTAAATGTAAGTTGTTTTGAAGTATGTACATATAGGTGTTGCTGTAGAAGAAAGCTTATGTGAATCAGGTACAATATTAAAGTGTGGCAGGTGTCCACATAACAGATGAGAACAAAAAATCCGAAAATTTGGCCTTCATATTAGGGGTGGTTTACCCATGTGGGCAATTACCTATCATCAGGAGCTTTGAATATGATTAACATACATATATTAACTGTATATGTACCAAGTTATAACTTTGTGGCTCAATTCCTTCAACCTTATATAAAGTTCGATATCTACCCTATTTTCCAGAAATCGAACCAACCAAAATGAAGTGTTAATTAACTTATCAACACTTTCAAACCAAAAATACATTGATTTATACATTGCACTATCAATTATCAATGCCTCAATCACAGGCATTCACATCTACATACCACATGCAATGTAACTTACTAAGAATATAAATAAATGCTTAGAAAAACTCACATGGTTGTGAATGCAAATATTACAAAAATGCTGGTAATTTCTGTTGAATCTGCATGTAATCCTGCGGTGAAAGTTTATAATATCGAGCACTGTGTCCTTGTAGTTCCGGAGCACCAATCAAGCAAATGATATGTTGAAATGGCACCCAGCATTGATCCTTTCGTGAAACTGAAGGCCAGGAGAGAAATCCTTTACTGGAGCGTTTCATACAGTCAACAAGTACATCACTCTGTTCATCAGACCGCTCAACAATACTTCCAACATACCATTCCTTGTCATACATACATGCTACATATTTTCCAGGTTGCAACTGATCATGATGTTGGGAATCAGGCAGGATACTATGAAGTGATGATGGTTGTTTGTCACCAAGGGTGCCCATAGTAAAATCACTATCAGCTGAGATCCGTTTCATCTTCAATTCGACTTCGGATACAGGAATAAAGCAATGATGCGACCGGGTGCCTGAAAGAGTCTTTACTGAATCAAATCATGAAGTTAATTCAAACCTGGCTGCATTATCTGCAACATCGTTATCAGAAACAAAGAAAAATTTAACCCCAGGAATGTGTTCTGAAGCCCAGTTATACATTTGAGTTGCAGTCAAAATGTGATCCTTTACTGTTGCCTGCAAGTTGGCTCGAGCGACTAAGTGTTTCACAGTTCCCCCAATGCCATCACAGGGGCTTTTCCCATGGCTAGTTGCAAAGAAATGCCATTCTGCATCAAATCCGTGGTCATTTTGGTGGTGACATAGATTGCTAAAGTTCTTGAAATTTTTATACTGACCAGTTGCTCCATCACTGAAATATATGATGATCTTAACGGATGGTAGGTTTTAATATGAGATATCATGGTTGAGATAAATGAATGCACAGTAACAGTGTCATGCTTTAGGCAATCTGAAATAATACAAATATTCAAACATTTTAATTCTCCCTCAGATCTGTAATATACCACAAATTGGTGAAGTGTAGCTTGAGAGTTGTCCCAGTGGTGGCCCTGCACCGCGTCTTGAACAATCAGTCTTGTTGGATTTCGCTGAAAAATCATACATAAGATGGTGATTGCAGACATGTTTATTTCTATTTCTGAAAATGTTGGTCCCGATCCCAGGATGATTTATAATAAAGAAATATTTGTTACATCCCAGAGAGGTGACTAATATTTCTTTATTATGTTTATTTCTGTTTATAATGTTATCTCTGTTTGTTTTTAGATGAACAGACTGTCACCATTTACGACCATCTTGTGCCGGTTGCAGATGCTGAACAGATATGCTGCGCTCACACCACAATGCTGCTCGCTCTGCTCAGTCGCAAGATTACAGAACAAATCAATCTCTCCATTATTGAAACATCATCAACTCACTAAAGTCCAAGCTACATCAAGGTGTACATTAATTAAATCTGCAATCTCTCATTCTACATGCTACTCAACAAGTGCAGATAGTGGTGTTGATAAAGAGACCAATCTACCTTTGTATGATGCTAAGAAGGGCTACCTGGTATACACTGGCCCTATAGCACCCATGATCAAAGTGGTTAAACTGTTTTCCATATCCACCAGCCTCATTGGCCTCGGATTACAACCATATATTATTTTTAATGCAACGGGTAGTGTCATGGTAAAAGCCGTCACTGTAGGAATAGTTAGCATATTTATTTTTATAACACCATTACTCATTCATTTCGTCTCGGGGAAGTATATAACAGAGATGTATTATAATGAACCGACGGATACATTCACGGCGACAGTAAGGACATTGTTTGCGTGGAAAAAAGACATTGTTTTCACGTCTGATGATGTTGTTGTACCAGATATCGCTGGTATGTTCACAAGTATGCTTGTTAAGGGGAGACCACTGTTTGCTGATACACAATCATTTCGTGATAAGGATGTATATATCCGTTTAATGGGCTATGATAAGCCTTTAGAATGGGAGTTGGATCCACCGGAAGAAGATGATAGTAAGAAGAACTTATAGGTTTAATGGATTTGAACTTTAAAAAAATACGCTCTTATAGAATTTTTCCGCATAAGTAATGATAATCATAGATAATTGTGGTACAATAGATTCATTTTAAATATATTAGTACTGTCAGAGTAATATAGTTTCTCCCTGCTTTGCAAAGCGGTGTGATTATGTCACTATTATGTGTTTCCATCTCTTTTATGTCCATGCATCTGTGTAGATTCTGGTTTTCACTTTATAATTTGTATGTTGGCAAAACTTGACTAGGAAGAACCCTATTATATTTTGTGTCCATCCATCCATTTATCCATACATCTTGCCAACCAGGTGTTTGCTTGCAGATTGTTTGATTTCATTCGGTAACTTAGCTTCTACTTAGTGTATGTTGATGAAACTCTGGGGACCCGTATGTTCGCCGTGTTCCCAGGAAGAAGCCTATTATGGTTTGGGTTAGTTCATCCACATCTTGTTAAGTATGTGTTCATCTGTCTTGCTACACACCAAAATGGCTGGGATCATGGGAGGATCGTGTGATTTTGTTTAGACGAGACTATTCTTTGGAAAAAGTCAATAATTTAAGTGCTTAGAATGATATATGCACATAGGTTGTGGTTTGTTTCTGACACATCTTAACACTCCTCATCTCCCAAAATCAGCATTCTCCATTAGCACCATTCTTCAATAGTGAGGTCACTAGTTCAAAGATCAAGGTCATTCTGACATTGCTATTTAACCTCTGCTTTTTCAACGTTAAATTGTTGTGTTTAGAAAACCATTTATATTTATATTTCAGAATTGCTTTATATTCCCAGAACTAAACCTGGACACATGGTTCCCTATACCATAAGGGAGATGTGTGTAGATAGTGAGGTCACTTGGTCAAAGAGCAAGGTCATTCTGAAATTGCTATTTGACCTCCGCTCTTTAATCCTATTGCCTCCGCTCTTTAATCCTATTGGAACTAAGATTGGATACATGGTTACCTATAATGTTAGGAAGCAGCGTCATAACGTTGAGATGGCAAAGGTCAAGGACACTGTGACAAACAGGAGACAGATGAGACATTTAATTCCACGGAATTCTTGTTAGTTATAAGCTCCGCCCATGTTTTGCACGTTGGGATAAATTTATATACTTTGAACCCTGAATTCACAGAATCCTGTTTTCAAGGTAAACTAAATGGACTGAGTGCTCTATGACAGCAAAAGCATCCAGTTAAATTAGTTTCAAAATATTCAACAGAATGTTTATTTAATAGTATATCCATAGATCAAAACATTCAATTTGTACACTTGACAGATGTTTGAATGTTCATGACAGAGCTAGATACATCATTCATTACGCATTTTGATTGTAACGTCAGCCTACATATGACGTAATTGATTATGACATCGTATACTTGATTGGTAGATCTGATCTCTTCATTAACTGCATGTTCTGCCTCCTTACTTTTCTTTGAGCTGATTGGCAGATCTGATCCATGAATGATTTGCTCTGGGACACCAAGCGTGCCAATATGGTCTCTTATTATAAGAAAACTACATTATATATAAATTTATACATTTACAAGACTGACATAGGAAATGTGTTTTCTCAGCAAAAATTGTATTTCTTTAACCCTTTAAATGGTCAAGTATCTAAAATTTGCAGAGAAGACCTTTTGAATGCAGTAACTTTCTTAAAAAATTCCACTTGTCCTGCGTATGAACTAAGGAAGTGTTTCAATTTTCTTGACAAATCTTGATCATTGAAGGGCCTTGGGGGTTGAACATGTCGGTTCGCTGTCTTGTTTAACCAGCATCATTTGAGGCTGAAAGACACGTGATCTCATAGCTGTCTGACTGCTGCAAGCCACCAAACAATAATTTCAATGGGCAATAACTCTGGACCTGCAGAATATTATGACAACAAATTGACTGAACATTGTCGGTGGCTTAGCCACCAACACATTCAGTAAAATTGCTTTCAAAATATTCAGCATATCCAGAGTTAAACCCCATGGAAAATGTATTCTGCAGAAATTCAGCAGACAGACAGTTAAACATGTGTGACTTTATTTAGGTGTTATGGAAATTGAAATTTAGCGCTATCCCAGCTGATTTGCATCATTTTCACAATGATTTTGCTGAAAGTTGCAGTTGTTGTAAGGGTTTATTCTTATGCAGACTTCATCAGTGACATTGTCATTGTGTGGATGAATCACTCTCAAGCGCTAAAATTAAGTTTTCTCAGAATTTTATGCCTTATACCAAACCTCAAAACCAAACCTTAATCCTCATTGTTATTAAAACTAAGAGTAACGGTCAAGGTCATTGCTTGAATACAGACAATTCTGCCATGACCTGAATGTTTTATTATTGGTTCTCATAAGGGAAATAGTAATCTTAGTGATGCACTGCTTTACAGATGATATGCCCATGTCAACCTTAGCTGAATGCTCTGCACTTGTCTGGAGGAACGTCCATTTGCAGGCCAATAGAGAACTATTTTTGAAAATTTACGACGAATGTCTGGCTCAATAACCGAGCCAGTCATTCGAGTGGTAAATTTTCAAAAGTAGTTCTCTCTTGGTGTGCAAATGGACATTAAATAAGCAAATATTTGGATTTTCTTGACCAAATCTGACCAGTAAAGAGTTAAAGCATAAGATGGACACATACCACAAGTTTGGTGAGTGTCTGTGACTGTAGATCATACATACCACAAGTTTGGTGAGTGTCTGTGACTGTAGATCACACATACCACAAGTCTGGTGAGTGTCCGTGACTGTAGATCACACATACCACAAGTCTGGTGAGTGTCTGTGACTGTAGATCACACATACCACAAGTCTGGTGAGTGTCTGTGACTGTAGATCACACATACCACAAGTTTGGTGAGTGTCTGTGACTGTAGATCACACATACCACAAGTCTGGTGAGTGTCCGTGACTGTAGATCACACATACCACAAGTTTGGTGAGTGTCTGTGACTGTAGATCATACATACCACAAGTTTGGTGAGTGTCTGTGACTGTAGATCACACATACCACAGGTTTGGTGAGTGTCTGTGACTGTAGATCATACATACCACAAGTTTGGTGAGTGTCTGTGACTGTAGATCACACATACCACAGGTTTGGTGAGTGTCCGTGACTGTAGATCACACATACCACAAGTTTGGTGAGTGTCTGTGACTGTAGATCACACATACCACAGGTTTGGTGAGTGTCTGTGACTGTAGATCACACATACCACAAGTTTGGTGAGTGTCTGTGACTGTAGATCACACATACCACAAGTTTGGTGAGTGTCTGTGACTGTAGATCACACATACCACAAGTTTGGTGAGTGTCTGTGACTGTAGATCATACATACCACAAGTTTGGTGAGTGTTCGTGACTAGATCACACATACCACAAGTTTGGTGAATGTCTGTGACTGTAGATCACACATACCACAAGTTTGGTGAGTGTCCGTGACTGTAGATCACACATACCACAAGTTTGGTGAGTGTCTGTGACTGTAGATACACACATACCACAAGTTTGGTGAGTGTCCGTGACTGTAGATACACACATGCCACAAGTTTGGTGAGTGTCCGTGACTGTAGATACACACATACCACAAGTTTGGTGAATGTCTGTGACTGTAGATACACACATACCACAAGTTTGGTGAGTGTCCGTGACTAGATCACACATACCACAAGTTTGGTGTGTCTGTGACTAGACCACACATACCACAAGTTTGGTGAGTGTCTGTGACTGTAGATCACACATGCCACAAGTTTGGTGAGTGTCTGTCACTGTAGATACACACATACCACAAGTTTGGTGAGTGTCTGTGACTGTAGATCACACATACCACAAGTTTGGTGAGTGTCCGTGACTGTAGAGTGGTCAGTGTCTGTGGCTGTAGATACACACATACCACAAGTTTGGTGAGTGTCCGTGACTAGATCACACATACCACAAGTTTGGTGTATCTGTGACTAGACCACACATACCACAAGTTTGGTGAGTGTCTGTGACTGTAGATCACACATACCACAAGTTTGGTGGGTGTCCGTGACTAGATCACACATACCACAAGTTTGGTGCGTGTCCGTGACTGTAGATCACACATACCACAAGTTTGGTGAGTGTTCATGACTAGATCACACATACCACAAGTTTGGTGAATGTCTGTGACTGTAGATACACACATACCACAAGTTTGGTGAGTGTCCGTGACTGTAGATCACACATACCACAAGTTTGGTGAGTGTCCGTGACTGTAGATCACACATACCACAAGTTTGGTGAGTGTCCGTGACTGTAGATACACACATACCACAAGTCTGGTGAGTGTCCATGATGACCACACATACCACAGGTTTGGTGAGTGTCTGTGACTGTAGATCACACATGCCACAAGTTTGGTGAGTGTCTGTGACTGTAGATCACACATGCCACAAGTTTGGTGAGTGTCTGTCACTGTAGATACACACATACCACAAGTTTGGTGAGTGTCTGTGACTGTAGATCACACATACCACAAGTTTGGTGAGTGTCTGTGACTAGACCACAGATACCACAAGTTTGGTGAGTGTCTGTGACTGTAGATCACACATACCACAAGTTTGTTGAGTGTCCGTGACTGTAGATCACACATACCATGAGTTTGGTGAGTGTCCGTGACTAGATCACACATACCACAAGTTTGGTGCATGTCCGTGACTAGATCACACATACCACAAGTTTGGTGAGTGTCCGTGACTGTAGATACACACATACCACAAGTCTGGTGAGTGTCCATGATGACCACACATACCACAGGTTTGGTGAGTGTCTGTGACTGTAGATCACACATGCCACAAGTTTGGTGAGTGTCCGTGACTGTAGATACACACATACCACAAGTTTGGTGAATGTCTGTGACTGTAGATACACACATACCACAAGTTTGGTGAGTGTCCGTGACTAGATCACACATACCACAAGTTTGGTGTGTCTGTGACTAGACCACACATACCACAGGTTTGGTGAGTGTCTGTGACTGTAGATCACACATGCCACAAGTTTGGTGAGTGTCTGTCACTGTAGATACACACATACCACAAGTTTGGTGAGTGTCTGTGACTGTAGATCACACATACCACAAGTTTGGTGAGTGTCCGTGACTGTAGAGTGGTCAGTGTCTGTGGCTGTAGATACACACATACCACAAGTTTGGTGAGTGTCCGTGACTAGATCACACATACCACAAGTTTGGTGTATCTGTGACTAGACCACACATACCACAAGTTTGGTGAGTGTCTGTGACTGTAGATCACACATACCACAAGTTTGGTGGGTGTCCGTGACTAGATCACACATACCACAAGTTTGGTGCGTGTCCGTGACTGTAGATCACACATACCACAAGTTTGGTGAGTGTTCATGACTAGATCACACATACCACAAGTTTGGTGAATGTCTGTGACTGTAGATACACACATACCACAAGTTTTGTGAGTGTCCGTGACTGTAGATCACACATACCACAAGTTTGGTGAGTGTCCGTGACTGTAGATCACACATACCACAAGTTTGGTGAGTGTCCGTGACTGTAGATACACACATACCACAAGTCTGGTGAGTGTCCATGATGACCACACATACCACAGGTTTGGTGAGTGTCTGTGACTGTAGATCACACATGCCACAAGTTTGGTGAGTGTCTGTGACTGTAGATCACACATGCCACAAGTTTGGTGAGTGTCTGTCACTGTAGATACACACATACCACAAGTTTGGTGAGTGTCTGTGACTGTAGATCACACATACCACAAGTTTGGTGAGTGTCTGTGACTAGACCACAGATACCACAAGTTTGGTGAGTGTCTGTGACTGTAGATCACACATACCACAAGTTTGTTGAGTGTCCGTGACTGTAGATCACACATACCATGAGTTTGGTGAGTGTCCGTGACTAGATCACACATACCACAAGTTTGGTGCGTGTCCGTGACTAGATCACACATACCACAAGTTTAGTGAGTGTCCGTGACTGTAGATACACACATACCACAAGTCTGGTGAGTGTCCATGATGACCACACATACCACAGGTTTGGTGAGTGTCTGTGACTGTAGATCACACATGCCACAAGTTTGGTGAGTGTCCGTGACTGTAGATACACACATACCACAAGTTTGATGAATGTCTGTGACTGTAGATACACACATACCACAAGTTTGGTGAGTGTCCGTGACTAGATCACACATACCACAAGTTTGGTGTGTCTGTGACTAGACCACACATACCACAGGTTTGGTGAGTGTCTGTGACTGTAGATCACACATGCCACAAGTTTGGTGAGTGTCTGTCACTGTAGATACACACATACCACAAGTTTGGTGAGTGTCTGTGACTGTAGATCACACATACCACAAGTTTGGTGAGTGTCCGTGACTGTAGAGTGGTCAGTGTCTGTGGCTGTAGATACACACATACCACAAGTTTGGTGAGTGTCCGTGACTAGATCACACATACCACAAGTTTGGTGTATCTGTGACTAGACCACACATACCACAAGTTTGGTGAGTGTCTGTGACTGTAGATCACACATACCACAAGTTTGGTGGGTGTCCGTGACTAGATCACACATACCACAAGTTTGGTGCGTGTCCGTGACTGTAGATCACACATACCACAAGTTTGGTGAGTGTTCATGACTAGATCACACATACCACAAGTTTGGTGAATGTCTGTGACTGTAGATACACACATACCACAAGTTTTGTGAGTGTCCGTGACTGTAGATCACACATACCACAAGTTTGGTGAGTGTCCGTGACTGTAGATCACACATACCACAAGTTTGGTGAGTGTCCGTGACTGTAGATACACACATACCACAAGTCTGGTGAGTGTCCATGATGACCACACATACCACAGGTTTGGTGAGTGTCTGTGACTGTAGATCACACATGCCACAAGTTTGGTGAGTGTCTGTGACTGTAGATCACACATGCCACAAGTTTGGTGAGTGTCTGTCACTGTAGATACACACATACCACAAGTTTGGTGAGTGTCTGTGACTGTAGATCACACATACCACAAGTTTGGTGAGTGTCTGTGACTAGACCACAGATACCACAAGTTTGGTGAGTGTCTGTGACTGTAGATCACACATACCACAAGTTTGTTGAGTGTCCGTGACTGTAGATCACACATACCATGAGTTTGGTGAGTGTCCGTGACTAGATCACACATACCACAAGTTTGGTGCGTGTCCGTGACTAGATCACACATACCACAAGTTTGGTGAGTGTCCGTGACTGTAGATACACACATACCACAAGTCTGGTGAGTGTCCATGATGACCACACATACCACAGGTTTGGTGAGTGTCTGTGACTGTAGATCACACATGCCACAAGTTTGGTGAGTGTCCGTGACTGTAGATACACACATACCACAAGTTTGGTGAATGTCTGTGACTGTAGATACACACATACCACAAGTTTGGTGAGTGTCCGTGACTAGATCACACATACCACAAGTTTGGTGTGTCTGTGACTAGACCACACATACCACAGGTTTGGTGAGTGTCTGTGACTGTAGATCACACATGCCACAAGTTTGGTGAGTGTCTGTCACTGTAGATACACACATACCACAAGTTTGGTGAATGTCTGTGACTGTAGATACACACATACCACAAGTTTGGTGAGTGTCCGTGACTAGATCACACATACCACAAGTTTGGTGTGTCTGTGACTAGACCACACATACCACAGGTTTGGTGAGTGTCTGTGACTGTAGATCACACATGCCACAAGTTTGGTGAGTGTCCGTGACTGTAGATACACACATACCACAAGTTTGGTGAATGTCTGTGACTGTAGATACACACATACCACAAGTTTGGTGAGTGTCCGTGACTAGATCACACATACCACAAGTTTGGTGTGTCTGTGACTAGACCACAC
Organism: Chaetoderma sp. LZ-2023a; assembly: GCA_034401795.1. NCBI lineage: Eukaryota > Metazoa > Mollusca > Caudofoveata > Chaetodermatida > Chaetodermatidae > Chaetoderma > Chaetoderma sp. LZ-2023a. The sequence continues at coordinate 56,424,095 of CM067367.1, forward strand.
ATACCACAGGTTTGGTGAGTGTCTGTGACTGTAGATCACACATGCCACAAGTTTGGTGAGTGTCTGTCACTGTAGATACACACATACCACAAGTTTGGTGAATGTCTGTGACTGTAGATACACACATACCACAAGTTTGGTGAGTGTCCGTGACTAGATCACACATACCACAAGTTTGGTGTGTCTGTGACTAGACCACACATACCACAGGTTTGGTGAGTGTCTGTGACTGTAGATCACACATACCACAAGTTTGGTGAGTGTCTGTGACTGTAGATCACACATACCACAAGTTTGGTGAGTGTCTGTGACTGTAGATCATACATACCACAAGTTTGGTGAGTGTTCGTGACTAGATCACACATACCACAAGTTTGGTGAATGTCTGTGACTGTAGATCACACATACCACAAGTTTGGTGAGTGTCCGTGACTGTAGATCACACATACCACAAGTTTGGTGAGTGTCTGTGACTGTAGATACACACATACCACAAGTTTGGTGAGTGTCCGTGACTGTAGATACACACATGCCACAAGTTTGGTGAGTGTCCGTGACTGTAGATACACACATACCACAAGTTTGGTGAATGTCTGTGACTGTAGATACACACATACCACAAGTTTGGTGAGTGTCCGTGACTAGATCACACATACCACAAGTTTGGTGTGTCTGTGACTAGACCACACATACCACAAGTTTGGTGAGTGTCTGTGACTGTAGATCACACATGCCACAAGTTTGGTGAGTGTCTGTCACTGTAGATACACACATACCACAAGTTTGGTGAGTGTCTGTGACTGTAGATCACACATACCACAAGTTTGGTGAGTGTCCGTGACTGTAGAGTGGTCAGTGTCTGTGGCTGTAGATACACACATACCACAAGTTTGGTGAGTGTCCGTGACTAGATCACACATACCACAAGTTTGGTGTATCTGTGACTAGACCACACATACCACAAGTTTGGTGAGTGTCTGTGACTGTAGATCACACATACCACAAGTTTGGTGGGTGTCCGTGACTAGATCACACATACCACAAGTTTGGTGCGTGTCCGTGACTGTAGATCACACATACCACAAGTTTGGTGAGTGTTCATGACTAGATCACACATACCACAAGTTTGGTGAATGTCTGTGACTGTAGATACACACATACCACAAGTTTGGTGAGTGTCCGTGACTGTAGATCACACATACCACAAGTTTGGTGAGTGTCCGTGACTGTAGATCACACATACCACAAGTTTGGTGAGTGTCCGTGACTGTAGATACACACATACCACAAGTCTGGTGAGTGTCCATGATGACCACACATACCACAGGTTTGGTGAGTGTCTGTGACTGTAGATCACACATGCCACAAGTTTGGTGAGTGTCTGTGACTGTAGATCACACATGCCACAAGTTTGGTGAGTGTCTGTCACTGTAGATACACACATACCACAAGTTTGGTGAGTGTCTGTGACTGTAGATCACACATACCACAAGTTTGGTGAGTGTCTGTGACTAGACCACAGATACCACAAGTTTGGTGAGTGTCTGTGACTGTAGATCACACATACCACAAGTTTGTTGAGTGTCCGTGACTGTAGATCACACATACCATGAGTTTGGTGAGTGTCCGTGACTAGATCACACATACCACAAGTTTGGTGCATGTCCGTGACTAGATCACACATACCACAAGTTTGGTGAGTGTCCGTGACTGTAGATACACACATACCACAAGTCTGGTGAGTGTCCATGATGACCACACATACCACAGGTTTGGTGAGTGTCTGTGACTGTAGATCACACATGCCACAAGTTTGGTGAGTGTCCGTGACTGTAGATACACACATACCACAAGTTTGGTGAATGTCTGTGACTGTAGATACACACATACCACAAGTTTGGTGAGTGTCCGTGACTAGATCACACATACCACAAGTTTGGTGTGTCTGTGACTAGACCACACATACCACAGGTTTGGTGAGTGTCTGTGACTGTAGATCACACATGCCACAAGTTTGGTGAGTGTCTGTCACTGTAGATACACACATACCACAAGTTTGGTGAGTGTCTGTGACTGTAGATCACACATACCACAAGTTTGGTGAGTGTCCGTGACTGTAGAGTGGTCAGTGTCTGTGGCTGTAGATACACACATACCACAAGTTTGGTGAGTGTCCGTGACTAGATCACACATACCACAAGTTTGGTGTATCTGTGACTAGACCACACATACCACAAGTTTGGTGAGTGTCTGTGACTGTAGATCACACATACCACAAGTTTGGTGGGTGTCCGTGACTAGATCACACATACCACAAGTTTGGTGCGTGTCCGTGACTGTAGATCACACATACCACAAGTTTGGTGAGTGTTCATGACTAGATCACACATACCACAAGTTTGGTGAATGTCTGTGACTGTAGATACACACATACCACAAGTTTTGTGAGTGTCCGTGACTGTAGATCACACATACCACAAGTTTGGTGAGTGTCCGTGACTGTAGATCACACATACCACAAGTTTGGTGAGTGTCCGTGACTGTAGATACACACATACCACAAGTCTGGTGAGTGTCCATGATGACCACACATACCACAGGTTTGGTGAGTGTCTGTGACTGTAGATCACACATGCCACAAGTTTGGTGAGTGTCTGTGACTGTAGATCACACATGCCACAAGTTTGGTGAGTGTCTGTCACTGTAGATACACACATACCACAAGTTTGGTGAGTGTCTGTGACTGTAGATCACACATACCACAAGTTTGGTGAGTGTCTGTGACTAGACCACAGATACCACAAGTTTGGTGAGTGTCTGTGACTGTAGATCACACATACCACAAGTTTGTTGAGTGTCCGTGACTGTAGATCACACATACCATGAGTTTGGTGAGTGTCCGTGACTAGATCACACATACCACAAGTTTGGTGCGTGTCCGTGACTAGATCACACATACCACAAGTTTGGTGAGTGTCCGTGACTGTAGATACACACATACCACAAGTCTGGTGAGTGTCCATGATGACCACACATACCACAGGTTTGGTGAGTGTCTGTGACTGTAGATCACACATGCCACAAGTTTGGTGAGTGTCCGTGACTGTAGATACACACATACCACAAGTTTGATGAATGTCTGTGACTGTAGATACACACATACCACAAGTTTGGTGAGTGTCCGTGACTAGATCACACATACCACAAGTTTGGTGTGTCTGTGACTAGACCACACATACCACAGGTTTGGTGAGTGTCTGTGACTGTAGATCACACATGCCACAAGTTTGGTGAGTGTCTGTCACTGTAGATACACACATACCACAAGTTTGGTGAGTGTCTGTGACTGTAGATCACACATACCACAAGTTTGGTGAGTGTCCGTGACTGTAGAGTGGTCAGTGTCTGTGGCTGTAGATACACACATACCACAAGTTTGGTGAGTGTCCGTGACTAGATCACACATACCACAAGTTTGGTGTATCTGTGACTAGACCACACATACCACAAGTTTGGTGAGTGTCTGTGACTGTAGATCACACATACCACAAGTTTGGTGGGTGTCCGTGACTAGATCACACATACCACAAGTTTGGTGCGTGTCCGTGACTGTAGATCACACATACCACAAGTTTGGTGAGTGTTCATGACTAGATCACACATACCACAAGTTTGGTGAATGTCTGTGACTGTAGATACACACATACCACAAGTTTTGTGAGTGTCCGTGACTGTAGATCACACATACCACAAGTTTGGTGAGTGTCCGTGACTGTAGATCACACATACCACAAGTTTGGTGAGTGTCCGTGACTGTAGATACACACATACCACAAGTCTGGTGAGTGTCCATGATGACCACACATACCACAGGTTTGGTGAGTGTCTGTGACTGTAGATCACACATGCCACAAGTTTGGTGAGTGTCTGTGACTGTAGATCACACATGCCACAAGTTTGGTGAGTGTCTGTCACTGTAGATACACACATACCACAAGTTTGGTGAGTGTCTGTGACTGTAGATCACACATACCACAAGTTTGGTGAGTGTCTGTGACTAGACCACAGATACCACAAGTTTGGTGAGTGTCTGTGACTGTAGATCACACATACCACAAGTTTGTTGAGTGTCCGTGACTGTAGATCACACATACCATGAGTTTGGTGAGTGTCCGTGACTAGATCACACATACCACAAGTTTGGTGCGTGTCCGTGACTAGATCACACATACCACAAGTTTGGTGAGTGTCCGTGACTGTAGATACACACATACCACAAGTCTGGTGAGTGTCCATGATGACCACACATACCACAGGTTTGGTGAGTGTCTGTGACTGTAGATCACACATGCCACAAGTTTGGTGAGTGTCCGTGACTGTAGATACACACATACCACAAGTTTGGTGAATGTCTGTGACTGTAGATACACACATACCACAAGTTTGGTGAGTGTCCGTGACTAGATCACACATACCACAAGTTTGGTGTGTCTGTGACTAGACCACACATACCACAGGTTTGGTGAGTGTCTGTGACTGTAGATCACACATGCCACAAGTTTGGTGAGTGTCTGTCACTGTAGATACACACATACCACAAGTTTGGTGAATGTCTGTGACTGTAGATACACACATACCACAAGTTTGGTGAGTGTCCGTGACTAGATCACACATACCACAAGTTTGGTGTGTCTGTGACTAGACCACACATACCACAGGTTTGGTGAGTGTCTGTGACTGTAGATCACACATGCCACAAGTTTGGTGAGTGTCCGTGACTGTAGATACACACATACCACAAGTTTGGTGAATGTCTGTGACTGTAGATACACACATACCACAAGTTTGGTGAGTGTCCGTGACTAGATCACACATACCACAAGTTTGGTGTGTCTGTGACTAGACCACACATACCACAGGTTTGGTGAGTGTCTGTGACTGTAGATCACACATGCCACAAGTTTGGTGAGTGTCTGTCACTGTAGATACACACATACCACAAGTTTGGTGAATGTCTGTGACTGTAGATACACACATACCACAAGTTTGGTGAGTGTCCGTGACTAGATCACACATACCACAAGTTTGGTGTGTCTGTGACTAGACCACACATACCACAGGTTTGGTGAGTGTCTGTGACTGTAGATCACACATACCACAAGTTTGGTGAGTGTCCGTGACTGTAGAGTGGTCAGTGTCTGTGGCTGTAGATACACACATACCACAAGTTTGGTGAGTGTCCGTGACTAGATCACACATACCACAAGTTTGGTGTATCTGTGACTAGACCACACATACCACAAGTTTGGTGAGTGTCTGTGACTGTAGATCACACATACCACAAGTTTGGTGGGTGTCCGTGACTAGATCACACATACCACAAGTTTGGTGCGTGTCCGTGACTGTAGATCACACATACCACAAGTTTGGTGAGTGTTCATGACTAGATCACACATACCACAAGTTTGGTGAATGTCTGTGACTGTAGATACACACATACCACAAGTTTTGTGAGTGTCCGTGACTGTAGATCACACATACCACAAGTTTGGTGAGTGTTCGTGACTGTAGATCACACATACCACAAGTTTGGTGAGTGTCCGTGACTGTAGATACACACATACCACAAGTCTGGTGAGTGTCCATGATGACCACACATACCACAGGTTTGGTGAGTGTCTGTGACTGTAGATCACACATGCCACAAGTTTGGTGAGTGTCTGTGACTGTAGATCACACATGCCACAAGTTTGGTGAGTGTCTGTGACTGTAGATCACACATGCCACAAGTTTGGTGAGTGTCTGTCACTGTAGATACACACATACCACAAGTTTGGTGAGTGTCTGTGACTGTAGATCACACATACCACAAGTTTGGTGAGTGTCTGTGACTAGACCACAGATACCACAAGTTTGGTGAGTGTCTGTGACTGTAGATCACACATACCACAAGTTTGTTGAGTGTCCGTGACTGTAGATCACACATACCATGAGTTTGGTGAGTGTCCGTGACTAGATCACACATACCACAAGTTTGGTGCGTGTCCGTGACTAGATCACACATACCACAAGTTTGGTGAGTGTCCGTGACTGTAGATACACACATACCACAAGTCTGGTGAGTGTCCATGATGACCACACATACCACAGGTTTGGTGAGTGTCTGTGACTGTAGATCACACATGCCACAAGTTTGGTGAGTGTCCGTGACTGTAGATACACACATACCACAAGTTTGATGAATGTCTGTGACTGTAGATACACACATACCACAAGTTTGGTGAGTGTCCGTGACTAGATCACACATACCACAAGTTTGGTGTGTCTGTGACTAGACCACACATACCACAGGTTTGGTGAGTGTCTGTGACTGTAGATCACACATGCCACAAGTTTGGTGAGTGTCTGTCACTGTAGATACACACATACCACAAGTTTGGTGAGTGTCTGTGACTGTAGATCACACATACCACAAGTTTGGTGAGTGTCCGTGACTGTAGAGTGGTCAGTGTCTGTGGCTGTAGATACACACATACCACAAGTTTGGTGAGTGTCCGTGACTAGATCACACATACCACAAGTTTGGTGTATCTGTGACTAGACCACACATACCACAAGTTTGGTGAGTGTCTGTGACTGTAGATCACACATACCACAAGTTTGGTGGGTGTCCGTGACTAGATCACACATACCACAAGTTTGGTGCGTGTCCGTGACTGTAGATCACACATACCACAAGTTTGGTGAGTGTTCATGACTAGATCACACATACCACAAGTTTGGTGAATGTCTGTGACTGTAGATACACACATACCACAAGTTTTGTGAGTGTCCGTGACTGTAGATCACACATACCACAAGTTTGGTGAGTGTCCGTGACTGTAGATCACACATACCACAAGTTTGGTGAGTGTCCGTGACTGTAGATACACACATACCACAAGTCTGGTGAGTGTCCATGATGACCACACATACCACAGGTTTGGTGAGTGTCTGTGACTGTAGATCACACATGCCACAAGTTTGGTGAGTGTCTGTGACTGTAGATCACACATGCCACAAGTTTGGTGAGTGTCTGTCACTGTAGATACACACATACCACAAGTTTGGTGAGTGTCTGTGACTGTAGATCACACATACCACAAGTTTGGTGAGTGTCTGTGACTAGACCACAGATACCACAAGTTTGGTGAGTGTCTGTGACTGTAGATCACACATACCACAAGTTTGTTGAGTGTCCGTGACTGTAGATCACACATACCATGAGTTTGGTGAGTGTCCGTGACTAGATCACACATACCACAAGTTTGGTGCGTGTCCGTGACTAGATCACACATACCACAAGTTTGGTGAGTGTCCGTGACTGTAGATACACACATACCACAAGTCTGGTGAGTGTCCATGATGACCACACATACCACAGGTTTGGTGAGTGTCTGTGACTGTAGATCACACATGCCACAAGTTTGGTGAGTGTCCGTGACTGTAGATACACACATACCACAAGTTTGGTGAATGTCTGTGACTGTAGATACACACATACCACAAGTTTGGTGAGTGTCCGTGACTAGATCACACATACCACAAGTTTGGTGTGTCTGTGACTAGACCACACATACCACAGGTTTGGTGAGTGTCTGTGACTGTAGATCACACATGCCACAAGTTTGGTGAGTGTCTGTCACTGTAGATACACACATACCACAAGTTTGGTGAATGTCTGTGACTGTAGATACACACATACCACAAGTTTGGTGAGTGTCCGTGACTAGATCACACATACCACAAGTTTGGTGTGTCTGTGACTAGACCACACATACCACAGGTTTGGTGAGTGTCTGTGACTGTAGATCACACATGCCACAAGTTTGGTGAGTGTCCGTGACTGTAGATACACACATACCACAAGTTTGGTGAATGTCTGTGACTGTAGATACACACATACCACAAGTTTGGTGAGTGTCCGTGACTAGATCACACATACCACAAGTTTGGTGTGTCTGTGACTAGACCACACATACCACAGGTTTGGTGAGTGTCTGTGACTGTAGATCACACATGCCACAAGTTTGGTGAGTGTCTGTCACTGTAGATACACACATACCACAAGTTTGGTGAATGTCTGTGACTGTAGATACACACATACCACAAGTTTGGTGAGTGTCCGTGACTAGATCACACATACCACAAGTTTGGTGTGTCTGTGACTAGACCACACATACCACAGGTTTGGTGAGTGTCTGTGACTGTAGATCACACATACCACAAGTTTGGTGAGTGTCCGTGACTGTAGAGTGGTCAGTGTCTGTGGCTGTAGATACACACATACCACAAGTTTGGTGAGTGTCCGTGACTAGATCACACATACCACAAGTTTGGTGTATCTGTGACTAGACCACACATACCACAAGTTTGGTGAGTGTCTGTGACTGTAGATCACACATACCACAAGTTTGGTGGGTGTCCGTGACTAGATCACACATACCACAAGTTTGGTGCGTGTCCGTGACTGTAGATCACACATACCACAAGTTTGGTGAGTGTTCATGACTAGATCACACATACCACAAGTTTGGTGAATGTCTGTGACTGTAGATACACACATACCACAAGTTTTGTGAGTGTCCGTGACTGTAGATCACACATACCACAAGTTTGGTGAGTGTTCGTGACTGTAGATCACACATACCACAAGTTTGGTGAGTGTCCGTGACTGTAGATACACACATACCACAAGTCTGGTGAGTGTCCATGATGACCACACATACCACAGGTTTGGTGAGTGTCTGTGACTGTAGATCACACATGCCACAAGTTTGGTGAGTGTCTGTGACTGTAGATCACACATGCCACAAGTTTGGTGAGTGTCTGTGACTGTAGATCACACATGCCACAAGTTTGGTGAGTGTCTGTCACTGTAGATACACACATACCACAAGTTTGGTGAGTGTCTGTGACTGTAGATCACACATACCACAAGTTTGGTGAGTGTCTGTGACTAGACCACAGATACCACAAGTTTGGTGAGTGTCTGTGACTGTAGATCACACATACCACAAGTTTGGTGAGTGTCCGTGACTGTAGATCACACATACCATGAGTTTGGTGAGTGTCCGTGACTAGATCACACATACCACAAGTTTGGTGCGTGTCCGTGACTAGATCACACATACCACAAGTTTGGTGAGTGTCCGTGACTGTAGATACACACATACCACAAGTCTGGTGAGTGTCCATGATGACCACACATACCACAGGTTTGGTGAGTGTCTGTGACTGTAGATCACACATGCCACAAGTTTGGTGAGTGTCCGTGACTGTAGATACACACATACCACAAGTTTGGTGAATGTCTGTGACTGTAGATACACACATACCACAAGTTTGGTGAGTGTCCGTGACTAGATCACACATACCACAAGTTTGGTGTGTCTGTGACTAGACCACACATACCACAGGTTTGGTGAGTGTCTGTGACTGTAGATCACACATGCCACAAGTTTGGTGAGTGTCTGTCACTGTAGATACACACATACCACAAGTTTGGTGAATGTCTGTGACTGTAGATACACACATACCACAAGTTTGGTGAGTGTCCGTGACTAGATCACACATACCACAAGTTTGGTGTGTCTGTGACTAGACCACACATACCACAGGTTTGGTGAGTGTCTGTGACTGTAGATCACACATGCCACAAGTTTGGTGAGTGTCCGTGACTGTAGATACACACATACCACAAGTTTGGTGAATGTCTGTGACTGTAGATACACACATACCACAAGTTTGGTGAGTGTCCGTGACTAGATCACACATACCACAAGTTTGGTGTGTCTGTGACTAGACCACACATACCACAGGTTTGGTGAGTGTCTGTGACTGTAGATCACACATGCCACAAGTTTGGTGAGTGTCTGTCACTGTAGATACACACATACCACAAGTTTGGTGAATGTCTGTGACTGTAGATACACACATACCACAAGTTTGGTGAGTGTCCGTGACTAGATCACACATACCACAAGTTTGGTGTGTCTGTGACTAGACCACACATACCACAGGTTTGGTGAGTGTCTGTGACTGTAGATCACACATACCACAAGTTTGGTGAGTGTCCGTGACTGTAGAGTGGTCAGTGTCTGTGGCTGTAGATACACACATACCACAAGTTTGGTGAGTGTCCGTGACTAGATCACACATACCACAAGTTTGGTGTATCTGTGACTAGACCACACATACCACAAGTTTGGTGAGTGTCTGTGACTGTAGATCACACATACCACAAGTTTGGTGGGTGTCCGTGACTAGATCACACATACCACAAGTTTGGTGCGTGTCCGTGACTGTAGATCACACATACCACAAGTTTGGTGAGTGTTCATGACTAGATCACACATACCACAAGTTTGGTGAATGTCTGTGACTGTAGATACACACATACCACAAGTTTTGTGAGTGTCCGTGACTGTAGATCACACATACCACAAGTTTGGTGAGTGTCCGTGACTGTAGATCACACATACCACAAGTTTGGTGAGTGTCCGTGACTGTAGATACACACATACCACAAGTCTGGTGAGTGTCCATGATGACCACACATACCACAGGTTTGGTGAGTGTCTGTGACTGTAGATCACACATGCCACAAGTTTGGTGAGTGTCTGTGACTGTAGATCACACATGCCACAAGTTTGGTGAGTGTCTGTCACTGTAGATACACACATACCACAAGTTTGGTGAGTGTCTGTGACTGTAGATCACACATACCACAAGTTTGGTGAGTGTCTGTGACTAGACCACAGATACCACAAGTTTGGTGAGTGTCTGTGACTGTAGATCACACATACCACAAGTTTGTTGAGTGTCCGTGACTGTAGATCACACATACCATGAGTTTGGTGAGTGTCCGTGACTAGATCACACATACCACAAGTTTGGTGCGTGTCCGTGACTAGATCACACATACCACAAGTTTGGTGAGTGTCCGTGACTGTAGATACACACATACCACAAGTCTGGTGAGTGTCCATGATGACCACACATACCACAGGTTTGGTGAGTGTCTGTGACTGTAGATCACACATGCCACAAGTTTGGTGAGTGTCCGTGACTGTAGATACACACATACCACAAGTTTGGTGAATGTCTGTGACTGTAGATACACACATACCACAAGTTTGGTGAGTGTCCGTGACTAGATCACACATACCACAAGTTTGGTGTGTCTGTGACTAGACCACACATACCACAGGTTTGGTGAGTGTCTGTGACTGTAGATCACACATGCCACAAGTTTGGTGAGTGTCTGTCACTGTAGATACACACATACCACAAGTTTGGTGAATGTCTGTGACTGTAGATACACACATACCACAAGTTTGGTGAGTGTCCGTGACTAGATCACACATACCACAAGTTTGGTGTGTCTGTGACTAGACCACACATACCACAGGTTTGGTGAGTGTCTGTGACTGTAGATCACACATGCCACAAGTTTGGTGAGTGTCCGTGACTGTAGATACACACATACCACAAGTTTGGTGAATGTCTGTGACTGTAGATACACACATACCACAAGTTTGGTGAGTGTCCGTGACTAGATCACACATACCACAAGTTTGGTGTGTCTGTGACTAGACCACACATACCACAGGTTTGGTGAGTGTCTGTGACTGTAGATCACACATGCCACAAGTTTGGTGAGTGTCTGTCACTGTAGATACACACATACCACAAGTTTGGTGAATGTCTGTGACTGTAGATACACACATACCACAAGTTTGGTGAGTGTCCGTGACTAGATCACACATACCACAAGTTTGGTGTGTCTGTGACTAGACCACACATACCACAGGTTTGGTGAGTGTCTGTGACTGTAGATCACACATACCACAAGTTTGGTGAGTGTCCGTGACTGTAGAGTGGTCAGTGTCTGTGGCTGTAGATACACACATACCACAAGTTTGGTGAGTGTCCGTGACTAGATCACACATACCACAAGTTTGGTGTATCTGTGACTAGACCACACATACCACAAGTTTGGTGAGTGTCTGTGACTGTAGATCACACATACCACAAGTTTGGTGGGTGTCCGTGACTAGATCACACATACCACAAGTTTGGTGCGTGTCCGTGACTGTAGATCACACATACCACAAGTTTGGTGAGTGTTCATGACTAGATCACACATACCACAAGTTTGGTGAATGTCTGTGACTGTAGATACACACATACCACAAGTTTTGTGAGTGTCCGTGACTGTAGATCACACATACCACAAGTTTGGTGAGTGTTCGTGACTGTAGATCACACATACCACAAGTTTGGTGAGTGTCCGTGACTGTAGATACACACATACCACAAGTCTGGTGAGTGTCCATGATGACCACACATACCACAGGTTTGGTGAGTGTCTGTGACTGTAGATCACACATGCCACAAGTTTGGTGAGTGTCTGTGACTGTAGATCACACATGCCACAAGTTTGGTGAGTGTCTGTGACTGTAGATCACACATGCCACAAGTTTGGTGAGTGTCTGTCACTGTAGATACACACATACCACAAGTTTGGTGAGTGTCTGTGACTGTAGATCACACATACCACAAGTTTGGTGAGTGTCTGTGACTAGACCACAGATACCACAAGTTTGGTGAGTGTCTGTGACTGTAGATCACACATACCACAAGTTTGGTGAGTGTCCGTGACTGTAGATCACACATACCATGAGTTTGGTGAGTGTCCGTGACTAGATCACACATACCACAAGTTTGGTGCGTGTCCGTGACTAGATCACACATACCACAAGTTTGGTGAGTGTCCGTGACTGTAGATACACACATACCACAAGTCTGGTGAGTGTCCATGATGACCACACATACCACAGGTTTGGTGAGTGTCTGTGACTGTAGATCACACATGCCACAAGTTTGGTGAGTGTCCGTGACTGTAGATACACACATACCACAAGTTTGGTGAATGTCTGTGACTGTAGATACACACATACCACAAGTTTGGTGAGTGTCCGTGACTAGATCACACATACCACAAGTTTGGTGTGTCTGTGACTAGACCACACATACCACAGGTTTGGTGAGTGTCTGTGACTGTAGATCACACATGCCACAAGTTTGGTGAGTGTCTGTCACTGTAGATACACACATACCACAAGTTTGGTGAATGTCTGTGACTGTAGATACACACATACCACAAGTTTGGTGAGTGTCCGTGACTAGATCACACATACCACAAGTTTGGTGTGTCTGTGACTAGACCACACATACCACAGGTTTGGTGAGTGTCTGTGACTGTAGATCACACATGCCACAAGTTTGGTGAGTGTCCGTGACTGTAGATACACACATACCACAAGTTTGGTGAATGTCTGTGACTGTAGATACACACATACCACAAGTTTGGTGAGTGTCCGTGACTAGATCACACATACCACAAGTTTGGTGTGTCTGTGACTAGACCACACATACCACAGGTTTGGTGAGTGTCTGTGACTGTAGATCACACATGCCACAAGTTTGGTGAGTGTCTGTCACTGTAGATACACACATACCACAAGTTTGGTGAATGTCTGTGACTGTAGATACACACATACCACAAGTTTGGTGAGTGTCCGTGACTAGATCACACATACCACAAGTTTGGTGTGTCTGTGACTAGACCACACATACCACAGGTTTGGTGAGTGTCTGTGACTGTAGATCACACATACCACAAGTTTGGTGAGTGTCCGTTACTGTAGAGTGGTCAGTGTCTGTGGCTGTAGATACACACATACCACAAGTTTGGTGAGTGTCCGTGACTAGATCACACATACCACAAGTTTGGTGTATCTGTGACTAGACCACACATACCACAAGTTTGGTGAGTGTCTGTGACTGTAGATCACACATACCACAAGTTTGGTGGGTGTCCGTGACTAGATCACACATACCACAAGTTTGGTGCGTGTCCGTGACTGTAGATCACACATACCACAAGTTTGGTGAGTGTTCATGACTAGATCACACATACCACAAGTTTGGTGAATGTCTGTGACTGTAGATACACACATACCACAAGTTTTGTGAGTGTCCGTGACTGTAGATCACACATACCACAAGTTTGGTGAGTGTCCGTGACTGTAGATCACACATACCACAAGTTTGGTGAGTGTCCGTGACTGTAGATACACACATACCACAAGTCTGGTGAGTGTCCATGATGACCACACATACCACAGGTTTGGTGAGTGTCTGTGACTGTAGATCACACATGCCACAAGTTTGGTGAGTGTCTGTGACTGTAGATCACACATGCCACAAGTTTGGTGAGTGTCTGTCACTGTAGATACACACATACCACAAGTTTGGTGAGTGTCTGTGACTGTAGATCACACATACCACAAGTTTGGTGAGTGTCTGTGACTAGACCACAGATACCACAAGTTTGGTGAGTGTCTGTGACTGTAGATCACACATACCACAAGTTTGTTGAGTGTCCGTGACTGTAGATCACACATACCATGAGTTTGGTGAGTGTCCGTGACTAGATCACACATACCACAAGTTTGGTGCGTGTCCGTGACTAGATCACACATACCACAAGTTTGGTGAGTGTCCGTGACTGTAGATACACACATACCACAAGTTTAGTGTGTCCGTGGCTAGATCACAATACCACAAGTTTGGTGAGTGTCCGTAACTAGATCACACATACCACAAGTTTGGTGAGGTTCCGTGACTAGATCACACATACCACAAGTTTGGTGAGTCTCCGTGACTGTAGATCACACATACCACAAGTTTGGTGAGTGTCTGTGACTGTAGACACACACATACCACAAGTTTGTTGAGTGTCCGTGACAGTAGATCACACATACCACAAGTTTGGTGAGTGTCCGTGACTGTAGATCACGCATACCACAAGTTTGGCGAGTGTCCATGACTGTAGATCACACATACCACAAGTTTGGTGAGTGTCCATCCGTGACTGTAGACACACACATACCACAAGTTTGGTGAGTGTCTGTGACTGTAGACACACACATACCACAAGTTTGTTGAGTGTCCGTGACTGTAGATCACACATACCATGAGTTTGGTGAGTGTCTGTGACTGTAGATCACACATACCACAAGTTTGGTGGGTGTCTGTGACTAGATCACACATACCACAAGTTTGGTGAGTGTCCATGACTGTAGATCACACATACCACAAGTTTGGTGAGTGTCCGTGACTGTAGATCACACATACCACAAGTTTGGTGAGTGTCCGTGACTGTAGATACACACATACCACAAGTTTGTTGAGTGTCCGTGACTGTAGATCACACATACCACAAGTTTGGTGTGTCTGTGACTAGACCACACATACCACAGGTTTGGTGAGTGTCTGTGACTGTAGATCACACATACCACAAGTTTGGTGAGTGTCCGTGACTGTAGAGTGGTCAGTGTCTGTGGCTGTAGATACACACATACCACAAGTTTGGTGAGTGTCCGTGACTAGATCACACATACCACAAGTTTGGTGTATCTGTGACTAGACCACACATACCACAAGTTTGGTGAGTGTCTGTGACTGTAGATCACACATACCACAAGTTTGGTGGGTGTCCGTGACTAGATCACACATACCACAAGTTTGGTGCGTGTCCGTGACTGTAGATCACACATACCACAAGTTTGGTGAGTGTTCATGACTAGATCACACATACCACAAGTTTGGTGAATGTCTGTGACTGTAGATACACACATACCACAAGTTTTGTGAGTGTCCGTGACTGTAGATCACACATACCACAAGTTTGGTGAGTGTCCGTGACTGTAGATCACACATACCACAAGTTTGGTGAGTGTCCGTGACTGTAGATACACACATACCACAAGTCTGGTGAGTGTCCATGATGACCACACATACCACAGGTTTGGTGAGTGTCTGTGACTGTAGATCACACATGCCACAAGTTTGGTGAGTGTCTGTGACTGTAGATCACACATGCCACAAGTTTGGTGAGTGTCTGTCACTGTAGATACACACATACCACAAGTTTGGTGAGTGTCTGTGACTGTAGATCACACATACCATGAGTTTGGTGAGTGTCTGTGACTGTAGATCACACATACCACAAGTTTGGTGAGTGTCTGTGACTAGACCACAGATACCACAAGTTTGGTGAGTGTCTGTGACTGTAGATCACACATACCACAAGTTTGTTGAGTGTCCGTGACTGTAGATCACACATACCATGAGTTTGGTGAGTGTCCGTGACTAGATCACACATACCACAAGTTTGGTGCGTGTCCGTGACTAGATCACACATACCACAAGTTTGGTGAGTGTCCGTGACTGTAGATACACACATACCACAAGTTTAGTGTGTCCGTGGCTAGATCACAATACCACAAGTTTGGTGAGTGTCCGTAACTAGATCACACATACCACAAGTTTGGTGAGGTTCCGTGACTAGATCACACATACCACAAGTTTGGTGAGTCTCCGTGACTGTAGATCACACATACCACAAGTTTGGTGAGTGTCTGTGACTGTAGACACACACATACCACAAGTTTGTTGAGTGTCCGTGACAGTAGATCACACATACCACAAGTTTGGTGAGTGTCCGTGACTGTAGATCACGCATACCACAAGTTTGGCGAGTGTCCATGACTGTAGATCACACATACCACAAGTTTGGTGAGTGTCCATCCGTGACTGTAGACACACACATACCACAAGTTTGGTGAGTGTCTGTGACTGTAGACACACACATACCACAAGTTTGTTGAGTGTCTGTGACTGTAGATCACACATACCATGAGTTTGGTGAGTGTCTGTGACTGTAGATCACACATACCACAAGTTTGGTGGGTGTCTGTGACTAGATCACACATACCACAAGTTTGGTGAGTGTCCATGACTGTAGATCACACATACCACAAGTTTGGTGAGTGTCCGTGACTGTAGATCACACATACCACAAGTTTGGTGAGTGTCCGTGACTGTAGATACACACATACCACAAGTTTGTTGAGTGTCCGTGACTGTAGATCACACATACCACAAGTTTGGTGAGTGTCTGTGACTGTAGATGACACAACCACAAGTTTGGCGAGCGTCTGTGACTGTAGATACACACATACCACAAGTTTGGTGAGTGTCTGTGACTGTAGATCACACATACCACAAGTTTGGTGGGTGTCCGTGACTAGATCACACATACCACAAGTTTGGTTAGTGTCCGTGACTGTTTGACAGTTGGTTTAGCAGCGTAAGAGATATTCTGCAGCGATATAACCTAGCATGTCCCTATGAACTATTGGACTCCCCACCCACCCCCCAAACACACAAAATATCAGTGGAAGACAGTAGTATCAAAGACTCTTAATACCTACTGGGAGAATAGACTAAAAAGACATCATTAAAATATCTGAACATCCACAACCTGCAGATAGGCAAAGTTCATCCAATCTGTGACAGATTGTTATTCTATCACTAGAGCCTCAGTCAAATGTAAAATTTTCATTGGGACATACATTCTACAAGCTAACAGAAATAAGTTCAATCAGCACACAGTGAAGGCAGATTGCCCCCTTTGTAATACAGGGGAAGGAGACGGCATTCACTTCATCACCTCATAACCATCACTTGGAGCTATCAGAACACCATACTTAGTAGAGCTCCAAAACAGACTGACCGATGCAGAACTAGAAACTAGTACAATTACAAGAATTATGGCGGATCCCGTTGAGCTGACACAACTGGTACTAGACTGCTCAGGAAACATGTTCATTCCCAAGGACTTGAAGCAGGAATCGAAGAGATCAGTATACGTCTCTGCAATGCCTTACACAGAGATGAACTCAATACTCAAACAACTAAACTAAAACTATCGGCTGAACATTGTGTTCCCTCTGGTAGACTAGGTCATCTCCCAATAGATCAACAACCAACCAAAACTGAAAATCTACAATCTACCCATATTATGTATCCTGGACAACCCTTTGTATCGTTAAAGACAGGATCACCGTGTGTGTTCAATAGACCTTTCCCACATTAGCGTATTTTGGGAAAATACGTTCCCGGAATGCATCGCGCACACCACTTCCGGTTGGTAAATGCGATAGCTGATGCGCAAACAGCATTACTTTACTATGGGAATCAGATACAGTGCACTTTAGGCTGTGCATATGAAAAACTATGTTCATAATAGTTTTGAAGACATACATTATTGGAAAGCTACGCCAATTTTCTATACATTTTTGCATTAGTTTGTATAGTTCTATAAAATTTAATACAGTTGATTGCAATTTTAAAATATCCCCTATTGTGCACTTGATTTAATGAATCCAAGTTGAATGGTGTATTTTATATATGCAAATAACAAAAATATACAAAATAATACATTGTTTCGGCAATTGAATGCGCTTTCCAATGATATGATTTAAATATTATAATAATGTTAGTTCATCATAGGAACGGTTTAGATTGTGGTGTATTTTAGTGCTAAAGTAACTCAATGCAGGCTAGCGGCTTGCTTGTTGGCGGCGGTACCAGCCTGCAGTTTTGCCATGAGCATTGGTTTAGGACTGCCACAACTACGCGACTACAGCGGTTCTCTGGGTAGCAGAGGAAATTACAATATCATCATTATCTTAGCTGAATTTTAAAATTTCTTGGGCTGTTATGATCTTGACAAGATGGTATTGATATTATGCTCAGAAATTGCACGCTAATGTTTATAATAGCATATTGTGATTTCTGAACACCTATTACTATCTCGCAATTAGACTAGAGTCCTTTTAGTGATCTGATTAGCGATATAAATTTTCGGGTTTTTCAAGCGTTGTGTTAGCAATTCCCATTTGAAGTAAAGTTTTTAGCTTTTTTCATATATTTCCAATGCTAGCAGTTTTAATAGCTTTATGTCTCCCAAGCCCACCATCACCAGTACAGATGCGATTAATCAAAATTATTTTATTATCTAACATGATCGCGATTAAAAATACTGCATACTCGTGCAAGCCGACCGTCATAGAACAACATGGGACAGGACACAGTCGGCAAGAAAACTGACACTACAGAAGCAATCTTTAATCAGATTGACTACAAACTGACAGACATTATTCCGAGAGTTATGATCCATGTGGGCCAATTGCCTATTTTGAACACTTTCTGAGGCCAGTAGTGCTTGCACTGTAGATACAGTAAGAGCAGTTATGCTTTATGTTTCATGCAGTCTTACAGCTTCTTCTTTGGGCATTGGGCTTGCTCTACTAAGTTGTTTACCTTTTCAAGATCAATGGATACAATCTGATCTTGAAAAGACAATCATTTGAATTTATAAAATACTCATCTTCCATACCGCCAAGCTATAATACTCCATACCATGTGCAGTCCCATAATATGCCATGCATATACTATACCATATCATACCAAATTTTGTGACAAAGCTGCTTATGTGTGTTATGCGGAAATATAAAATAACGAGACATCGTTTCAGTTTTGTACTGAAACCACAATTTCTCTTCCCAGTCTGTTTGAAAGGATAATGGGTTAATCGGTTTAAAATTGAGTGATTTATATTAAACATAACAAAATCTTAAACAGAAATAGATTTTTTTATTGAATTTATATATCTAAATGAATGTGCATTCATACCACGAACAGAATCACATACAAAATCACCTACTTTACACTCAAGTCCACAATGTTGTAAATTATATCACGTGATAGACACGGCACAAATAGCATGCAGCGCGATATTGACACTGTTAAAGCAAAATATGAGCAGCATGAATACAGGGTTCATACACAAATTTCAAAGTATGGGGATTTATGATACACTTCTCCAGGCTGTAAACGGTTTTGAAAGTCTAAGCCATCTAACATCTTAGAAAGTGTATGGGTAATACAGGAATCCAGTCTGTCAATCAAATATATGCCATGAGTTATGTCACATGTAGGTTCATGTCACAATCAATTACGTCATGAATGACGTATTTAAGCCTCTCACAAACGCTTAATAGGCCATCAATGTCTTTACTATTTAATAACCAATGTCTTTACTATTTAACAACCATTCTGTTGAATATTTTGAAACTAATTTGATAGGGCACTAGTTTCAAAATATTCAACAGCGTACTTATATAGTTCTCTGGAAATTGAGATTTAGGGAGTTCAGGGTTCGATCGATTCCAACACAGACAGAGCTTAGCTAGGAATGGGCGGGGCATAGCTAAAACTGGATTCATCCACTGATATATCCTGAGCTATGATTATCACTGTTGTGTGAGGTGTAAATAATCTTCAATATCTTTCCTATTAATGGTAGCATTTTCTTCTAGTTCTTATCGCCAAGATTCTTCAAGAAAATTAAAATTTCAGATTAAATAATGAAGGTTCATTTGCAGGGCAAGAAATTACTTTTTGAAAATTTACGAATAGTTTGACTGATTCGGCTATCGAGTCAGCTTTGGGGTGGTTTGTGACTTAAATGGCTAAGTTTGAAAGACACTTACATGTTTCCATATATCATGAAATTGCAGTCTAAAAAGAGATCTGGAAACCGGGTTTTTCCCTTCATTATGTAGGTGAATGTATGAACCCTGTGTATAACACCGTTAATAAAGTGAATGCGATACCGGATATCCCGGCGAGTAATGATCTTCAGTGATGTATGTTAACGGTTGTACTCATGAACCATTAGTTTGCCGTATACATGCTATACGCTTACTAGTTATCATTTAGACAATGTACCATTCCAGTTTATCCATCAATCATATGACATCACACTCAACTACGTGACATGTAGGATAACGTTATAATCAATGACGTCAAGAATGACGTAGATAAGTCACGAATGCTGAATTGATGACAGACTAAGTTTTGTTGTCTTTACTATTTAATAAACATTCGGTTGAATATTTTGAAACTAATTTGCCTGGGCGCTGTTGCTGCCTGTCCTTACCTGTATAGTTTTTTGGCGATTTTAACACTCGAAATGATTGGCGTAATAACCGGCCCAGCCATTTCGGTGATAAATTTTCAAAAGTGGTCTCTGGGACTGCATATGTACATTCAATAGCCACAAATTTTGATTATCTTGAGCATCAAGACAGATGATGCATTCAGAGGAAACAGGAAGTCTTCATTCAATAACCCGTTCAATCCTGAAATTAGATTATCACAGATACAAACTCCACATACAGGGAAATGGTTGAATGTTTTGTAATAAAACAGCCAAACATGGCCAGATGAATATTTTGAAACAACACCTGCCTGCATACAGGGAAACTGAATGTTTTGAAATAAACCACTCATACATGGAAACTCATTATGTTTTTGATACCAATTTGATTACTACTGTTATCCTGAGAATATTCCTTCCACTGCAATGAATTGTCTGGTCTGTAGGATTGAATGGGTTATGATTTTAATGACTAAATTTGGTCAAGAAAATAAAACATTTGCTTATTGGATGTCCATTTGCGGGCCAAGAGAAAACTTTTTTGAAAATTTACCCCTGGAATGACTGGCTCGGTTATTGAGCCAGGCATTCCAGTGGTAAATTATCAAAAATCATCTTGTCCCGCAAATGGGCATTCTTTAAGACCAATGAAGAGGCTGTTTTTGGCAGACTTCGTCATGAAAGGGGTAACAGATGAAATGGGCCGAGGACTATAGCATAGTCTGTGCGTGGTACACAAGCACAATCTCTGGTTAAGTTGCACAATAAAGGCTTCAGGACCAGATGATTATGACAGTTATCTTAAAGTAGCAGCTGATATTGACATTATTAAAGGATGATTATATATAAATATTATATAAAGACTGATCAAAACATTGTAGTTAATAAAATCAAACACTTATTACATATATGTTAAATAAGAATATAAAAAAAGCCATGTTATACTAAGTTGTATAGTCATAGTAATCACGAGGAACTTGGAATGATTTCGACAATGATGGCAACAAACTCGTGTTTTCATAAATTAGCGAATTCTTCTCAATTGTTGGAACTGAAGATCATAACTTGAGCATTAACATACAATTGTTAATTATAACAATAAAATAGGCTTGATGGGCGCTAAGGTGACGTTACACGTACAACAATGTCAGACCATCCATGTAACTCTAGATACTTGCCTTCAGTGATCACATTACCAAAATTATTTCAATATCAAACCTAGGTGAGAACTACCTGTATCAGTTAGAAATAAGATCGTGATGAATAGAAACATTAGTTATCTCTCTGGTATGTGGAATTTGTTTCAGTGTAGCTTAGTTCCTGTACTCTACTGTCACGTACCGCTAGAGAACTGATCAGAGAGAGACATACCAGCGACTGACAGTTAGTGCTGAAGAAGTGGTCTGGTCGAGATGATGAGAAAAGCTACCCTCTCAAAATAAATCCAACATCCCAGAAAGGTAATTAAGGCTGTGTTCTCACTAGAGAATTAATCGGGAATAAAGCCATATTTCAGTATAGCGTTATTCCCAAATAAGTCTCTGGTGAGAACATGGCCTAAGTTTCCTTATAATGAATAAGTCTGGGATCAGGACCAACATTTTTGGAAATATGCTTTATGATAATTGTTTTGAAGACGATTTTAGTCAAATTATTTTCAAAATAATCATCCCATTTCATGGTTGCCCTGAATGCAGTTTTCTTAGAATTTAGTGTTTAACGTTACTATTTGCAGATTCTGTATTTGGATGGGTCATATAGAGTGCTTGTAAACTGCAGTCATAGCTCTATATATCCGTTATGCAATCACTATGGTTACACAATCGCTATGGTTACACAATCGCTATGGTTACACAATCACTATGGTTACACAATCACTATGGTCACTAACAACAGACTCTTTACTGCATAAAACTGAACAGTTCATTCCACTCATTTAATATGACTAACATAATTCTGTGCTATAAAATTCTGTTGATAATAGGATAAAATTGGTACAGTAGATTTATAAAAAAAACATGTTAAATGAATACAGTTAAGAAAAAAAATCTTAAAGTATTAAGAAAAATACCTGCCCACTGATGAAGCATAACTATGTACTACTGATACAATATATTTATATTCTATACAGATGTAATGTGTATATAACAACCTTTTGATATTCAATACATTCAGTATTTTAGCGAAATTGTTTTTCATTCAGAGAAATAACCGTCTACACTGGATACAGTTGCGAGACATCCTGATAAAGCCGATGTTAAGAAATAGTTTCTTTAGTACACTAACCTGTGTTCATTTTGAAAACAACGTTGCATAGAAAGCTGTTGCAGAGTGATAATTAGCCACCAACAACTTTCAGTGAAAATATGACTAACATAATTCTGTGCTATAAAATTCTGTTGATACTAGGATAAAATTGGTACAGTAGATTTATAAAAAACGTTAAATGAATACAGTTAAGAAAAAAAATCTTAAAGTA
This sequence comes from Chaetoderma sp. LZ-2023a, assembly GCA_034401795.1. Taxonomy (NCBI): domain Eukaryota; kingdom Metazoa; phylum Mollusca; class Caudofoveata; order Chaetodermatida; family Chaetodermatidae; genus Chaetoderma; species Chaetoderma sp. LZ-2023a. The sequence continues at coordinate 56,447,536 of CM067367.1, forward strand.
TTAAGAAAAATACCTGCCCACTGATGAAGCATAACTATGTACTACTGATACAATATATTTATATTCTATACAGATGTAATGTGTATATAACAACCTTTTGATATTCAATACATTCAGTATTTTAGCGAAATTGTTTTTCATTCAGAGACATAACCGTCTACACTGGATACAGTTGCGAGACATCCTGATAAAGCCGCTGTTAAGAAATAGTTTCTTTAGTACAATAACCTGTGTTCATTTTGAAAACAACGTTGCATAGAAAGCTGTTGCAGAGTGATAATTAGCCACCAACAACTTTCAGTCAAATTGTTTTCCAAATATTCATTATTTCGAGAGTTAAACTGCATGGAAAATGTACTCTGGAGAACTTCAGTAGGCAGAGAGCTAAGTGTTTCAAATGGCTTTCAAGAAACTAATTTGTAACAGCGGCCTAACCATCTCTGAATGGTAAGAGAAATATTCATACTGTATGCTCATTTGACCATGTGAATGAATAGAAAAGTAACAAATGCTAATATTCAATCTATCAAAACTACGTTTAACATTTGTATAATATATGATAGTAAATGGTTAATTATAAAAATTTAGATATTAATTCCATTTCCTACATGCTAGCAACATGTGAAGAATGTCACAACCTATTTCAATCTTGCACCAATTAATTTGATATGTGTTACTAAGTGATTTCTGTGAACTTTACCATGTGGCGATTTACAACTCTTAGACATTGTGAATTATTATCAACAGAAATTTAATATTTATTGTTAATATCAAGGATATAAAACCAAATCAGATTGTATTTGTATTTCAATAAATCAAAAGGCATTGTGTTTATTTCTTGTTAATTCATTTCACAACCATTTATATTCTATGTAAAATCTAGTTATAATCGTAACATTTACCGAGACGTTTTTGTAAATACATATTAGAAAACATGAAGTTTAGATAGATGTGTTAAATACAGGTAGAAATGCCATTGTTTCTGCAGGTGAGAGTAGATGAGATCATTTTTTATAACACTAATACAAAATTTCTCTGGATTTGTAGTCAAGTGCAAAGATGGCAAACAGATAATTAACAACCATTAAGATAAACATTCATCGCTACTACCTTAAAATAACAAAGGAAACACCCCCAGCTTAGACAAGCACCTTTTTAACATAACATGGCCACAAAAGACTTATCTTATAAAATGTCTTTTGATATACATATATATTCGTTAAGACAGGTGGTTATTTGTTACCAAAAAGAGTATGTTTGTTTTTAGTGCTAGCAGATGAAAACAACAATAACAATGATTTGCATCTTAAAACGAAATCTTCAGCAGTGAGATAAAAAGCATTTAACGAGGTTTTCTCTGATCATATATGGTTTTTAAACATCGATTCATATTTAACAGAGCCTTTTAAAAATCTGAACAACTAGCAATACAATGACCATAACTAGCTTTTCACCTTCCAATGTTTCCATATATTAGAGAAATGTTTATCTTGAAGATCAACAAAAAAATATAATAAATCTTGATTCTCTTGTCCGTGAAATAAAACATTTCTATATTCCTGACTAATTTTAACCATTGCATGATGGCTGGTAATTGTGCAAATGTTGGTGTTAGATTCTACATTGGGAGGTAACTTATTAAAGTAGGAGGAAGTAGTAAAGATACACAATATGTAATTTTGACTAAAAATGTCGGTTCAGCAGTCTAATTGTGCATGCATGAATTTTCAAACACAGACAGGATTATCACGACTGCTTATTTGATTAGAGTTAAATGACTCATGTTTTCAAACACTGTATCACTAGATTTGTGATACTGCATTAAATAAATATTACTGTTAACTATTTTTCCACTGAATTAAGCTATTTGTTTTTGATAATAGATCAGTCACTTGACAGTGGCAAGTTAACCCACATACACATACACCCGAGACAAAAAGAACAGGAATTTGTACAATCATATTTACATGCATAAATTAAATAGCAGGAATATTTTATATTATATTTAAGTAAACCACCTTTACACATTATATACTAAATTCAGAGTTTGTTTGTTTTTATTTATTTATTTATCATTAGGCAATGCTTTTTATTTAAAATAAACCTCGACATTTATTGAATCTCTGCTGTTTATTATCTACTACAAGAGATTGTTTGCTTTTTGTTCAGATAGCTTTTTAACAGTGTAATTTGGTCAAGAAAACCTCAATTTTCTCAAAAACGTTTGCAAATTTGTGTGTAGAATGACTGGCTCAGTTAATCAAGCCAGTCATTTGAGTGTTATACGTTTTTAAAATGTCTTATTGGACTGCAAATAGTCATTTACTAAGGAAATTTGTACTTTTCTTAAATCAGTATTTACCATCGAGTCAGATTCAAGAATAGAAAGATCAACACTAGCCTATTTGAATGCCTAACTTATAAGAGATCAAATAGCATTATTAATACAGATGTACTATTTACAGACATAGATATATACCAATAATTGAAAATATATAAAAAATATGTTCACACAATCTTGCTAAATTTTGATGACAATAATAATATGTAGTATGCATATTGGTCATTTATATGTAATAAACTGTACACGAAGGCCATAGGTATTGATGTTCAACTGCCTAAGAATTAATTTCTTTAGCCTATCTTGACGTTAAGGACAAAAGTTGCCTTTGGCATGTACTCTCAGGAAATATTCACACTCTACAAAGCTTATATTATGACTGCTATTTACTAGACTGCTTAATCCTGGAATCATGGAATACTGACATAAATTTGTGTCAGCTTTAACCTCTGGAGAAAGATGATCATCTGCCAGGTACAGTACGTCTTGAAAATGATGCTCAGAAATGGGAAATACTTATCCTTAACCATTACATTCTTAGGAATTAGGTGACAATCCTCAAGGTTTTTAGGGGAATTATGGAATACTGACATAAATTTGTGTCAGCTTTAACTTCTGGAGAAAGATGATCATCTGCCAGGTACAGTACGTCTTTAAAATGATACTCAGAAATGGGAAATACTTATCCTTAACCATTACACTCTTAGGAATTAGGTGACAATCCTCAAGGTTTTTACGGGTAGTATGCACTAAAACAAGCATGCCCAAGATTTCAGTCTCATAATCCTTCCCTTTTAACTAGGCACCCAATTTTGGTCAAGATCCCTATTGCAGCACACATTTTTCTCTTCTATGACTGTTTGACCGCAAAATCAGTGTACATTTCGTCAGCACCCCAAGCCATACCACACAGTGAAGATATCTCCACTAGAAAGTGAGTTATCGCACCAAACACACCACTCATTCAATGGTCTTGGGTCCTTCATGGCAAGACTAATACTGCTTTCACATTATTAACGTTGACTTATAAGGTGACAAAATGTTCCTACACCATATTTTACTGTTGTGACAATTGGAGAATAAAGCTTTAAGCTATATTATCCAGAAACTATGTCGAGCAATGAAGTCTTAATGGTACCTTATGCTCAACGGTGCAAATTTAATTTCTACAATGCTAGGCACAGTTAAATGAACATTGAGACTTGATTTGGTGTCAGTCTATTAGGAAATAAAAAAAATTGCTACAATTGATGACGTTGCACAGAAAAATGGACTAAACAAACCGACGGAGGGAGGGTGATCACCATCAGATAAAGATAGCACAAACACAACACAAAATGAAGTGACTATTTAACATTATAAATATAATACACAACCATTATTATATACTCAGAAAAGTAAATATTAATAAACACAATGATGACAATAATATATATATATGCACAGGAAACTGATACATTCTATTATCACAATGCCACATTTGTTCCTTCCAGCAGTGATTTGATAGCAGTGTTTGAAATTGATACTATCCTGGCCGAGGCTAGTATATATTGTCCATAGTTAGCAGTATTTCTGGATTAACCAGCCTGTTGAGCTAGTAAAGATTTGCCTCCTAAACCGGACATGAACCATATATAATAATCTTTATGCACTAAAACACAGTCAAGTCATATTCAACATGACCTGATGGATGATAAGAAACTAATCTAATTTTGAAAACAGTGTTGCTGTAAATTGGTGCTGCCAAAGGCAGCAACACTTCACAACAACATTGTTTTCAAAATTAGATCAGTTCTTACGCAGAATAGAACTAAATAATATGACCTCATAATTCTGAAATATAAGCGGTAAATCTACTTGCTGGTTCAAAATCATTAAGCCCAGTATAATTAATTTGCTGATGGCCACGCTAGCTAGTGGCCCATCAGGTTAACTTCAAGCACTCTACAACATACATGCATTAGTTTCCGGCCACAAAAATTCAACCCATTACAACGGGCCACGGCTATTATTCTGCTAGTTCTGTTTTCAATATCATTGGTTGCTTCAATTGAAATCCAGTATCTGTGAGTTCTGACTTAGCATGATATGGTAGCACTTGTCATATATTGATATTAGTTATTGAGTTATTTAAAAAATTATGTTTTAATTTATATTTTGCATAATTAAATTGACATATAATCATCTCTTTACAAGTTTCTGCCCTCTATTTATTTCCGTGCAGTTGTTGTTATTAATCTTAAAATTATCACATAATCTGATAATATCCATTATTAACATAAGAAATTACTAAAAAAATAATTGCAAATTAAAATTTGACAATCCTTAATTGATATGTCTGCTACAATTAAAACTGAAGCAATTATTGAAGTTATTGTGCAAATAATAAACATAGTGCTCAGTATCAAAAACACTCAATTATAAAAGGGTAAAGTTGACAAAGCTGAATTGTTCTGGAACACTCTGTGGATATATACTGATACAATATGACATGGAGCCAAATATGATTCAGTCAAGCACCAAACTGTTGCAGGTTTCACAATCTGAAAGTTGAGCAACCTAAAAATAGGTTACCAGATTTTCAGCCCCAGAAACCTATTACAGAGGTTAGCCCTTCACTGATGAAATGTCTCCATGTGTATCTCAATTACAGGGCAATTATACAGGAAAGCAGCTGTTAAATATATTGAAAAGGCATAAATGTCTTCCAATAAAACTCTTTTCTTCTAAATATTCAGCAGAATATTAGAGGAAAGACTTCTTGTATCTCTGAAAGAGCTACAACTGTAGTTTTATTACAAGTTGTCTTTCTTGATTGCTTATGGGTTAGCGGTTCAGTACCATGGTGACCGAAAGGTCATTTCTGGCTACTTAGATTTAGGGACATATAACTTCCAGGGCAATGGTCATTTCATTCACTGCAAAGTCTACAGGCCGTTGTTGAGATACAGGATTATTCACATTTTTACATCGTTTCCTAAGGCTGGACTGCATATACAAGTCTTGGATTCTGGAAATGAAGGCTTAAGCCATTCATTGTTCAAATACGGGTGTCATAATTTCAAAGCAACCGTACTCATCATACCTGATTTGTTGGACTGCCAGGGTTAATATTGAGTATTTAATTGAGGAAACTCTTTAAACAACAGCCGTAACTCATTAATGATCAAATTTGGTTACAAAAATTCTAATTTTCATATAAAAAATCCAACAGAAGAGTATATTTGAAACTTTACCACTGTAATGACGGACTCGGCTCTCGAGCCAATTATATCAGTGGTAAAATCTCAAAACTAGTCTTCTCTTAGCCAGCAAATGTATATTTCTCATGATTAGTGCAGATGCTAACATTGACCAGCATGACCATTAAAGGGTTCAGCAAGACCCTTGTCCATATTTATACCAGTGGTCCTAATAGGGTTACATACAGATGATGCATGATGTTGGCCCCATGATATGAATTGTAATTCTAGCACAGTTTGTGTGTATTTAACCCTTCAAGTCACAATTCTGCCCCAGATGATTTAATTTTCTCATATAAAATGTCCACTCTCAGGCACAGATGACTATTTTTGAAAAGTTACCAGTGAAATGACTGGCTCGATGAACGAGTCGGACATTCCAGTGGAAAATTCTAAAAATGGTCTCTTGGTCTGCAAATGGACATTTCTCAAGAACACTGCTCAAGCCGTTTTTGGACGCATAGGGTGATAGGGATTAATGAATTACAAGTATCATACATTACACAAGATATAAGTGATGGTTCAATAACACAGATACAGGTATATAAATGTACTGCATTATCCATACTACGGTTAGATGGAATAGCAATCAATACTTATTAATTAATTTATTTATTTATGTATTTATTTATTTATTACAGTTTTACTTGCATTGGATTAGCAGTGAATAAATTTGAGTATTCCATTATCATATTTAACTTATTAAAGTTGCTTAAGAATATTCGTCATCAATGTAATAATTTCATATATACGCTTTGCACACATTTTAACAAAAAAATCAGCATTGACTGATAGGTAGGATCTGGCAATGAAATGTCATCATTTCTGGAAATTTTGACATCTCTGACAATGTTGTCTAAATCTCAACCCCAGCGTGTCAGACTTGTTATGAACAGGCTTAAATATCGATATTATCCTATTTGCAAAATGAATCTATTTTAATAAATACTGATTATTTAGAATTAATTAGTGTCAGTGTTGAGATTCTATAATGTTAATTATTCTTCTGATTCTAATTAGCCCTTTAATGGTCAGATTTAGCACAAAAAAAGAAGAAATTTACATATTGAATGTCCATTTGCAGGCCCGTCGGATTATTTTTGAAAATTTACCACTGGTATGACTGGCTCAATTATCGAGCCAGTCATTCCAGTGGTAAATGTTCAAAAATGGTCTTCTCTTGGCCTGCAAATGGACATTTCCTAGGACAACTGCAGAGGCCGGTTTTGCCCAGTAAAGGGTTAATAAACGATCATTCTGAAAATCACTTTTGGGTTCAAAATACAGGTGATATTCAAATCAGCCGACATGTATGACTGCAACGATAACAATATTTGATTTCATGAAACTAAGAAATGAGTGCACAACTCAGATGATCAAGGTAACAATTAACACATTTTAACCCACATGGTCGGGATCAGAGATATACTACAGCATACATTCAAACTCCTGCAGATTATATTGAAAACAATTCGACTGCACCAGTAATGATATGCAGCAGGTAAATTGTCTTCAAAATATTCATGTTTAACTTACTGGTCACATGCTTCGAGGAAGATAGCGATTCATCAACTATAGAAGGATACACAAACAGAAAACAGTTTTGACAAACTTTCGATGTTATTTGACTGCCTCACAATTCCTGCAGCGCACAGGCTAGACACAACTTCTTTACAAGGTATACCAATAATTTTGTTTAATATTTTGAAATTAATTTGTCTAGAAGGTGTTTCCAGTCATATTATTTTCAGAATATTCAACATATTTTTTGCATGGTTCCCTTGAAAGTGAAGCGAAAGGATTTTGGTCAAATTGTTAAAACAAATTTGTCAGAAAATTCAGCCAAATATCATTTGCATTGTTTTCACATATACATTTTTCCATCTCAATACAGGATATATAGGATTATTAATCATAAAGTTATCTCCCTTGGTGCATGTAACGATTGTAAACAAATCTGGAAAAAAGGTGTTAAGAAGGATTAGATATGTGCATAATTAGCACCCTGCATATGTCCATATGAAAACAAGATCACATTCATTTCTTAACTCTCACCCCCTTAACTTAGTAAGTGAACTTTCCCACATTTAGCATGGACTATACTAATATGCGCTATTAGGGATGAAAGGATCAATCTTCTTCGTCGCCGTATCCACCACCGTACATATCAGCCAACTTTGCAAATTTTGGTCCCCAGTCATTGAGGTAATCATAATCCTGGTCACCGGAGCTTGTGCTAGTATTTAGCGAGCTAAGCGAACCCGCATCGCTGCCTTCACCCTCAAAGCCATACTCGCGTACGCTGTCACCACGTGGTCCATTTGGATCATCATCGGCGTCCTTCATACGATCCTCAATAAAGTTACCAACATCTGGTACTTCTGCTGGTATGCCAGCTGAAAGGAAGATTGAATGAGTATGGTTGTGCGTGTCTCGATATAGGCATGACTGTACATAGACAATATTGTGATATATGATAAATACAGTACAGCGCAAAAATAACATTTTCAAAACAAATAAAATCATTTTAATTAGCAAAAAATGTTCTGTTGAGTATTTTGAACATAATTGGATTGGAAGAGGTTGCAATGTCTTGCAATCCAATTATGTTCAAAATATTCAGCTGCATGTTTTGAAAAAATGTTAACTTATTTCTGAGCTGTGTAGTAGAGGGCAAGATCTGTCCTTGTAAAGCGTTCACAGTATTCTGAAAACTAACATTCTACATACACCTCAGGTCGACCATTATTCAGATAACTAACTCGAGCCAGTCTCCACTTTGCATATGGCTCAACAAAATAGGGAAATATATTGTATGACCCGATTTTGGAAGAACTTGGTAGGGGGGGTGGGGGGTGGGGAGGGGGAAATGAGTCGGGACACATACACACATTGGTAATAGATGCAAGCGTTAATATGCAAGTGCTTCTTCTTGTTGCTTTTGTTCTCGTTGACTTAGGACATTTTTCATTAACTACTGTTCTACTGGCGGGATCTTCCCTAAACTTGGGTCCTCAAGTGGTGTGTGTGTGCGTGCGTGCGTGCGTGCGTGTGTGTGTGTGGGGGGGGGGGGCGGTAAAGGCAGCAATACAGTAGACGATTTCCAACTGGTTTTACTGGAGCGATCTTATCCAAAGTTGGTAGCTTGCCTGTGGGGTCCCATAGATGCATACCAATTTTGGGGTCAAGATAAAACGCAACAGCAAGAGCCTTCAGAAAACATTGTTTTCAAAATACGCACTGTGATTGAAAAAATACATCAATGAGGCGGGTATTGGACAAATTTGTACTTGTTATAATTTACCACTGATCCTAGTTAACATTCTACCGATAATCTTGAAAATAGTTTAACACATCGCTGTTGCTTACAGTTTCATTCAATGTTTTCAAAACATTTTGCATTATATCCGATACATGACTCGATTGAAGTTATGATTCTAGTCATCTGACCATACACCATTAACGATGATAAACTTTCATACACAATATTTCTCTATAGAGAGACTTATATATTACACTGTATTTAGGCAACATAATGATATAATTAACCCTTTAACACTCAAATTCGTTCAAGAAAATTTCACATTTTCCCATACAAAATATCAATTTGCAGACCAAGAAGACTACTTTTTAACATTTACCACTGGAATGATTGGCTCGATTACCAAGCCAGTCATTCCACCAGTAAATTTTCAAAAATTGTCTTCTCTTGGTCTGAAAATGGACATTACTCAGGACCACTAAAGACGCCTTTTTTGGCTGACAAGTGTTAAAGCGTTAATTTGATTAAAATGACCTATCATACTTACATCTAACCGGTCTGTCTTTGGTGTATGGTGCATTATTATACAATGGTGCAATCCTAATCGAGTCACCATCTATTGGTTTACTCAGACGACTTAGATCATAGGCATCCTGGTCCTCTTCACCTTAACACAAAAAACATGTTGTGTCCAGGGATTAGGATTTTCGGCAAATTGGTCAGGAGAACTGGAGTTTTTACTTCGAACATCGTATTTCTAAGGCCAAAAAAGAGAAGAGTATCTTGAAAATTTACCATTAGAATTACTATCTCTGTTATCAAGCCACTCACTCCAGTATTCAATACTCGTTAGTTGGCCAGCAAATGGACATTTCAAGACAAATGCAGAGGCCGTTTTTATGCAGCTTAATCAGTAAAGGTATGACACTTCATCAGTGTGTACACATGCATATACAATTATACATGTGCATTGGTGTGTATGTGCGCATGCGTGTGCGTGGAATGCGCATGTATGTATTGAGTGACTAACAGTCATTGCTGTCTTAAATGGCTAGGTTTATAAAACCAGAGAGGCTAAATAGCTGACGCAAGAGACAGCATTTCAGTGCTATGTTTCGACATTAAAGATTAACCGTTAACATTACTGGATAAAACAAAGATGCTGTGTGTGCATGTGTATTTGTTTGTGCATGAACAGATGAGCATACCAGCATATTTATACAAGCTTTTAACTCCTTAACTCTCAAATTTGGTCAAGAACATTTCCATTTTCTCATAGAAAATGTCCATTTGCAAACTAAGAAAATACTATTTTTGAAAATTTACCACTGTGATGACTGGCTCGATAACCGAGCCAGTCATTACAGCTGTAAATTTTCAAACACAGTCTTCTCTTGGTCTGCAAATAGCAGAAGCCATTTTTTAGCCTGCATTAGCGGTAAATGACATGAATTAATGGACCTTTCCAGTTTTAGCCAGGCCCTGCCCATCTCTAGCTAAGCTCCACACACACCCCTCGCTCGTGTTGGGATCAATCGATCCCTCAACTCCCTGACTATCAATTTCCAGAAAACTATACAGGTAATCTGTTGAATAATTTGAAACTAATTTGCCTGGGTGCTGTTGCCAATGGCCAGTTAAATTAGTTTTAAAATATTCGACAGAATGTTTATTAAGACATACAATTCATACAACGCATCAGACTATTAAGCGTTTAGGACAGACTAAATCGAGTCATTTATGCTGTAATTGATTATGATGTCATTCTACACATCACATAGTTAATTATGATGTTATTTGATGGATATATAAACTGGAAAGGTCAGTTTATGACGAGTTTTTACATACCAGCCCCTTCGTCATCGTAGTTGACAATATTTTCACGAATATCATCATATGGATCCATCTCGTCCAAAATGTTAGGTTCCTTTCTACGGCGACGCACAGTTATATACACAAACACAGCCAAAATAAGCACTGGAAAATACAAGTCAACAAACACATTTCAAATCAGATATTACAAAATATACACCAGAATTATTCACAATTTAAGAGTTATACTGTCGAATATTTGGAAATTAATTTGACTAAAAGATGCTTTCCTGTATGGTTGCTGTGAGATGAGGATGATAAGGATTTGGGAATGAATGTGTAGGTAATATTAGGTTTATTAACCTACAGTGTATCATCATCAATTCTTCTATTGAAAGCGACCGTCAGAGGCCTTGAATGAAATATGGTGAGATTGAGCTAAACTATCTTTAAACTGTTTGTTAAGTTTGATGTCATACCAATGTAATGGAACTGCAAGTGAAGTGGTTTTTTTTTTGCTTTTGTTATATCATAATGTACCTTTTCCAGTTTTAGTTATGACCTGCCCACCTCTAAGCTCCACCCACACTTCGCCGTGTTGGGCTTGATCGATCCCGATTGCCCTAACTATCAATTTCCTGAAAACTATATGGGTAAGCAGCAATAGCACCTAGTCAAATTAGTTGCAAAATATTTATTAAAAAGTAAAGCCATAGAATTCGCACAACAAAGCATAATCCGTCTTCAAATCTGACTTATCTACAAGAGGTGTTCAGTTTATTTTGTCATAAGATTGCACGGTTTCTTGCTGCACACCTTTGGTCAATTGTCTCACTCACAATACCTTTTTACAAAGCCCACGAGCTTACCAACACGCTAGTTTAGTTTGTTAAAAGTTTTCAACATGCCAAGACATAAAATAAGCGAGAGAGCGGAGGGTATAATTCTCCATCTTTTGAGGAGGGGAATGACGCCGTTACAGATAAGAAATGAACTTTTGAAAGAAAATATCAGTGTCCGTGTGAGGACCATTTATCGCGTAAAGAATAACATCGGAAAAGAACGACAATTGATGAATCTAACACATGGAAAATCTGTTACGTTGAAAATCAGAAGAAGACGAACTGTAGTATCAAAACAAGTGATAGACAAAGTGAAGAAAGTGATAGCAAGAATTAACCCACCGACACAACGTGAGATGAGAAATCTATTAGGAATTAGTTTGGGATCCGTAAATAACACCATAAACAGTGTTATCAAGGCAAAACTGAGAAAAAAATGTTTGGTTCATAAACTATCCCTAGAGCAGGTTGAAAAGAGGAGGAAGAGGAGCTGGAGGCTGTACCTGAAGCTGTGTGTGGGGAAGTGGAAAAACTTTGTCACCACAGAAGGGCCATGTTTTATCTAGGTGGAAGCTACGGAAAACGGCGAGTCTGTTATGTTAGGAAAGGACAAATTGATATGGATAAGTTGAAGTTTGTTAAACGTGACAGTTTCGTGCCTGGTTTCATGGTATGGGCAGGCGTTAGTCATTACGAAAAAAACAGTCTTAAATTCATTGATCGGAATGTGAAAATCAATGCTGATTATTACATCAAACATGTTTTGAGACCCTTTTTGAAATATGATGTTCCCAAATTATTCCCAGGAACAAACAGAAGGACATGGTTTTTCACCAAGATAGTGCCTCCTCTCATACTGCACGAAAGAGCTTAATATACTTAAAGCAGAACAATGTTAAATTCATTAGCCCTGAAGAATGGATGCCGAAGTCGCCGGATGCTGCCACTATGGACTTTAGTATTTGGGGGATTGTCAAGCGCCGTCTACAGAAGTGGAAAGTTACAAGTCTTAACAGTCTAAAACGTGCTCTCAAAACCGAATGGAAGGCACTAAGTCAAACTGTGATCAATTAAGCCCTTTCCTCTTGGCCTAAGCGCTGTAGATTGATATATCATGCTCATGGGTCTCATGGGGTGGGGGGGGGGTTGGGGGGCATCACGCCTGTGACAACCATATGAACTATATCGTTTTCAAACCAACGTCTTCCATGTATGGAAGTCGCATACACTCATATTTCAATGTTATGAAAAAGCAAAATTGTAGCGGATGGACAAATTTTAAATAGGTAGGTGAACTGACAGATGTTCAGAGGTTGCTATAGCGTGTCATCTTTACTTACAGTGCAGCTCATAAATAAGTTTAAATGCTTCCAAAGCAAAAACACAAATATGTTAGTTAGAACCATATAAACATGATACAAGAAACGTTATGTTGAATATTTTGAACACAATTTGGGTTGAAATCCAACCCAATTATGTTCAAAATATTCAGCAGTATATGTTATTTAAGGTGTACTTTAAGCATGTGGACAGCAGTGAAAGCCTCGCTACGCACCTCAACCGCTGCCTAAATTGTAAACAAACCGTGGACTATACGCAAATAGATTAGCTTAGATTAGATTAATTTATATTTACCTGTCATTTTAGTTAATTTTAAACACATAACTGGAGTAAGTGCTATTTTGCAATAACAAATTTTTTTATAAGCCCACACAATGATAAATTGCGATCATGCATGCACTGAGCAGTGTAGGCCTACTTAACTATCATCTAAAAAGTTGTACATTTGTGTACATGCATACCTATATCATCTATGCAAATCTCTGCAGTCAATCTAGAAAGATAAGATATATATACGCGTTCGTAAAATTGTATTCCAAGAAGTGTGTGGGTGGGTTTGATTAAATATAGCCTAATACACGAAATCTGATGTTACTGTCACCTCTAACAGGCCTTCCTATACGTTAGAATTGTGATGTCAGGCTCCGTGACCATGAGGTCTGTCCTTTAAATTTTAATCAACAAAAATATCATCAACTTCGATATTATTGAACCTTTGTGCATCTCGAACAATGTAGTGCTCCTGTGTGAACAATGAATTGTCAAGGAATAGGTGCATAGGTGCCTAATACGCGCAGCAGTAGAGAGCCTAGCTATGCTCCCATACTGGCCGAGATAATAATCTAGACTAATAGGAATTGGTGTCATCCCGGTGTGACGTCACAACTCTAGCGCGATAGCTAAAAACGTATGGTTGTCAAGGTGGTTGCTATATGCTTATCTCAGCTTTGGCTGGGCCGATTACAAAAATTTAAAAAGCATTTTGTCCTTCTAGTAAAGGAGAATCTGTACTATGATTGTTAAGTTAATCAGAGCGATCGGGTATCTAGTCCTCACAACGTCTTTAAGTTAAACAACTTTATCCCATGCAGATTGGAAATGACAAATTCTTTATGATGTAAGGAATATTCTGTTGAATATTTTGAAATTAATATTCAACAGCTTTCCTGTTTGCCCAGCGATTGAGAGACAGAGAACTTAGCGCTGAAAGCATTAATGTACTACTTACACATTACAGCAAACAGACACACGAGGATCGTTATCAAGCCAGATGTTCCGAGACCCAGTGTGCTTTCTGAAATATTTAAACAGGGTTCCTCAGTGCAAAGTGGCACCAGAACACACTTAGTATTATTCTCCAATCTGTAGCCTGGTTTACACCTGAAATACACAATAATAATAATAATAATAATAATAATAATAATAATAATAATAATAATTGTATGAGATGGCAAATTGATTTAATTTATGGTCTTGCATAGCTTAACATTTTATATCACATGCATTTATCATTAAGTTTAATACAATTTTCATTGAAAAGAATTTAAATGCATACAAATGAAATCTTACTGACCCTTTAATGGTCAAGCTGAACAAAACACAGAAATGGTCATTCAGGTAAGTGGAAACTAGGGGTACACAATTGCACAAAAATATATTGTTATTCGACCAATAATGACTTTATTATAAGATAGTACAGCACAGAAATAATTTAATTTTGTTTCCAAAACAAGATAAAACGTATGTAGCAATGGCTTCCGATTAAATAACGTCAAAAATACTCACCAGAACATTTCTTAAATCGTGTTCAAATATCTAATAGCTAACATATTTTTTGGAAACATTTCACCTTATTTATGAGCTGTACTGTAACTATTGTAAGATGACAACAATTGGAATATCATGACCAATGTACGGCAACATGTACCATAATTTTGTGTCTATATTGGGCATGTTTTGCTCATTTTGCTCCAGGTGCCAATATCGCAAATTAATAATAAATATATACAGAAGATGTTTTTAAAACAATTTGAACAATAAATTAACTATTACCTAATAAGTAAATGTATAAGGCAGTATATTTACTGGCAAGATCTTTGTTCTTTTGGACGATTTCGTCCCGGCTGACTTGGTTACATTACATTCTACCGAGTATTAATCACCGTATTAATCAGCTATAGGATGCGCTTATGCTGTCACTCTCGTAGCTACTCGAAGCTCCCCTCCTATTTGTGGATTGTGCAAGTCTCTAATCGGGTACTACTATTAGCCTCTTCGCGCTACTCAGGTAACAACCTAAAATCGTCCTATAGCCTAATATACACCTGTGCAAAAGTTAAGCACCACCCTATTTTTACGCACATGCGAGGGTATATTCATGTGCTATGAAGAAAGCAATAGCATAAACATTTATGTACCCATCCATCTTAGTGCAAGAGGTAATAATGCAACTAGAGGAATGCTGATTATGATGGTGGGGAAACACTGTATGTTTTTGTTTGAACTTGAAAACGAGGCCTGAATATGGTTACGTTGACACAACTGACAACTATTGCCCTACAGTTGACACACGTGGCTAGATTGTCATTAATGGTGTCTGAAAACGAAGTTTAACATCTGTGCACGAGTTTGAGACTGTCATTATTAATACCGGGTATATCCACCTTGTGCCTGGATGACGGCCTGGACACGACGTCTCATGCTGGTCACCAACCGACTGATACGCCATTGTGGTATTCGTTGCCATTCAAGATGGAGTGTGTCTGTTAATTCCTATAGGTTCTGCACAGGAGGATCCCTCCTTCTCACCATGTTTCCCAGAATGTCCCAGATATGCTCAATAGGGTTCATGTCAGGGCTCCTTGCTGGCCATGGTAGGGTTTCGATGGCATTCTGGCGGAGGTATTCATGCACAGCTCTAGCACGATGTGGTCGGGCGTTGTCATCCATGAATATAGGGTGGGTTCCAGGTGCATGATTTACAAAATGAGGGACCACAACTCTATCCAGTATGGAATCTTGATATCTTTGTCCATTTAGTGTTCCAGGTACAGTCAACAGATCCAGCTTACAATCAAATGAGATGCACCCCCATATCATAACGGAACCTCCACCAAATGGAACTTCTTCCATGATGTTACGTTGGTCGTACGCCGTGCGTCTGGACCTCCATACACGAGTTCGACCATCTGTGGCATGAAGCAGGAACCGACTTTCATCGGACCAGTGTACCCGTCTCCAGGATCTCATGTTCCAGTGTCTTCTTTCGTTGCACCACCTCAGACGCTCCTCTTTGTGGTGTGCAATGAGGAGAGGACGTCTGACCGGTCTCCTAGCTTTCATGCCAGCAGCATACAGTCTCCTTTTGACGGTAGACATTGACACTCTATTGCACGTTTCCCATTGCTGGCTGAGCACTCTGCTGTTGGTGAATGGAGATCTCCTAACAAGGCGTACTAGGGCTCGATCATCACGGGCAGTAGTCTTCTTCGGTCTTCCAGATCTAGGCCTGTCCTTCACCTCGTTAGTTTGCCCATGTTTTGCAATCAAACGACTGATTACAGTATGGTTAATGTTCAGCTGTCTGCCAATCTCTCTGCATGACATACCAGTGGTATGCATGCCTATGATTTGCCATTTCACACGATCACTTAACCTTCGTCTTGCCATAGCGGTTCACAATCAAGAGCTAATTCTCTCTGTACAAATAAACCACGGTCATGAACACAAAATTCCTAATCTTGTCGCCTAAATCTGTATGTAATGTTCTACACCTCAAACTGGACTTTTACATAACTGAACACGTGTGCTGTTTCCCGCCACGCACGGACATCAAGCGGTGTGAAGTCATGCATGCATGTGCATTTCGTACTTGGAATTATGTCAGCTAACGCGGGGACAAAAAGTATGGCAGCCTAGTTGTACCATCATGTTTCTACGTTCTATTGTTTTTGCTGGTGCTTAACTTTTGCACAGGTGTATACATCACATGATTTCTAGTTTTTCACGACGCCATTTTATGGCAAACTTTGGATTAATTTTGATGAAATAAACAATGTTTATTCAAATATACGCACTATTTAAGCCGTCCCAATTAATAATTTCACTCCTGCAATGATGGATATAAGGCATACATTAAGCATAGGTGTAAGATGGTAAGAATTCCTAGCGTGAAATATTTAGAATGTGTTTTAATTTTGTGTTATTTTTTGCATCCTTTTTTTTCTTTAAATGTTTTACTACCAAGGGTAGAGAAATGTTACCAATCTGCGTGATTGATGCCTATTGGGTCCATACAATGTAGTTGATGAATCCAGAATTTTTCATGGTTCTTGCGGAGAGGTGGCTTCCGTGCTATCGGGATCGTGACGTAACACCTCAATGATTCTGTGATTGAAATCTGTGGGTCCATTGGTGGGAAGATTAAAATGTTGTGCTACAGGCGTCTTTGTTGTTTTTAATATCCCTCACACCTGGAATTCTCGTTTGATTTCACCTACATATTGTTTTGAGTATTTTTTGCAGGTAAGTAGGTAGATGACATTCATGGTGTGACAGAATGTGTTTGTTTTGATAAAATATTTTAGCCCAGTGTGTGAGCTTTTGAAACTCTGTGCTGTTCATGTTTTGGCAGAATGTGCAGTTATTTTTGGCGCATGGATGTATAGGGTTAGCTATACTTTTCCCTTGTCCAAATTTCCGTGGTGCTGTGAATTTAGCTGTGACCAATGTATCCTTGAAGGATTGACTGCGTCTGTGGCCGAAGATGGGTGTCTGTAATTATGGTCCGCCATTTTGGGCTTGACTGTAACTGTGGCCAATGGCATTTGATTATTTTTAGTGCTAGTTTGCTATGTTGATGGATATCAGTGATACACGGTATCCTAGTGTTGATTTCTTTAGTTGGTTTTGGCAGGAGTAGGTCTGTGTGGTTTTATTGCATTGCTTTGTGTAAGCTGGAGATAAGGTTATCTGTTGGGTGTCCTTTTATTGCATAGTGGTATACCATTTCATGTGCGTTTTTGAGAAAATCTGTTTCTCTACTGCAGATTCTCCGTAGTCTCAAGAATTGTCCGTAGGGGCTTGGTTGTTTAGAGGACTCAGGATGAGCTGATGAATAGTGTAGATACCTGTGTCTATCTGTTGGTTTTGTGTAGAGATCAAAGCCTAGGGGGGTTATTTGGGAGAATAAACACTTTGGTATACAAAAAATTGATGGATTCTGTGGATTGGTCTGCTGTAAATTGATGGTCGGGTGCGCATTGTTGATATGTGTTATGAATTTCGCCAGTGAGTTGGATCCTTTGGTCCAGATTATGAAAATATCATCGATGTAGCGGTAGTATAGGGCTGGCTGTACGTCAGCTGTTGTGAGTACCTTTTCTTTGAGTTGGGCCATGAAGATAATGGCGTAGCTAGGTGCTAGACATCTTGGCAATATTCATAAAATTTTCCCTACACCAGGAGAATTAATCATTTCAACCAACAATGTTGACAGAATTATAAACCATGCAGCAGTGGATCCAGCACAGAGACAAAGCCCGCCCAGCTCACCAAGACAGCTACCATCTCCTGTTGGATCTCCCTCAGATGCGGACAACATTGTGGATGGTGACATTCTACCAATCGTAATCCAAGAATTAGAAAATCCACCAAATTTCTCCTCCCCACTATCTAGCTGCAGGGAATCACCGAATTCGGACTTAATCGGTGGTGCCACACCCCCTGAAGCATTCAACCCTGGTCACAACAGTCCAGACAGCTGGGTCTCCAAACCAAACCTCGAGGACGATCTTCTAGAGGACAAGAATACTTTGTCTTTGGAGGACCCCTTCCTCCCACTCTCACAAAACAATGAGGACGTAGATTTCCTCATCCCTGAAGAAGAGGCCAGTTGAGAAGAGGATGCACTGTCCGCACACAACTTACTTCTTATCCGTAACCAAATGGACTAAAGGTAAGAATTTAATATTTTTTGACTAATTTAAATTAACCATCCAAAACACGGATGACAAGATATCATTACCCCTCTGATGATATAACCAAACTTGGTACGAAATGCTATGAGTCAGGATCACACTGGAACAAATACATAAACCAGTATTTACTCGCAAATCTAACTCCCAATATACTTCTCCACTAGACCACGACCACGGAAACTCTATAAATTAACACTTAAATTTATAAAGCAGCCCTAACAGACATAACGGCCACCCGCCAATGGCCACCAACATGCAAAGAAACTTTAAAAAACAAAAAACTTTTTGGTAATAGCTGCACAAATGTGGCTACATTTAGCACAGGAAATGTTGTACCTGCTACACAATAAAGTAATCCGGCTACACCTCTCAAGTTTCACACCAATCCGGCTACAGTAGCTGCCCTTACCGGCTACACACTAAGCCAATCTGGCTACGGGATGACCCAATCCTGGCTACACAACTGGAAAATCCAGCTACACAAGCCAAAATACAGCTACAAATTGTCTATTCTGGCTACAAAATCAATTCCGGTCACAATTCTATGTAGCCGCATCTCGGAAAGTATAAAAGGAGGCCCAAACTGTGCATTAACATCCAGACTCAAACTTGCACACAAGTTTGTGTCAGGACAAACAAGCGCAATCAAGCTTCTCAAAGAAGTATATCTTTTTCTTGAAATATACCTAATAGAAGTCACCACCCTTTCTCAGAGGTTTGGATTTATAAAGAATTTACAGCCCTTGTCCTATTAGAAGCCGCGGTTACGAATGAGCATTTTAAAGTACCAATTTTCGTTCATCGGAAAAATGTTTTGCAATCTTTCTGAACTATGATTACGTGTTATATACCTGTATAAAACTTTTTTGGCTCATTTTTTGTCAAATTTTGCCCTACATGTTATCTATTAGTGCACAATACAGACACAAAATTATGGTATATTGTGAAAATACATTGACTGAAAGCTGTTCTTCCAAAAGCCGGACATTACTCGGACATATATGTCTTCACGATTTTTTGCACTATACCATGCTATTATCTCGGGCAAATATCATGCACCACTAGATGAAACGTCTATACATTTATTCGCCGATCACAGATAATTCATGAATAACTCAGTTTATTTGTAGATACTTAGTCAAAGTCATTTACAGTTAACACAGGACGCATGATTTAAACCGTAACACTCTGATGTGAACATTCTATCTTTTTACAGTACCGTATTTCGCTTAATAATAGCCTAGGCTTCTATTAGGACAAGAGGTGTTCAATTTCCAACCAAACATCTCTGAGAAAGGGGGTGGGCTTATATTACAGAGTTTTCCCAAAAATGTTCTAAAATTGATACCACGGAAATTCAACGTATTTTCTCCCGTAAAAATTCCCACCGCCTACGTTTAATGTATACCTCAAAACATCACTGGGGAAGTGAAATTATTTGATTTGAGCACCTAAATAGTGCGTATCCTTTAATAAAGCTCGTTTATTACACCAAAATTAATCCACAATTTGATATAAAATGGTGTCGCGAAAAAATACAAATCACGTGATTCGCCTCCAATTGAAGTTTATTTTAGAGCGAGTACTCGGATATAAATATTCTGGAATCGGGGACTCGGAACTCGGGAATATCTATATATTAGCATTGCACGATAGGAACTGAGTATTATCCCGATCTTAAAAAACGGGTACCAGTTTGATAAACTCCGTTAGCGTATAATATATCGCGATACATGATGCCTCCCATCTCAAGAACCACTGGCTCGCCAACTTAAGAAGCCAGCTGGCTATATTGTCGTTCGTAATAATTCAATTTGGATCATTTAATGTTGATCGGCGTTACAAAATTGATGCACATTTTCTCCCGTGCTTGTTGTTTGGTACATAAGTTTGGTCTTAAAATATATTTATAAGGAAGGTATTTAATCACGCCAAGACTGTTTTACGCGCATTTTGACAACAAAAGTGTGGAATAAACTTTATTATATCTTGAACATACGTGGCCTACTACTAGTATTAATCTAATAGGCGGTCGACATTTACAAATCCAAGGCCTGTATTTACTTCTAGAGGGGCCGGGAATGTATCAGGGCAGAGATCGGTCTGGAGTAGACACACCCTGTGACACGATTGTTATTATTATACACGCTATTCTTACAAATTTGCTCTTAAGAAAAATTTTCCTATACAGTCTGCTGAGTTAGGGGGTGGGCTTCTAATACAGAGTTTTGGCGTTTTGAAACGGCTAAGAAATCATTGGAGCTCATATGTCAAATTTAGGGGGTGGGCTTCTATTAGAGCATAGGCTACTATTAAGCGGAATACGGTAGTTTGAAAATTTAAACATCAGAGTGCTAAGAGTTAATGGATATAAACCATCACTGAATATATGATCATGTCTCTGAGCTAATCTTGTGCAAACCATTTAAATAACTTATATCTATGGAATAAAATACAATTAATACATTCATTATTTCTCCCATTTCCCTGACAATAGACCTTTCCACTTTATCCATCCATCATATGATGTCATAATTAACTATGAGACTTGTCAATGACATCATTATGACAGCATGAATGACGTAGATAAGCATGTCATGAATGCATATTTGAAGATGGACTATGCGCTGTGGTATAAATTGTATGTCTTTACTATTTAATAAATATTCTATTGAATATTTTGAAACTAATTTGACTGGGCGCTGTTGCTGCCTCAGTCAAATTAGTTACAAAATATTCAACAGCTTACCTGTATAGTTTTCAGGAAATTGATAGTTAGAGCATTCAGGGATCGATCAATCCCAACACAGCAAAGCGTGGGTGGAGCTTAGCTAGAGGTGGCCGGGGTAAAACTGGATAGGTTCATTTTCTTTGTCGCTGGGGGTAAAATCAGTAGGCGGCCGAGCTCTTTAACCACTATGCAGCTATAATCATGCGATAAATAGGGAACTGAATAAGGGAAGGTGTTCGTAATTTCACTAATAAGATCCCAATAGACAGTCTCAACTAACCCTTTAACCCTTTCATGGTAAAAACAGCCAAAGCTGGCCTCATTAGTGGTCTTAGGCAAAGTCCACTTGTAGACCTAGAGAAGGCCTTTTTGGTTTAATTTACAACTAGAATGACAATCGAGTCATTAAGTCTAATGATAAATTTTCAAACAGTAATCTTCTTATGGCCTGCAAATGGTAATTTTCTATGAGAAAATTTCAGTTTTCATAACTAAATTTGACTATTAAGGAATGGTTAATTTGGACAAGAAAATATAATCTTTCTCTTAGTCTTTCATTTCATTAGGACTCTATACTCGCCATAGAGGAGGTATCCTACGGATTGTAATTCAAGGCTTGGAAAAATTGAAAAAACAGCACTGTTTCTTATAGGTCAGGGAAAAGTCACGGCAATTTTTTAAAACACTTATAAACAAGGTGCCATAGGGCCGATTTCAACCAAACTTGGCTCAAGAAATAGGGCCTTGGTGCCATAGGGCCTTGATTATCATCTGCCTCGCAATGACTATATACTTCACCATTTAACACTCAAACCGGCCAAAAATGGCTTCTGCAGTGGTCCTGAGGAATGTCCATTTGCACGCCAAGAGAAAACAAATTTTTGAAAATTTATCACTGCCAGTCAATCTAGTGATAAATTTTCAAAACTAATCCTCTCCTGGTCTGCAAATGGACCCGAAATTCCCTTGAAAAAAAATAGAAATGTCCATTTGCAGACCAAGAGATTAGTTTAGAAAATTTATCACTGGAATGACTGGATCAATATACACAAGCAATAAAGCCAGTTGTTGAAGTACAGTGTTACGTGAACAAAAGACTCCGAGAATTGCCTAGGACACAAATATTTTGACAAATTTTAATCTTTCAAGGGAGATAAAATCTGAGGAATATTAACGGATCTTGCCGAAACAAAATTGCAATCGCAAGTTAAAAACTTTCCAGGATATGACACAGACATGAAAATCTTTACAAATTTTAGCCTTTCAAGGGAGATAACTCTGATAAATAAGGACAGATTTTGGCATAACAAAATCATGACGTTTCGCTTACCACTAATTACGCTGGCACAAAAATTGTGAGGGTAGGTTAAAAATTTTCTGGCGAATAAGGAAAGATTTTACTGAAAGTAAATCATGTTCCGTTGCCTATCCCTAATCTATTCGCTGAAAAACTAATTGTGAGCGTAGGTTTAAAACGTTCCTAGATATGGTCCAGACACAAAATGGACGGCTACATGGATGGACAGACAGATGGATGGCGGATGCTATCACATAATACGAAGACACTTTGTGTGAGAATATAAAAATTAAGCAATCACATTTCTGTATACATGTTTGTGAGTTTACCGCCATATGGTAATTTGAGCCAAATTTGGTTGAAATTGGCCAAGCGCTTAATGAGTAGTCTTTGAACGCAATACTTGATTTTTTTTTAATCCTAGAAGGGCGGCAGAAAAAGTAACAAATCAGATTTCTGTACATAAGTTCAGAAGCTTACACCTATAGGGGCCTCTCAGTTATGTTTGGTTAAAATCAAGCCAACAATTAATGAATCTAACTTATTTTTCAGAAAGTTTTGGACAATCTAAGATGGCCACCGGAAATAGTGACCAATCAAATTTCTTGAGCCAAGTTTGGTTGAAATCGGCCAGTCGGTTAATGAGGAGTTTTTTAAAACTATTTCCCAAACATTTTTGTTTAATACAAGATGGCCACTGAAAAATATAGACCATTTATATTTCTTGCGAGAATAGTTGAAGCCTACCACCATAGGATCCTTAAAATCAAGTTTTGTTGAAAGCGGGCCATCGGCTAAGGAGTAGCGCTTAAAAAGAATTTCCAGAAATTTTTCTTATAATCAAAGATGACCACCTGAAAAAGTTTGGAAGTCTTGATTACATATCTTATTGCTGACTTGAACCAGGTCACTAGCAAATTCTCCTGAATGCAGATTGTTAACTCTTTAGTGGTAACATTGTATCAATAAAATCAAAATATTTGCCAACTGAATGAACATTTCATCGCAACATACTATTTTTGAAAATTTATCACATGAATGGCTGGCTCAATAACCCAGTCAGTCATTCATTTTCAATGAGAAAACTGAAATTTTCTTGAACAAATTTGAGGATTGAACCGTCAACGTGGTTGCTTTCAGAGAGGAATTTACCAGGTTCTATCTATACACCAGAATTTCTTACCTGCATACATAAGCCTCCCATAACGGTACACACACTTCATGTTCTCGTGTGCACAGAACACCTGCACAATCATCCCGTTCACACCCATCCACCATGTTCTGCCACAACTGGACCAGTGCTACGCCGGTGTCCTCATTCAATTGCAAGGGGAATAACTTACCCTCGTAGCGAACATCATCAATACAAGCTGAAATACAAGTGATGAAAGCTTACTATAGGGTTCATGTATTTCTTAAAAACAAAATTCCGAGTTTTCCATGATATGTCCCTGAGAAATTTCCTAAATTCAATGAGAAATATTTTCAATTTAATGAGGTTGTTGGGAAGTCAAGATGTGGTTGCAGCAAATCAACTAAGACGCCGATAATATATACAACAGAGTTGTAGCTTGTGCATCCAATAACTTAAATTTATTTCCATTTTAAGTCAAAGGCCACAACTTGGACACATGTTATAAGATGCACTTATGACTGGCAAAATGTGAAACCCTCTGTCTTGGGTCACTGTCAAATGCCACATGTTCTCCCTGATTTCTGCTATTTCTTTCAAATTCCTGGAGTTTCCCTGACTGGAAAAATGGAGACTCATTATTAAGGTTTTCCCTTATTTCCAGAGTGGCTGGGAACCCTGTTATATTACCCTCTGTTCCTATCACAATGAACCATTAGCATACTGATATCACACAATTAATGCTACAGAGTTGAAAAACAAACAGCTTCGACACATTTATGAAACTGATATTTCAGTGGTATAGTGCTTAAATATTTCAATGACAAGGTAAATTCTTTACGAGGCATAGCATATTCTGTTGACTATTTTGAAATTAATATACTGGAAGCTATTGTTGCCTAAGGCAGCAATGGCTTCTATTCATATTAATTTCAAAATATTTAACAGCTTTCCTGTTTGTTTGCCTCGAGATTGAGATACAGGGAATTTATGGGTGAATCTGTTAACATATTGATCATTAAAACAATACATTAGCAATTAGCCAACAGTTCATGACTGGTCTACAAGCACGAAATGTATAATGTAATTCCAGTTAATCTTCTATGAGAAGCTTGATTGCGCAACGACCGCGAAAAATTCTGGATTCATCAACTACATTGTATGGATCCA
Source organism: Chaetoderma sp. LZ-2023a (assembly GCA_034401795.1). Taxonomy (NCBI): domain Eukaryota; kingdom Metazoa; phylum Mollusca; class Caudofoveata; order Chaetodermatida; family Chaetodermatidae; genus Chaetoderma; species Chaetoderma sp. LZ-2023a. Next base: position 56,472,684 of record CM067367.1, read on the forward strand.
ATAGGCATCAATCACGCGGATTGGAAATCATCATCTACCTCTGGTAGTAATTCCAGTTAATCCCTTAACACTCGCATCAGCCAAAAATGGCTTCTGCAGTGGTCCTGAGAAATGTCCATTTGCAGACCATGAGAAGACAATCTTTCAAAATTTACAACTGGAATGACTAACTCGATAACTGAGCCAGTGATTCCAGTGTTAAATTAAAAAAAATTGGCTTCTCTGTGTCTGCAAATTGACATTTCTTTGAGAAAATTTAAATTTTGAAAAAATTTAAGATTTAAAGGGTTAATCCTTTCCTGGTCGAGATGGTTCATATGCAATTTGACATTTTAAAATTTGTCACTGAAATGACTGGCTCTGTTACAGGGTCTCCACAGATTATTATCACCACGTTTTAAAAAAACGTCGGGGATATTGTAATCGCCTCCATCCCTCTGTCTGTCCGTCCGTCACGCTATCGCCTCCAAAACCATTGGGTGAAATCAAATCAAATTTGGTATGTGGATTCCGCTTTGCAAGATGATATTTAGATTTGGTGCCGCACCCAAGGGGGGGGGGGGGGAGTGGCAGGGGTCAAACAAAGAAATCACTCGTAACACAACTTCTACTGAAATCATCAGATGGAACTCAACCAAATTTGATATCTGAGTTACCAATATGATTGCGGAATGCAAGAGGCAATTTAGATTTGGCTCCACCCCCAGGGGTTGGGGGATGGGTTAAACGGTCAAATTTTCAAATGCAGAAATTGATTGTAACGGCCCGAAATCATTGGACAGAATTCACCCAAATTTGGTATGTGAGTTACCCATATCAATGTGGAGTACATCAGTACATTTATATCTGGCCCTGCCACCATGGGTGGGTGGGGGGGGGGGTCAAAAGGTAAAAAATTAATTGTATTGCAATGCCTATGACAGTTGGGCGGAATTCAACCACATTTAGTATGTCAGTTACCAATATCGATGTGGAGTGGATGAGCACATTTACATTTGGCCCCGCCCCCAGGGGGTTGGGGCTGGGGTTAAAAGGTCATGAAATTGATTATAATGCAATACCTCTGTTATCGTTAGACAGAACTCAACCAAAGTTGATATTCGAGTTACCCATATGATTGCAGAGTGCAAGAGGCCATTTAGATTTAGAGGGGTCAAAAGGGCAAATGTGAGTTACCCATATTAATGTGGAGTGGATGAGCACATTTATATTTGGCCCCGCCCCCAGGGGTGAGGGACACTGGGTCAAAAGGTCATGAAATTGCTCTGACACTGCTGGATGGAATTCAACCAAATTTAGTATGTCAGTTACCCATATCAATGCGGGGTGCAAAAGGACATTTACATTTGGCTCCGTCACCGGGCATAGGTTGTGGGTGTGTGTCAAAAGTTCAAAGCGGTGAACATGGGGATTTGCGATGATGCATCATCGACTGATCAATCTAGTTGAAAATTGAATTCGAGGTCTTTTCAAAGATTTTTAAGGATATATAGACAAATATTGTGTATCTTCGATAAAAATCCTTTATTACATTAAAATCAATGCTACTTTTAACATAAAATGTCACCTAGAAAATATAGAAATTATGTGACATTAGGAATGTGCCAAGATCGCCAGTTGTGTTTACTAGATTTCTTCTAATATCTGTCATTCTCTATTTTCATTGGCTTGTACGGGAGAATTTATCCAATCAGAACAGATAAATATTTCTCTTCAGAAAAAATTAATAATGGAACAGTGTTTTCTCTCGTGCTACGCATTAATTTTGTAATGCCGACCAACATCAGATGATCCAAAACAGAATCAAGACGTATGACAAAAATTGTTTGGAAGTCCGAGAATTAAAATGAGATAAACTGCTTCTTATGTTGGCGAGCCGCTGGCTCTTTTGCGACTGGAGGCACCCTGTTCTCGCCTTATACGCTAACAGGAGTTTGTTATCAAATGGGTACCCATTATTCAGATCTGACCTAAAATACAATAATCATCAGTTCCTATCGGGCAATGATAACATAGCAATTTCCGAGTCCAGAACATTTATATATCTGAGTACTCTCTCTAAATAGTTATTTTGCAATTGGAGGCAAATCATGTGATTTATATCTTTTCTCAACGCCATTTTATGTCAAATTCAGGATTAATTTTTATAGAATACGCAATATTTAGGCGCTCCAATTTAATAATTTCACTTCCGCGATGATGTTTTTGAGGTAGACATTAAACAATCGCAAGGCGGCGAGAATGTGTACCGCGAAAGTTGAGCTAAATTTTTGTGATATAAACTGTAATATTTTTAGAAAACTTTAGACCAAAAAATGTGCTCAAAGAATGTACTCGATTATAGGACGCTATTGAAATTATTGTGTGGTGTCTTGAAGCGTTAGTCAGACAGTCAAAATGACAATCGTGAGTGACTCCCTTCCTAGAACACGTAATTTGACCAAAAAACTGCATCCTTTAGTTGACATTTAATGGTATTACACATTATATGTGTCAGTGTTGAGAAATAAAGGATTTCTATAGTAGGCTATCGCGTAGTTATGATATGGTATGGTATTGTATGCCATCTATTGAGATCAGATATGCCCTTGAGTTAAATGTCTATTTAAAAACAACATTCCTATTATTCTTGTTGCATATAGAAATAAGCTAGCGGAAAATCTAAACCATGGAAAAACATTGAACAAATTTAACACTCATTATTCACTCACTAAAATCATTATTTCAAGTAAAACAATTGTGAAATAACACATTTTTATGAGTATATATCCTATACGTCTAATACATTGAACAAAATTTGAGAGGGTGAGCATAAACCCAAATATTGTGTTCATGACTCTATATTACTTACATTGATGAAAATCATCCCGTAAATCATCTCCGTCCATTAGTGCACCGCTCACTAAGAAGTTTGGATCAATATCGAGGTTATGATAGCCATGAAGCGGGCCAGATGAGTAGACATAGTATTTTCCCTCTCGTCCATCCATTGAGAGTGATATCTCTTTACCATATCTCTTCACATATACAGTATGCCATGCACCATTGTCAGCTCGTATTGCAGACAGCTCAAGCTCGGATGGAGTACCTCGTCCAAGATCATACTCAATTCTTACAAAGCCGTTAGACAGCTGAAAAATGTAATATATAATCTGATAATTAAACATATTCACACTCCTGGTCTTACCGTACAGCTGATAAGTTAACATGTTTCCAAAATGAAAACAGAAACATGTTACTAGTTTGTACGAAATGTTCTGTTCTGTTCATTGAATTGGAAGGCATTGCTTCAATTCAATTATGTTCAAAATATTCAACCGTAAGTTTTATTTTCTTTTGAAGTCATTTGTGATAAATTTTCAAAAAGTCTTCTCTTGGCCTGTAAATGGATATTCACTGAGCAGAAGAATTTAGATTTTTTTATTTTTATCAGTTTAAACCATTAATCAGCTAAGAGATAACATGTCTATAGTGACTGATAGAGGGATCCATTTCTAGCTATGCCCCGCCCATCTAAAGTTAATCTCCGCACACATTTTGCGCGTTAGGGTCTATTTATATACTTTGAACATTGAATTAACAGAATCCCAATTTCAAGGTAACTATATAAACTGTTGCATATTTTAAAATTAATTTAACTGGGTGCTGTTGATGACTAGTGAAATTATTTTCAAAATTCAACATAATATTTATTAAATAGTAAATCCATCAAAGACATACAATTCGCACACTTGAGACTTTTCCAGCTTCATGACACTATTCTGTCAATTATGATTGTGACGTCATCCTATGTATGACATGATTGATTAACATCACATACTTGCATGACAGATTGGATTCATCCAGTGTGTGTGTGTGTGTGTGCGTGCGCGTGCAAATGCGTGTGCGCACTAGAAGGTGGTCAGCTAGGGCAGGTCTTACTGTAATGGTATAAATATATATCAGGAATGAAACATCGTACTAACATACGTCCACTCACATAGCTTTGCTGTTTGTGGCCATATTTTCAGTTCTTTGATCTCGTGCTATGTGACGAGCGATTATCAGTCCCGCCAGTCAGATTTCTGCCCACTTCACTCTAGCTATCAAACTAAAAATAGAGGCGTGGCTTCGTGTCGATATCGATGGAGACCTCGGGAGACACAAATATCATGCTATGTGAGTGGGCGTATATTAGTAGGATGTTAGTAACCGGACAATTTCATTGGCAGAAGTTGACTGACCGACCACATTTATGAAGTTTCGTGAAATTAGCCCAGACATGAAAAGCGTGCAAGCACGGGACTCAATACGTGAGCGGAGTGGAAGGGCGAGCCCCGTGCAATAGGACATGGAAATGAAGCTTCTCAAATGAGAAAAATAGATTCCGCACTAACATTGATGATTATACGCTGTGCAACTTCACCGTACCTTTACATATATGTACTCCTTGCGATTTCTGTTTGTGACATAGAATATCATTCCACCTTCCTGGCGTGAACGGAATCGTAGCTGAATGTCGGAGATAGTTTGACTCAAGGTTTGAGCGAATGGTGATGACAGCTTCCACTCTATGCGACTGTTTAACTGAAAATCTACTGGATTGGTGGCTGAAAAAATAAAAAGAACAATCAAATTATAAATCAGTACATATGTACGTGCCAAGTTTGGTGCTAGATACACAAATTTAAACCAGAGTGGCCGACGAAATTTGGCCCAACAAGTTGGTTCAGTTGTTGCCCTAGATGATCGATCTGTCATGAGTCGATCACCCAAGCGGCTTCAGCTAAGATTTTTAAAGACATTTCTAAAAATCAGCAAAAATCCAAGATGACCACAGGCTCAATCCTTGTTCTGGATGTCGTTTTCGCGAAAACTAGGTCATCCAAGATGGCCACCAAACTTTTGGCCAATCAACATCACTTGAACAAACTTGGTTTTGGCTGTTGCCCTAGATGTTTCATGAGTTTTGAATATATCCCCAAATCGGTTTCATAAATTTTTAAAGAAATTTTTGAACATTATCTAAATCCAAGATGGCCACCAGCCAAATTGGTCGATCGGTTTACTTTGAACAAACTTGGCTTTCTATGCCCTATCGATGCTTTCTGCAAAATATAACTCATATCTGTCCAGTAGTTCTTTAAGTCATTTAAAGAAAAAGTTGACGGACGGATGATGGATGGACAATGGACAGAAAGATGACGGACGGTTGCCATGGCATATGCTCACTTCGCTTTTCAAGCGAGGTGAGCTAATAAATAAAAGGATTACCTTGATAAGAAGCGAGTCTTTATATTGCCGCCTATAACTGCAAATAAGGGTTGTGTAAGACATTGCTGTCTATTATATAAAAGCAACAGCACGGTCTATGACAGCAACAGCCTTCAGCAACAGTGTTTACAAACTGTACAACAGCCTTTCTAATACTGGCTTTGCAACAATTAATTTTTGACATCAGTGTGACAAGGGTTGAATAGTCTTGCTGAAAACTGTTGCTGCACTTGACATTAACAGATATCATCAGCAAAACCATTTTCAAAATGACCATGCTACATGCATCACTATCCAATAAAACTTGCTAATACAGCGATACTGAGCTAAATGTATTGCTAGAATTAATTGGCTTTAATGATAAATTAATTTAATAAACCTTTTTGAAACACTGTGTATATAGTATTTTGTTACTCTTCTTCTTTTCGATCGCTGGTATCACACTTGGAGAGCCGTTCTCAAGATGAAATCTGTGGTTTTCTGCAGTTCTTCCACAGGCCCATACAGCTTTTCAAGAAAAGAGGATGACAAAGGCCAGATCTCTTCTCTCAGCAGCTGATACGTACTGCAACATTGAAGTATGTGCTCTGTGGTCTGTTCTGCTTCTCCACAAGGACAAGCGGGCGATGTCGTAAGGTGGAACCGCCTGTACATGTGTTGGTTTAGTCTGTTGTGTCCAGTTCTGAAACGAAAAATGGTCACTTGCTCTGGCCTCAAGAGATGATGGTAGGCATATTCTGATTGAGGTGTTCTATAGTGTGACTTGATGATAGTCTTCTCCTCTGCACCCACCTTTGCCATCTTGTCTGCTTCCTCATTTCCTTGGACTCCACAGTGTGAGGGGATCCACTGCAATGCTATCCGAAAGCATTTGATGGTTTGTAGTGCTTCTTCAAGTTGTGGCAGCTTACCTTTGGTGATAGCCTCAAGGACTGAGCGGGCATCAGATAAAAAGACAATCTGTGCAATAGGGTCTGCTATTCTGCTGATGGTATTAGCTGCATGAACCAGTGCTTCGACTTCAGCTCTGTAGTTTGTGCAGTGTTTGCCTGTCGGTATTGCAACTGACTCATGTTGTCCGTTTGGATACTGTATGTGCAGTCCGGCACCTCCGCTCCTAATTGCATCTTTGGCTGATCCATCTGTGTAAATCCTTATCCATGTTTCCTAAGGGTACGTTTCTTCCAGCATGGCTAGGGTCAGCGCCTTCTTGCTCACATCACTGTGTTCATCTTTGGTTGTGAGATGAGGTACTGTGGTGCGAATAGCTATGCTCTCTAGTTTGTTTTCCCAGGGTGGAGGATCAAGGGTGTGGTTTGGGTCTTCTATTTGTGCTGGCAACATTTCTTGGTGTTTTCTTTGAAGTGCTTTTGTCTCTTTCACAAAACTTGATCTTTTAAGTCTTCCTGATGACAGCTGTGCTTGCTGATCTTCATCGGGTGGTTGTTGAACGATTTGAACTTTGCAGCTTGGATCAGTGCTTTGCATTCCCTTCCTTTACTAAGTGGGGGGATGCCTGCTGTCTGCTCCATTTTTTCTATTGGTGCTGATCTCATTCCACCAGTGATGATGCGCAGTGCCTGGTTTTGTACTCTGTCGAGGTTCTGTTGATGAGATTTAGCTGCTGTCATCCATGAGCTGGATCCATACTCAAGGTGTGGTCGTACGGCACCTAGGTAGATGGTCTTGAGGATCCTTTCATTGGCACCCCACTTTGTTCCTGCCAGCTTCCTCATGATGTTTAGCTTTCTTCTGGCCTTTGCCTCTGCGTTCTGGATGTGCTCCTTCCATGTTAATCTTCTGTCATAGGTGACTCCCAGGTATGTCTGCTGGTCCTCGTACTCGAGTGGAGTACCGCCCAGTGTCAGATTGCCAACCTTGGTTTTGGTGGACAGTGAGAATAGCATGGCTGATGATTTTTCTTTGTTGATGGTAATACACCAGCGATTGGCCCAAGCTGTAATTCTGTCCAAGGCAAGCTGCATTCTGTACATGGCAGTCGTTGTGTACTCCTCGGTGTACCAGAGTACGAGGTCATCTGCATAGAGGGCTGCTTGGATCCCATTGGGCAGCTCTGTTACAATGTCATTAATGAAGAGTATGAACAGAGTCGGTGATAATACTCCGCCTTGTGGCACCCCTTGTCTCAGCAATACATTCTGTCCAGATTGTCCATCCACCAGCACCCTAGCTCTGCGATTGTGTAGGTATGACTTGGTCCGTCGGAACATGTTGCCACCGATGCCTGTGCGCCGGAGCTTCACGAGGAGGCCATCCTTCCACACCTTGTCAAATGCCTTCTGCAGATCGATAAAGGCAGCTAGCATCACCTTCTTGGCTTGAAAAGTGTCCTCTATGACCTGTGCAAGATGTGTTGTTTGATCTTCTGTGCTCCTGTATCTTCTGAAGCTGGCCTGTTCTGAAACTATAATGTTCTCCGACTCCAGGTACCACTGCAACCGCTGGTTGACGATGTGCTCCATGGTCTTGCATATGCAGCTTGTAAGACTGATAGGACGGTAGCTCAGCACTTTCGTCTTGTTCTTCCCTTTTTTCAGAATAGGAGTCATTCTGGCTTCCTTCCAGCACTGAGGAACCGCTCCATTGGTTCAACTGAGATTAAATATGTCTAGCAACTTGCGGAGAGATGCATTACCAAGGTGTTGGATCATTTCATTCGTAATGCCATCTGGCCCGGGAGATTTCTTCTTCTTCAATTGGCGGATAGCCTTCTTCAGTTCTGCTAAACTTATGTCAACTTTCATTGCATTGTGAGTGTTGGTGTCTGTTCTTCCCTTTTGCTTTTTTCTAACCTCTTTTTGATGCATTCGTGGTATAGAAATGTTGCTTTCTTTTGCATATGCCTTCGCAAAGGCATCTGCAGCCATCTTTCCTGTCAGTGTTTGTCCATCTTCTTCAAGAGTAATCTTCTCTCCCCCGACACCCTCATCATTCAGTGCTTTAGTCAGTATCCATAGCTTTGTGGTGTCTCTCTCTAAATTAAACCCTGCCGTCTTTTCCCTCCAGCTTCTTCTTTTGGCCTCCAACTTGGTCTTTAGATACCTGGCTTTAGTTTGTTGTAGCGTGAAGTGGTTTTCATGACAGGGATTACCCTCTGCATCTTCTCTGGCCTTGTCTAGTTTATCATGTGCTGCTTGCAGTTCTGTTGTCCAATAGGGGCGGTAGTTTTTCCTGAACCCTCGAGGAATCGCTTCGTTGGCAGCCTTGAGGATGCTTGAATTAAATTCCTTGACCCCATTGTTGTTGTTTCTCTCTTCTACAGCTATATATTGGGTAAGATCCTTAGAACGAATGCCGAACAGACTCCAATTTGCCTTTTTGAAGTTCTTCCTTGGATGGTGAGGTGAACATGTCGAAATACTTACAGAAAGAGAGAGTAGGACTGGGCGGTGGTCGCTTCCTCCTAACTGCGATCCGACCACTCTACTGAGGTTTCTGTGAATGTCTTCTGTACAAAATGTCAAGTCCGGCGTTGTTGTCGAGTGCCACCGGCACGAGTAGAAGGTAGGCTGATCTGTGGGATCGTTGACAAGTAAAAGGTGCTTTTCATCTTGCCATGCTTCAATGTCTTCTCCTCGTTTATCAAGTGTTCTGTATCCCCAACTCTGGGACTGGCTATTAAAGTCTCCCGCAATGAGGAAGTGGCAGTCCGAGACCTGGATTGTGTCAAGTGAGAGATTCTTGTCATTAGGGCAGTAATAATTGACAATGTCAATCACAGAGTTGCTGGTTGTTACCTTGATCTTGATATATTCTGCCTCTCCCATAAAGGTTTTGATCTGGCTGGCGTTCACGCTGTTTCGGACCAAGGTGATCACCCCGCCTTTCTTTCTTCCTCTTCGATCACACCGGAAAATCTCGTAACCTCTGATCTTAAATGGTTTTCCTTCTTGCAGGTGTGTCTCTTGGATGCAGCAGATATCAATGTTGTTTTCGTACAGGAACTGTTCGAGCTCTGATTTCTTGTTGGTAACCCCTTCTGCGTTCCAGTGCATGATGTTGATACTGGGGTTCTCTTTGGGTTTGGTCTTCTCTTTCGGTTGGCCAGTAGCTCTCCATCCTTGTCCCCTGGCTCCACAAGACGAGTTGATGGGACATCCAGTAGCGGAGGGTGGGCTCCTTCGATGGCCAGTAGCTCTCCATCCTTGTCCCCTGGCTCCACAAGATGAGTTGATGGGACATCCAGTAGCGGAGGATGGGCTCCTTCGAGGCATGGAGCCCAGCGCTGCACCTGCCTGGCGGATCCTCACAGGGCGAGCACCATTTCGGTTGATTCGATGTCCAAGTGTCATTTCATTAGCGTTGTGCATAATGTTATGGTTAGCCCCTCCAAATGTCTGGATTGACACCCAGTGGGTTACGCCCCTGCGCCACGTTGAGGCCGAGCATATAGTCTTAAACAGAAGGTATTTTGTTACTTATCAGGTATGCAAGATAAGCTTCATCACAGATGCACCGCCTCAGAGGGTATTAATTTTGTTTCAACCCAGGAATGAGAGTTGTGGTTTTAAATTACGAGATTAACTGTTTTCCTATACTGGCTAAATCTCTAAGATATGTATTGTGTGCGCTGACATTTATTTGATACAAAGTTGTTGTTTTTTAAGACAGCAATGACTTTCAGTCAGATTATTATTTTCATAAACTTCAACTCACTCTAGCAAACAACTGCTGCTAACTGAGTTTGGCCACTCTGTCAAATGATTACAAGATTAACTGTTTAACCTTTATGCAGTTAAACCTGCTATAAAGGCCACCTGTACTAAATGCTAATTTTACTAGATGCCGCCAAACCATTTATCCGATAGATTCAGAAATGGCATATTTGAAATAAGTATATCCAAAACCCTGTACAAAACAGAATTGGTTCAGCTCGTGCCCTAAATGATATTTTTTTAGTTTTGAATCAATCGCTTAAACAGTTATGGAAAAGATTTTTAAAGACATTTCTAAAAATCGACCAAAATCCATGAAGGCTGCCGGCCAAATTGGCCGATCGGCTTCATTTGAACAAACTTAAATCTCCATGCCATAAGGCTGTTTCCTGCCCAATATAATTGAAATCGGCCCAGTAATTCTCAAGAGACATTTTAAATTTCCCATTGCTTTAGTATGGGTGCTTTTTGTGGGAAAATTATCCAAGATGGCTGGCAAACCGTTCATCCGACAGATTCGAAAATTGCAAATTTGAGGCCAGAATATACGCAAAAACATAAAACCAATTTTAGCTTAAAAATCCATCAAATAAAAAAATCCAATATGGCCATTAAACATGCTACATTTTGATTGGCCCATGCTGGCCATGTTTTTTGACGGATCAACTTCCCTTGAACAAACTTTAATGGGCCCTAGTCCCTAATCATAGCTCCCAATTTCAGTCTGATCCCTTCAGCGGTTCTGGAGTTGTTTTCGGGAAAACAAGATCATCCAAGATGGCCGCCAAACCATTCAGTCGATCAAGTCTTCTTGAACAAACTTGGCTTCGTCTTCCCCTAGATGAGGCGTCATGAGTTTTGAATTGATTCCCCAGGTGGTTTCGGAGATTTTTAAAGACGCTCACTAAAATCGGCCAAAATCCAAGATGGCCACAGGCCAAATGGGCCGATCTGCTCCTTTCAACAAACTTGGATCTGTATGTCCTAAGGATGCTTCCTGCCAAATATAATTGAAATTGGTCGTGGTTCTTGAGAAGTCGTTTAAAGGAAAAGTTGATGTCCGGACGGATGGCTGATGGATGGTCGCCACAGCATAAGCTCACCTGGCCATTCTGGCCAGGTGAGCTAATACTTATAACCATGTGTCATTGGTTGAAATAGTTTAAATAACGCATTACATATTTAGCGTAATATCTTCATGAGGATGTGAGCTATTGATTATGAGTCAATCCGCTGAGTGCCAAGTTTTTGCAGACGGCATATATTCCAAGCATTATATCTCTGGACCTGCTAAATGTTTAGATAACAATTTGACTGAAAGTTGTTGGTGGCTATGCCCCCAAAAACTTTCAATCAAATTATTTTCAAAGTATCCAGCAAGAGGTTTTGCTGATTGAAATTATTGTCCGGTGGCTTGAAGCAGCAGTGCGAGTTAAAATGACAATCGCGAGTGACTAGCAGGTCATCGTTGGTGATATGCCATTCACAAGAACTTGAGTTAACAAAGAAATTCAATCTCCATAATTCACCTTTCCAGCGTCATATGATGGTATAATCAGCTAAGCGCCGTGCAGGATGACGTTATAATCATTACGTCAGAAATGATTCTATTTGGCCCGTCTTTAACTCTTAGTAGTCCGACACATTGAATGAATTGTATGTCTCTATTATTTAATAAACATGCTGTTGAATATTTTGAAACCAATTTGACTGGACGCTGTTGCTACCATAGGCAGCAACAGTGCCCAGTCAAATTAGTTCCAAAATATTCAATAGCTTACCGGTATAGTTTTCTGGAAATTGATAGTCACAGTTCAGAGATCGATCAATCCCAACCCAAACGAGGTGTGGGTGGAGCTTGACTAGAGATGGACGGGGCATTGCTAAAAATGGAAACGTCCATTGCCTGAACACAACAATGGCCTTTAGGAACCAGGAATTTCAATTTACTAGGCGCTAACCTTTAACACTTTATGCCTCAAATTTGTTCAAGAGAATTTCAATTTTCCCATAGAAAATGTCCACTTGCTGACCAAGAGAAGACTATTTTTGAAAATTTATCACTGGAATGACTGACTCGGTTATCGAGCCAGTCATAAATTAAAAAAAATAGTTTTCTCTTAGTCTGCAAATGGGCATTTTTCAAGGACCACTGCAAAAGGCGTTCTTGGCTGATATTCAAGTGATAAATTTTCAATAATATGCTTTCCTCATCTAATCACAGACACCAGACCAATTCTGACCTTCACCGTTGATGCTTCTAAGGTGGTCCTTTTAGATCTGTTTGAGTTTACACTTTATTGTCATTGATAAATACAACTTACAAAATGTAACAAGAGGCCCAGGGGTCTGTGACGCTCACCTGGACCATTAGCATTTGAAGCATTTGCATTTAAATATACATGATTCGTTACATTAAACAAGATGGGAACAATGTTCACAGGAAAAATCTACCAATCAAAATTCTGAATGGAATTCTGGCACCTATGATCATAGGCTCATTTTAGACAAGTTTGGTTGAAATTCCTCAAAGTAGTAAGGAGAAGCACTTTGACAATTTGCGGTAAATTTGTAATAAAATGTAAGATTTTCACCCAAAAAATTTGATGAATTAAAATTCTGAATGCAAGTTCTAGAGCCTATGATCACAGGATCCTTTTGGGCAAATTTACTTGAAATCAGTAAAGTTGGCAAGACGAAGCAATTTGACAATTTCCGGTAAATTTGTCATTAAAAATCTAAGATTTTCACCCAAAAATTTGATGAATCAAAATTTTAAATAAAAATAAAAACTCTAGAGGGTATTAACATAGGATCCTTCCAGCCAAATTTGGTTGAAATCGATCAAGCTGTTAAGGAGAAAAGCAATTTGACAATTTCCGGTAAATTTGTCATAGAATCTAAGATTTTCACCGAAAAAATTGATGAATCAAAATACTGAATGGAAGATCTAGAGCCTGTGGCCATAGGATCCTTTCAGGCAAATTTGGTTGAATTCGCTCAGAATGCTAAGAAGCAATTTAACAATTTCTGGTACATTTTTCATAAAATCTAAGATTTTCACCCAAAAAATTGAGGAATCAAAATTCTGAATGGAAACTCAGGAGCCCAACACCACAGGATCCTTTCAGCCAAATTAGGTTGAAATCACTCAGAATGGTAAGAAGAAGCAATTTGACAATTTCCGGTACATTTATCATAAAATCTAAGATTTTCACCTAAATATATTGATGAATTAAAATTTCGAATGGAAGTTCTAGAGTCCACGGCCATAGGGTCCTTCCAGCCAAATTTGGTTGAAATCAGCCAAGTGGTTTATGAGGAGTAGTGTTTTAAAGCAAAAGTTGATGGATGAGGGACGGACGGCGGATGGTTGCCATAGCATAAACTCACTTGGCTCTTCGGGCCAGGTGAGCTAATAAACCAGAAAAGCTGTGTCTTGCTTGTCAAGCCTTTCACTTTATCCACACATTATGCACTACAACATCTTTTTCTTACCGAGTATTTATAAATCTTAAGAATTTGTATAAAATAAGTACCTTTTTTACACTTGTTCCCTGTGAATCCAGGCTTGCAAGAACACTCGGCTTGTCCATTAACAACAATGCAGATACCGTTCTCACCACACACTGGATTTTGATTATTACCATGACCACATGAAGACTCCTCAGCACTGCAGCCAGCTTTAGTATTATGTTGTACACCACCGCCCAAATCATACAGCTGAGAAACAAATAAATATGTAAGCAAAGAAATTCAATCAATCCAGCAAACATATGAATATTTTAAAAGAACCAAGGTATTACGATTCTTGATTGCGTTGAAATGTATATCTTGTTTATATCGCTGGCAAATATTGCTTTTCAACTGACACAATGGCACCAGATATTGATAGAAATCCAGAACCTGAGCTCTAACTGAATAGCATGGTTGCACATGACAAAACAAGCTTCAGGTGGCAGAATCATATGAAGTAAATAAAATAAATAAATAAAATTATGTTTTGTGTGTCAGAAAAAACCCAAATCTCCCCTAACACTGGCTAATAGTCACAATTGAATCCCAACTTCAGCAATTGATCTGAAACTAATTTTGTATCACGTTGACTTGATGACCTTATTTCAACTTGGTGTGTCCCTCCCCACCCTCACGCACCCCCCATGTCCTCAATCTTTAAAACATTTACGCAGAGCAACAAACATTCCATCAGTTTTACATCGGATTACGTGTCTGGAATTCAAGTGTGAACACAGCCTTAATTTGAAGCCATGTTCCACCAGACAACAATAGAGGGATCTGATCTATCACTCAAGTATCGATCTGTCACTTAACTATCTGATGTTATAATCAGTTCCCTTGAACCGATTGGATTCATTTGAACAAATTTGGATCTCTATACCCTGAGGATGTTTTCTGCCAAATATACTTGAAATTGGCTCAGTGGTTCTTGAGAAGTCTATTAAAGAAAAGGTTGACGGGCAGACGGACGGATGGATGCCATGGCATAAGCTGTTGGCATTTAAGGCCAGGTGAGTAAATGATGTATTGATCAATCACAAGTGTCTGTATTGCTCCATCACGAAAACGGAAAAGTCTGTCACTAGTATATGAATACGTGTCTTTGATGAAAGTACAACTTAATAAACATTCGGTTCGATCTTTAGAAATTTGACTGGGAACTGTTGCCATAAGCAGCAACACCGACCCATCAAATTATTTTACAAATATTTAACAGCTTACATGCATGGTAACCTGGAAATTTAGATTCTGGGAATTCAAGTTTCATAGTTTCAAATTGATTCCAACAATTATACAAGAATTCCACGGAATTAAATGTCTCGTCTGACTCCTGTTTGTCACAGTTAACTTGACCTTTGACCTTCTGTCCTCAGTGTTATCATTCCTTAACATTGGCTAATAGTCACAATTGACTATTGCCTACTAAGATTATAGGTTACCAGGTATCCAAGTTTAGTTGCAATAGGCTTACCCAATCCTGAAATATAACCTGAAATGTTTTGCTAAACACAAAAACTTAATATTGAAAAGCAGAGTTCTGTATCAACGTCAGTGACCGTAACCTTTGACCTTGTGACCCCAACATCATCATGCAGCTTCCTAAGATTAAAGGTAACCATGTATCCAAGTTTAGTTGCAATAGGCTTAACCAATCTTGAAATATAAGCCGAGAGGTTTTGCTAAACACAAAAACTTAATGTTGACGCCGCCGCTGTCGGAAAAGTGATACCTATGTCTCGCTTTTTCAGCTTCGCAAGCTAGACAAAAATGTGGTTAGCATTAGCGTAATTAACGAGTAGTAGAAATCATAACTGTGATGTTGCTTAGGTTGTCAACTGAAATAAAATCATTTTAGGAAAAACGAATAAAATGAAATAAATATATGTGCTGGGAAAATTTTTCATAAAATATGTAAATCAACATACGTACGATGAGTACCTATAGACAAAGGTTTGATGCAAGTAGGGCTAAGCGATCCTGAAATATAATCCAACCACATTTGCTTAACGCAAAAACGTAATGGAAAGACACTGCTTTATAACCATGTCATAATAAACTTGACCTTTGACAGAGTGATGTCCGGATCACCAGCAATGTGTCATTAGTATGGCTAAGCAATCATGAAATATTAAACAATAATATTTGCTTAATGCAAAAAAATTAATGCAGAAACAGGTAAGTTTTGTTTCAAGTGGATTAGTCATTGCTGATATACAATGCAAAAAATGAACATAAAATATTAACAAACATTATGGAATGACCTTTGACCCATAATCTTGACCTCATGACGTCTGCATCAGCGTGCCAATTGGGTCAGGCATTGCTGGGATATAAGGCAATAACTTTTGTTTAACGCAAAAACTTAAACATAAAATATTAACAAAGATTATACTGTGACCTTGGACCACCATAACCGTGACCTCATGATGTCTGCATCAGCATGCTGCTTCCGTTAAATGTAAATCACCATGTACCCAAGTTTGGTTCCAATTGGATAAGGCATTGTTGAGATATAAGGCAATAACTTTTGTGTAACGCAAAAACTTCACATAAAATATTAACAAAGATTATACCGTGAACTGACACCATAAACTTGACCTTCTGATGCCTGCATCAGTGTGCTGCTTCCTTTCGATGTATATCTCCATGTACCCAAGTTTGGTTCCAATTGGATTAGGCATTGCTGATATATAAGACAATAACTTTTGTTTAACGTAAAAACTTAACGTAAAATATTTACAAAGATTATACTGTGACCTGCCTCACAGGCAAGACAAAAGGTGGGCGGAGTTTAACTTGAAATGGGCAGGGTATAGCTAGAAATGGATACCTCTATTATATTACAATTCTGTACCTGTCCATTATGTCTGAAGTTCTTCATACAGCCAGTATAGCCTGCAGTCAAGCTGACACCAGTTGGAAATGGGACACTCTTCAGCAGCCCTCCCACCTGCAACGGTGTGTTCAAGTTAAGCATTTTGTATCTACGTGGTGTGCTGTCAGTCACTTCACATGCACTTCTGTCCTGAGTAGATTTCTCATTGCTTTCTGTAATAGGTGCCTTCTCACAATGGTCTATTGTCAGCGTAACATCCTAAACAAAAGAACAATATTGTTTTAACAAGTTATATAGAGTTACAGTGGAATCTCACGGAACTAAAATTCCACACCACACCCAATGTGAATGACGAGCTTGTTCGGTTTAGGGTGTTTTCAGCTTTAGAGTCTTAAATTCCTATGTAGGAACTGAATCAGACTAAGAACTGCACTACAGCTAAGGAATAACTTAACATGTTTCCAAAACAAAATAAAATGTACTGCTGAATATTTTGAACATAATTGGATTGGAAGACATTGCTACCCAGCAATCCAATTATGTTTAAAAAATTCTTTTTATCATTTCACAATGTGTTCAAAATTCTTTTTTTGGAAACATGTTAACTTGTTTATGAGTTCTACTGCATGATCAGTTTAGAGGCTTTGCTCTACAGAGGTTCAGGCTTTGCTCTATAGAGGGTTCAGTTTGGGGTGCTCTACAGAGGGTTCAATTTGAGTTGCTCAATAGTAGGTTCAGTTTGGGATGCTCTATAGTGTTTGGTTTGGAGGGCTCTATAGAGGGTGCTCTATAGTGTTCGGTTTGGGGGGTCTATAGTGTTCAGTTTGGAGGCTCTATAGATGGTTTGGGTGTTGGGAGGGGGGTCTATAGAGGGTTCGGTTTGGGATGCTCTATAGAAGCTTTTGTTTGGGGGGCGCTCTATAGAGGGTTCTGTTTGGGATGCTCTTTAGATGGTTTGGTTTGGGGTGCTCTATAGTGTTCGGTTTGGGGGCTCTATAGTGTTCAGTTTGGGGGCTCGATAGAGGGTATGGTTTGGGGTGCTCTATAGTGTTCGGTTTGGGGGCTCTATAGTGTTCGGTTTGTGTGCTCTATAGAGGGTTGGGTTTGGGGAGCTCTATAGGGGGTTTGGCTTGGGTGCTCTATAGAGAATTTGGTTTGGGTGCGCTATAGATGGTTGGGTTTGGGAGCTCTATAGAGGATTTGCTTTGGGGTGCTCTATAGTTTTGTTTTGGGGGCTATATAGGGTTGGGTTTGGGGGCTCTATAGAGGGTGCTCTATAGTGTTCAGTTTGGGGGGGTCTATAGTGTTCAGTTTGGAGGCTCTATAGACGGTTTGGTTTGGGGTGCTCTATAGATGGTTTGGTTTGGGGGTGCTCTATAGAGGGTTTGGTTGGGGGGGAGGGGCTAGAGGGTTGGGTTTGGGGACTTTATAGACGGTTCAGTTTGAGGACCTCTATAGAGGGTTCGGTTTGAGGTGCTCACTGAATGTACAACTGTATATTAATGTGAAATAAGCAAATGCATTTTAATGCTAAACAAGACACCCAAGAGGCCTGTATCACTGTATTATTCTCCACTGGCACAACTGAACAAAATAAGATGACTGCTGGAAATATTTACCAATCTAATTTCTGTGAAGAAGGTTTAGACAAGATTTATTCAAAGTGGCCTAGCTGTTAATAAATAGTCTTTTATGATTTTCTCAGAAATTTGCAGAAAATACAACTTATTCGCCAAAAACATAAAATTTTTATTGATTCATGGTGGACATGATTTTTTTTATGTATCAACTTTCCATATACCGTACAAACTTTAATGGCTTAGGCCCTAATCATATCTCCCAAATTTCTGCCCGGTCTGGAGAAGTTACTTTTGCGAAAACTAGGTCATCCAAGATGGCAGCCAAAGCATTTGGCCAATTAAATTCCCTTAAATAAACTTGGTTCAGCTGTTGCTCCAAATGATGTTTCACAAGTTTTTAATTGATCCCCCATGAGGTTTCCGAGAAGATTTTTAGACATTTCTAAAAATCAACCAAAATCCAAGATGGCTGCCGGCCTAATTGGCCGATCGTCTTCCTTTAAACAAACTTGGATCCCGATGCTCTAAGGATGCTTCCTAGCAAATATACTTGAAATCAGCCAAGTTTATGTCGAGAATTTTCCATTGCTTTAGTATGGGACTTTTTGGCAGGAAAAAGATCCAAGATGGCCGCCAAACCGTTTCTCCGACGGTCTTGAAATTCAGAAATCTGAGCTCAGAATACCCAACAAACTATATAAAACCAATTTCGGCTTCAAAATCGATCAAATAAAAATATCCAATATGGCCGCTAAACACGCTAAATTTTGATTGGTGCACGGCAGCAATGTTTTTTTAAGCATTAACTTCCCTTGAACAAACTTTAATGACTCTTAGTCTGTAATCATATCTGCCAAATTTTGGCCCGATCCGTCCAGCAGTTCTGGAAGCTGTTTTTGCTAAAACTAGGTCAACGATTTGACCAATCAAGTTCCCTTGAATAAACTTGGTTCAGCTCTAGATCAGATTTTATGATGTTTGCATCAATCCATTAAGCGGTTTCGGAGAAGCTTTTTAAACACATTTAAAAAAATCGGCCAAAATGATGCTTCCTGCCAAATATAATTGAAATCAACCAAGTTGTTCTTGAGAACAAGTCGCTTAAAGGAAAAGTTGACGGACGATGGACAGACAGACGATTGCCATGGCATAAGCTCACTTGGCCTTTCAGGCCAGGTGAGCTACTAATGTACATGTAAATATGCAGCAGGATTGTAAAAAGCAGAAAGGCATTACAAGCAATAAAAGTCCTCTGTATTGCTGATTTTGCTGAAATAAAGAGAAGAAATCAAGGGCTGGTTTCACAAAGGGTACTAAATACATTAAGGCATGCGGTGTCATATAAATGTCTAATGAAGCATTCTAATTGGTCCGTTTTCTACTTTTCGCCAGCATGCACATTTATCAAACAGGCGCCAGGTAGATATCTGAAAACCTCCCCCCCCCCACCCCAACTAACCCAGCCCCCCCCCCCCCCCCCACCCCCACTAACCCCTCCGCCCCCCAAATAATTTTCAAGTACTATAAATCTACACAATATCGTACAAAATCAACAGATGAACTTGATCTGTCATAGTAGTATTAGGTTAGACTGAAAACAAGCATCTTTTAGAACTATTAAGCTCTATATTAATATTTCCGGATTCTTTTCACATCTGTTTGAACAAGTGTGTGGATTGAAACAACCCAAGTTAATGATAATTCTGACAAATCTTGTCAAAAATTCACGTAACACAAAGCTTGATGGCAGCAACTGTGTCCAGTCAAATTAGTTTCAAAATATTCAACAGCTTTACTGTATAGTTAGTAATTGAAATACATGGATTGCAGAGATTGATCCAAATGCGAGAAAGGCGTTGCTGGAGCTTAGCTAGAGATGGGTGGGGCATAGCTAAAACAGGATTCATTAATTTGATGGATGCATTGACTATGCTCATCGACTGTATTCCCAAAGGGTGCATAATTAAGTATGAAAAAAATGCCCAAATATGGATATGTCTAAAATGCCTACCGTAAAATGCCTATTAGTAACCACATCCCTAATAGAAGTTGCATGCTTTTTTTAGGCTGAGCCATTTCAATCTCTCAGTTTGTGTAAAGAAAATTTCTTTTATGTGAGTTAAATAATTTATAATTGATAAAGAAATTTGAAAATAAATTTTGCAATAACATCCTGAAAAACACCATCGAAACAATAGGCCTAAGGGGCCCCGTGTCGCTCACCTGGAGCACCATCAATTTGCTTTAGTATGGGAGCTTTTGGGGGGAAAATGCTCCAAGATGGTCCCGACAGTTTCGAAAATTGTAAATTTGAGATCAGAATACCCAAAAACCTATATAAAACCAATTTCGGCCTCAAAATCCATCAAATAAAAAAATCCAATATGGCCGCCAAACATGCTATATTTTGATTGGCCCACGGCGGCTATGTTTTTTGACGG
This sequence comes from Chaetoderma sp. LZ-2023a, assembly GCA_034401795.1. Lineage (NCBI taxonomy): Eukaryota > Metazoa > Mollusca > Caudofoveata > Chaetodermatida > Chaetodermatidae > Chaetoderma > Chaetoderma sp. LZ-2023a. The sequence goes on from CM067367.1 coordinate 56,492,989, forward strand.
ATCAACTTCTCTTGAACAAACTTTACTGGCCGTTAGTCCCTAATCATATCTGCCACATTTCGGCCTGATCCCTTCAGCGGTTCTGGAGACGAAGTTATTTTCGCTAAAACTAGGTCAACCAAGATGGCTGCCGAACTATTTGACCAATAAGTTCCCTTGAACAAATTTGGTTGAGCTCTTCCCCTAGATCATATTTCATGAGGATTCCTTCAATCCCTCAAGCGTTTTTTCCGGAGAAGATTTTTAGACGTTTCTAAAAATCGGCAAAAACCCAAGATGGCCACCGGCATAATTGCCCGATCGGCTTCATTTGAACAAACTTGGATCCCTATGCCCTAAGGATGCTTCCTGCCAAATATAATTGAAATTGGCGCAGCGGTTCTTGAGAAGTCGTTTAAAGAAAAAGTTGACGGACGGATGACGGACGGTCGCCACGACATAAGCCCACTTGGCCTTTCAGGCCAGGTGAGCTAATAATGTCACTTCCTTATATGAAACAACTCCTATCAATGAAAAATGTTATCAAATGGGTACCTGTTAAGCGGAGGTAATCGGATCGAATGAATAATACTCGGTTATCCTCACGTAATAATTACTCTATGTCTAGTAATTTCCGAGGTCCCGAGTTCAGTATATTAGATCTGTAAATCGGAGTTGATTCTACAGAGTACTTGCTCTTAGTATTCATACTTACTAATTTTTAGCGTTTAAGCCATTCACTCTCGTAGCTACTCGGGTATGTACTCGAGGCAACACGCCTATTTACATGTATTGCGCAAGTATATACCCGGGTACAAATATTAACGTTTTCGCGCTACTCGATTAATGACTTAAACTGTCGACATTTTTTGTCAAAATTTGGATTAATTTTGATATTACAGCATACGCAATATTTAGACAGTCTCATTTAATAATTTCAATTCTGCGATGATGGATATAAGGTATACATTAAGCAGTCATAAGACAGTAAGAATTTATGCAGTGAAATTGTGTTCTATTTTCGTGCTAATTTTTTTTATCATTTTAGAGAATCGATTTAAATTTTTTCTTGAAATATACCTAATAAGAAGTCGGCCCTCTTTCTCAGAGATTTGGATTTAGAGAAGTTACAGCCCTTGTCCTATTAGAAGCTGCAGTTATTAATGAGCGATTTACAGTAAGTCCACGCAGCTATGCGCCCATATAAGTTAAGCACACTATGTAAATATTATGTAGGCATGTCTTCTAAATAGGTGCAGGCAGTTACATGGCTGTATTAGTTAACCCTTAGCACTCTGACATCAATATTCTCTCTTTAACTGTGTCAATAGCAAAGAAACTGGTGTACATTTTTCAACAATTTTGGTGGACGATGTTGCTGTCTACGATAGCACCATCTCCCACCAAATTTGTTGAAAAATGAACACCAGTTCATCTTTTAATTTAATTTGAAAATTTACATTTTGACAGAGTGGTAAGGGTTAAGCACTCTTCGTGAATATTACGTAGTGAGGTCTTCTAAATAGGTGTAGGCAGCTATGCGCCTGTATCAGTTAAGCACTCTTCGTGAATATTACGTAGTCAGGTCTTCTAAATAGGTACAGACAGCTATGTGGCTGTGTAAGTTAAGCGCGCTTCAAGAATATAACGTAGTCAGGTCTTCCAAATAGGTGCAGGCAGTTATGCGGCTGTATACGTTAAGCACTCTTCGTGAATATTACATAGTCAGGTCTTCTAAATAGGCATAGACAGCTATGTGGCTGTGTAAGTTAAGCGCTATTCGTGAATATTACGTAGTCAGCTCTTCTAAATAGGTGCAGGCAGTTATGCGGCTGTATACATTAAGCACTCTTCGTGAATATTACGTAGTCAGGTCGTCTAAATAGGTGCAGACGTGCCTGTATCAGTTAAGCACTCTTCGTGAATATTACGTAGTCAGGTCTTCTAAATAGGTGCAGGCAGCTATGCGCCTGTATCAGTTAAGCACTCTTCGTGAATATTACGTAGTCAGGTCTTCTAAATCGGTACAGACAGCTATGTGGCTGTGTAAGTTAAGCGCACTTCAAGACTATTACGTAGTCAGGTCTTCTAAATAGGTGAAGGCAGTTATGCGGCTGTATACGTTAAGCACTCTTCGTGAATATTACGTAATCAGGTCTTCTAAATAGGTACAGACAGCTATGTGGCTGTGTAAGTTAAGCGCTCTTCGTGAATATTACGCAGTCAGGTCTTCCAAATAGGTGCAGGCAGTTATGCGGCTGTATACGTTAAGCACTCTTCGTGAATATTACATAGTCAGGTCTTCTAAATAGGCATAGACAGCTATGTGGCTGTGTAAGTTAAGCGCTATTCGTGAATATTACGTAGTCAGCTCTTCTAAATAGGTGCAGGCAGTTATGCGCCTGTATACATTAAGCACTCTTCGTGAATATTACGTAGTCAGGTCTTCCAAATAGGTGCAGACGTGCCTGTATCAGTTAAGCACTCTTCGTGATTATTACGTAGCCAGGTCTTCTAAACAGGTGCTGGCAGCTATGCACCTGTATCAGTTAAGCACTCTTCGTGAATAATACGTAGTCAGGTCTTCTAAATAGGTACAGACAGCTATGTGGCTGTGTAAGTTAAGCACTCTTCGTGAATATTAAGTAGTCAGGTCTTCCAAATACGTGCAGGCAGTTATGCGGCTGTATACGTTAAGCACTCTTCGTGAATATTACGTAGTCAGGTCTTCTAAATAGGTGCAGGCAGTTATGCGGCTGTATACGTTAAGCACTCTTCGTGAATATTACGTAGTCAGGTCTTCCAAATAGGTGCAGACGTGCCTGTATCAGTTAAGCATTCTTCATGAATATTACGTAGTCAGGTCTTCTAAATAGGTACAGACAGCTATGTGGCTGTGTAAGTTAAGCGCTCTTCGTGAATACGACCCTTGGCCGCCTGACTCAATAAATAGCGGTCAGAACACAATCAAACATATCCATCATAGCCACATAATTTTGTGTGCAAGATATGGTGCTTTTCTAACAGCCACCTTTTAACAAATTAATGGACAACATTTGTCAAGAAATTACTATTTTTACTTTGTGAATGTCCATTTAGAGATCAAGACATGACTATTCTTGACAATTTACTTCTGTAACAAGAGGCCCAATGGGCCTGTATCGCTCACCTGGAACATTGGCATTTCAACTAACCTTACTTAAGTTTTACATCCATCGGTGTCACTTCCAATGACTTTCAGTCAAATGGTTTAGTTTTCGAGATATTGACAACAATCTCTGAACTGGGTTTTTTGCATTAGTGATTTTGAACAATGTTTAAGTAAAAATAGATGATATCAGTGCTAACTACAGCTGGTTTCTTAACTGTCTCACTGCTGCAAGCCAGTGTAGCCAATAATTTCAATTTTCAAAAGCTCTTCACTTGTTGAATATTTTGAAAGCAATTTGACTGAAAGTTGTTGGCGGCTTAGCCACCAACAATTTCAGTCCAATTGTTTTCAATAAATTTATCAGGTTCAGAGATATAACCTTTGGAATATGTCGTCTGCAAAAACTCAATCAGACGGTTATTAGAGGTTTAAATACAATTGAAGTAAATGGTCTCTAAAGGCAGGTAGGTGGTCTTTATAGCAGGTTATTCCCCACCACCACACAATCCATTTAACACATGCGCTGATCACCAAGTTAGCAGCAGAGGTAGGGTGAGCTGGAGTTGATTAAAAAAATAATTTGACTGAAATCATTGCTGCCTTAGGCAGCGGCAACTTTCACTGCTGCCTAAGGCAGCAACATCTTTCAATCAAATACATTTCAAAATATTTTTAAGAGCATAGATGTCAGAGCACATAATACATATCTTAAATATTTCGGCAGTATTGGAAAGGTTAATCCGTTATTTGGAATTTAATATCTAGTTTGGCAATAAAATCTGACATAGTGATAAATCAATGGACGGTGGAAACAAACCTATATTTGCCCTATGAAAGTGAGACTGCAAATATTTAAGGAGTGGTAACTCTGGCATTTGACGTCCTATCAGTTTCATTTTCACAACACAGATATTAGATGCCGACATTAACATTGTGACCAAGTTTGGTGTCAATCCGTCAAGAAAGAGCAAAATGAGCCGCCATTGTTGGTGAAACAGACAGACAGATGGATGGACGGACATACAGAAGACGGATGGGGTCATCGCTATACGACAGCTGACTGACAAGTAAGCGGAGTTAAGAAAACCAATTTGGGCTTTAAAATCCATCAAATAAGAAAATCCAATATGGCAGCCAAACATGCTAAAATTTGATTGGTCCACGGCGGCCATGTTTTTTACCGATCAACTTCCCATGAACAAACTTTAATGGCCCTTAGTCCATAATCATATTCCCAAAATTTCAGCCCGATCCGTTCAGCGGTTCTGCAGAATAAGTCGCTTTCACGAAAACTATGTCATCCAAGATGGCTGCCGAACCATTTGGCCAATCAAGTTCCTTCGAACAAACTTGGTTCAGCTCTTGCCCTATAAGATATTTCGTGAGTTTTGAATCGATCCACCAAGCGGTTTCGGAGAAGATTTTTAAAGTCATTTCCTAAAATCGGCCAAAATCCAAGATAGCCACTGGCCAAATTGGCCGATCGACTTTGTTTGAACAAACGTGGATCCCTATGCCCTAAGGATACTTCCTGCCAAATATAATTGAAATCGGCCCAGTGGTTCTTGAGAAGTCGTTTAAAGAAAAAAGTTGACGGATGGACAGACGGACGGACAGACGCTGGACGGTCGCCATGGCATAAGCCCACTTGGCCATTCTGGTCAGGTGAGCTAATGATTGGTTCAGTTATGGAGCCACTCATTCCAGTGGCTAGATTTCCAAAATCATTGTCACGACCACTGCAAAGACTGGTTTTGTCCACCATGACCATTAAAGGGGTAAGAAATACCATATTTGACACCAAAAGTTATTTACCGCTACATATAAGTTGTAATAACCCTTTCAGGTTGAAGATGCCCAAAACCAGCCTCTGTAGTTGTCTTTCGTAAAGTTAATTTTCAGGCCAAGCCTACTTTTGAAAATTTACTACTGGAATGACTGGCTCGATTATCGAGCCAGTGATTCAAGTGAGATTTTTAAAAATAGTCTCCTATTGTCCTGCAAATGGACATTCAATAAGCAAATGCTAAGGGTAAAACAACAACTTGTCTAGGTATGATCACTATGGAATATAAAACATATGGAATATAAAACACCCCCAATGTCTTTACCTTACTACGTCTAACGATCGCAATATGATGCCATTCATTATCATTGAGTTTCTTCTGAACGGTCAGCGTGATGGTCCCCGTGCCATGGTCAATATAAAGAATGGGGAAGCCATTCTTTAACTCCAGTGCTATAAAATCCTTTTCACCATCCATATTAAAGGCACCATTGTAAAACAAGAGTCCATTCTCTGCCGTGGTGTATATCTCAAGAGTTGTACGACTATCCATGCACTGTGCCAGTGCTGGAAGCAATGCATAACTTTCACGCGTAAAGGTAAGAGAGAGCTTTTGACATCGTGGCCCATCATATCCAGCCAGACAAGTACAGCTGCGAAATGAAATAAATATAGACAGTATACCATCAAAAGTTACCAAATATATTGAATAATTTAGAACAAGATGAATATCTCAGTTTTTAACCGTGTTGTTAGACGCAAGGGTTAATGCAGGATGGAATGCTGCTGCTTCTTCTTCTTCTTCTTGTTGATCTTACATTTTTTTAATAACTCTGGTTCTACTGGAGGGATATTCTTCAAATATGGGTGGATGCTTGCCGATGTGGTGCCGAAAATGTCTGTCAATTTGGGGGCAAAAAAATAAAAGCAACAGCAACAGTTTTCAAAATGGACATGACACAATTTTAATAACTGGTTCTACTGGAGGAATCTTGTTCAAACTGAGGTGGAAGCTTTCCCGTCGGCTCTCGAAGATGTGTACAAATTGTGGAGTCAACTGCCAAAACACAACAAAAATAGCTTTCAACACCATTGTTTCCAAAATAGACACTTTTGAGCTCAGGGTAGTCTGATTAAAAACAAGAGGCCCAAGGGCCTGTGGTGCTCAACTGGACCATTGGCATTTAAACCATTTGCATTTAAATAGACATGATGGATGATTTTCAGAAAATCTAAGATGGCCACCAAAAAATTTACCAATCAAGACTCGTTTAATATGTTGAAGCCTACCGTCAAGTTTTGTTGAAATCGGGTTATTGATTGGAGTACCCTTTTTAAATGGTTCCGGAAAACTTTCTGAAAATCAGAGATTGCTTCCAAACATTGACCTATCGAAATTCTGAAAATATTTTTCTACAGGCTACGACAATAGGATCCTTCCTGCCAAAATTGGTTGAAATTGCCCAAGCGATTAATGAGGAGTAGCATTTTATATGAATTCCCATTTATCAGAAAAACCAAGATGGCCACCATCAAAATCAAGCCGTCAAAATTCTGTATACAAGTTCTGAAGCATACAGACCCACGGTTCTTCCAGCTGAGTTTGGTTGGAATCGGCCAAGCGGTTAATGAGGAGCAGCCTTTTAACTGATTTCCCAAAATATTCAGAAAATCCAAAATGGCTGCCGGCAAAATTGCCCAATCAAAATTCTATATGCAACTTCTAAAGCCTACCATCTAAGCTGGTTCCAGCCAGTCTGGTTGAAATCACCCAAGTAGTTAATGAGGAACCGATTTTCGGCCATTTTTCTGAAAATTCAAGATGGCCACCAAATAAATTGACCAATCAAAATTCTATATAGAAGCCCTGAAGCATAGCACTTTAGCGTCCTTGCAGCCAAGTTTGCTTGAAATCGTTCAAGCGGTTAATGAGTAGCCTTTTAACTGATTTCTCAAAATTGTCAGAAAATCCAAGATGGCCACCGGAAAAATGGACCAATCAAAATTCTGTATACACGTTCTGAAACGTACCCGCCTAGTATCCTTTCAGCCAAGTCTGGTTGAAATTTGTCAAGCAGTTAATGAGGAGTAGCGTTTTAAACCATTTCCCACCATTTTTCAGAAAATCCAAGATGGTTGCCGGAAAAATTGACCAATCAAAATTCTGTATACAAGTTCATCCATCCAAGTTTGATTGAAATCGGCCCCGTGGTTAACAAGTAGGCGTTTAAGTGATTTCCAGAAATTTTTAGAAAACCGAAGATGGCCGCTGGAGAAATTGACCAATCAAAATTCTGTATACATGTTTTGAAACGTACCCGCCTAGTATCCTTTCAGCCAAGTCTGGTTGAAATTTCTTAAGCAGTTAATGGGGAGTAGCGTTTTCAACGATTTCCCACCATTTTTTGGGAAAATTCAAGATGGGCACCGAAAAAATTGACCAATCAAAATTCTGTATAAAAGTTATGACACCTAACCCCGTAGGGACCTTCCAACCAAATTAGGTTAAAATACGACAAATGGTTAATGAGAAGTAGCATTTTAAAGTAAAAGTTGACGGACGGACGCCGGCTGGATGGGCGGACAGACGGATGACGGATGGTCGACATGCCATAAGCTTACTTGCCCATTCTGGCCAGGTGAGCTAAATATACCAACGATGCGGGTATTGGACAAATTTTTCCTTGTTATTTAACTTATTTGATCCAAAAGATGCATATATACAATGTAACATCATACGTAATAAGAGGCCCAAGGGGCATCCGTCACCTGGAGCACTATGCATTTTTGTCAAAATTGTTGGTGGGTGGTTTAAGAGTAGTCTTTTAAATGAGTTTGTGGACATTTTTGCAAGTCCAATATGGCCGCCAAACACGCTACATTTTGATTGGTCCACTGCGGCCATGTTTCTGACGTAGATCTTTCCCTTGAAAAAACTTTAATGGCACTCAGTGCCTAATCATATCTCCCAAATTTCGGCCCAATCCGCTCAGTGGTTCTGGAGTTGTTTTGGCCATAAATAGGTTATCGAAGATGGCCGCCAAAATATTTGGCCAATCAAGTTCCCTTGAACAAACTTGGTACAGCTCTTGTCCTAGATGATATTTCATGCGTTTTGAATTGATCCCCATGCGGTTTTGGAGAAGATTTTTAAAGACATTTCTAAAAATCGACCAAAATCAAGATGGTGTGAGAAGAATACATTTTAAATTTCCCATTGCTTTAGTATGGGAGATTTTGGCAGGTAAATGATCCAAGATGGTCGCTAAACCGTTCATCTGACAGTCTCGAAAATGGCAAATTTGAAATCACAATGCGCAAAAACATATATAAAACCAATTTCCCCCTCAAAATCCATCAAATAAAAAAATCCAATATGGCTGGCAAACATGCTATATATTGATTGGCCTACGGTGGCCAGGTTTTTTGACGGATCAACTTCTCTTGAACAAACTTTAATGCCCCTTAGTCCCTAATCATATATCACAAATTTCGGCCTGATTGCTTCATCGGTTCTGGGGAAGAAGTCGTTTTTGTGAAAACGAGGTCATCCAAGATGGCCGCTGAACCATTTGGTCAATTAAGTTCCCTTAAACAAACTTGGTTCAGCTCTTGCGCTAGATCACATTACATGAGTTCTGAATCTATCCCTCAAATGGTTTCGGAGAAGATTTTTAAGACATCGGCCAAAATCTAAGATGGCCAAATTAGTTGATCGGCTTCGTTTGAACAAATTGAAATCTCTATGCCATAAGGATGCTTCCTGCCAAATATAATTCAAATCGGACCCGTAGTTCTCGAGAAGACATTTAAAATTTCCCATTGCTTTAGTATCAGAGCTTTTGGCAGGAAAATGATCCAAGATGGCCACCAAACCGTTTATCCGACAGTTTCGAAAACTGCAAATTTGAGAACAGATTACCCAAAAACCTTTGTAAAACCAATTTCGGCCTCAAAATCCATCAAATAAAAAAAATTCAATATGGCTGCCAAACATGCTATATTTTGATTGGCCCACGGCGGCCATGTTTTTTGACGGCCAACTTCTCTTGAACAGACTTTACTGGCCCTTAGTCCTTAATCATATCTGCCAAATTTCGGCCTGATCCCTTCAGCGGTTCTGGAGGTCATTTTCACCAAAACTAGGTCAACCAAGATGGCCACTGAACCATTTGACCAGTTAAGTTCCCTTGAACAAAGTTGGTTGAGCTCTTGCCCTAGATCATATTTCATGAGGTTTCCTTCAATCCCTCAAGCGGTTTCGGAGATCTTTTAAGACGTTTCTAAAAATCTGCCAACATCCAAGATGGCCACTGGCCTAATTGGCCGATCGGCTTCATTTGAACAAACTTGGATCCCTATGCCCGAAGGATGCTTCCTGCCAAATACAATTGAAATTGGCCCAGCGGTTCTTGAGAAGTCGTTTAAACAAAAAGTTCACGGATGGATGGCGGACGACGGACACACAATGGACGGTCGCCACGACATAAGCTCACTTGGCCTTTCAGGCCAGGTGAGCTAAAAATGTAGTTCAATCCCAGAAAGGCATAAATTATTGCCCAGATATAGGAAAATCCATTTAGGAGGTGTATCGGCAAAACAAATGCTTATTGCTAACAAGAGCTCCACAAACAGCACATAATACCCCGCCATGATGACAAACCAATGAATGAGAGCTATCAGAAAATATTTATTTCTTCCTCAGACCCAGACCAGTCATCCTTATGAAGTGTCAAAGCGATCTGTTAAACGGTCAAGGAGGTATCGTCCGTAAACCAATTTTCAAGATGCCCACCCCTGACTGGCAGACATATTGGGCTTCGGATTATCGTAAATTTTGATGTTTCTCCAACAGACATATTCCACCGACCCTATAAAGTGGTAATGGAGATATCATCCGGAAACCAACTTTCAAGATGGTAGCATGTGGCTGGTGGCCATCTTGGAGTTCGGATCAGACTTAGTCCAACCACCCTATGAAGTTTCAAAGCCATCCGATAAACGGTAATGGAGTTATCATCTGGAAACCAATTTTCAAGATGGCACCCGGTGGCTGGCGGCCATCTTGGATTTTCTATCATTGTCAATTTCGATAGGTTTCTTCCCCAGAGGTAGTCGAACTATCCTATTGAAGTTTCATAGCGACCCGATAAACGATAAGTTATTATCTGGAAGCCAATTTTCAAGATGGCCACCGGTGGCTGGCGGCCATCTTGGATTTCAGATCATTATCGATTTCGATAGGTTTTCTTCCTAGTCCAACCATTGTATGAAGTTTCAAAGTGATCCGATAAACGGTAACAGAGTTATCATCCAGAAACCAATTTTCAAGAAACTGGTGGCCATCTTGGATTTCGGATCATCATTGATTTCGATAGGTTTCTTCCCCAGACCAGTCCAACCACTATATAAAGTTTCAAAGCGATCCGATAAACGGTAACAGAGTTATCATCTGGAAATCAATTTTCAAGATGGCCGCTGATGGCTGGCGGCCAACTTGGATTTCAGATCATTGTCAATTTCGATAGGTTTCTTCACCAGACCTCGTCCAACCACTCCATGAAGTTTCAAAGCGATCCGATAAACGGTAACGGAGTTATCATCCAGAAACCAATTTTCAAAATGTCCGCTGGTGGCTGGCAGCCATCTTGGATTTCAGATCATCGTCGCTTTCGATAGGTTTCTTCCAAAGACCTAGTCCAACAACCCTATGAAGTTTCAATGCGATACGACAAACGGTAACAGAGTTATCATCTGGAAACCAATTTTCAAGATGGTCGCCGGTGGCTGGTGGCCATCTTGGATTTCGGATCATCGTCGATTTCTATAGGTTTCTTCCCAAGACCTAGTCCAACCACCCTATGAAGTTTCAATGTGATCCGACAAATGTTAACGGAGTTATCATCCGGAAACCACTCTGCCGCCACAATAAAAACCTCCGACCTTCACTTGGTACACCATTAATATCAGTGCTATGTGCTACCATTCATGGGAAATTGCATTTCTCTACACATAAATCACCTGACAAGTCCTAGCTTTTATTCAAGCACAGGGATTCTTATAACGGGCCTCTTGAGGGCATATACCACCAAAATGTAAATATTAATTAGCTTTATAGGTTTTTGCACAAAAACACCCCCAAACTCTAGTATAGGACCTCCTAAATTCATAGTTGTGAGTCTAGGGTATCCTCTAATTTTAGCATGGATGAGAAAAACTGCACAAGGCCTCCAGATTTCAGTTTGGGACCCACCCCCACCCCCTGTGAGATCAGGACCAACAGATTTCATGGTGTGGGGCCCCATTGGGAGCTCCAAAATTTAGATGTTATAGGAAACACTGTCCCTGTATTAGACAACCTTGGATGACTCCCGGGATTAGTTTTTGCAGATTTAACCAGTTTTTATGCAGGCTTTTAACTGAAGATATGCCCAATTTAGAGCTCCATCTAGAGCGGGATTCATCTAATTTCTAGGGTTTTTCTGTGAAAAGTGATATTTTAACAGCTGATTGTGTTCAGAGAACATTCATAAAATGCAAATGGCAACAATAATGGATAGAATTGCATTGCGACCGATTACTATATTATCCGACTCAACCATAGAAAAGTCAGTCGGACTGGTTAACATCGTCGTTGAGCTATGCATTAAAAACATTTTAGCAGCATAAAATTTGTGAATCCTAAATAGTAAGGAATTCAGTGATGGACATTTAGCTGTCTAGCTGTCAAGATCACAAAAAGTGTATATACATTTTATGACATATTAAACTTCAGCGTTCAAGACATGACGCTAATCTTTCTACTCTTGCACCAAATTATTTTTTATTCAAATTCTGATTATATACTATCTGAAAGTGCATACAATTCTATGGATTTCATACAGTCTTGTTGGTGAAAAACTTTCATAATTCACTAACGGAAATGTGATCAAACTCTACAGATATTTTTGGTCATTTTATTAATTAATTAATTAATTAAATAATTATGCACATAATGATTCATACATTCCCGTCTCATTTCTCTACAATTTACAGATATTTTCTTTATCAGCATGCAATTATTATTGCTCATATCAATAATTACATAACCCTTTCACTGACAAATCCTGGAAATAGTATATTGTTTACGATATAAATCTTATGTTGTTCAATATTTTAAAATCAATTTGACTGTAAGCCGTTGCCGCTTAAGGAACAACGTTAGGCAGCAACGACTTCCAGTCTAATTCATTTCAAAATATTCAACAGTTTTCCTGTGCGATTGCCTTGAAAATGCGATATGGAGAATTCCTCAATGAAAGTGTTATGCCTAATAGGTGTATATAATATTTGTAAATATATTTATAAACTTACACTTTCTCTTCCCAGTCATTGATAAGACACGTGCCTCCATTATAGCAATACACTTCCGGTCCACAAGTAGGACTTTCCTCAAATTTCAATTCATCTTTCTCGCAAGTACAGGTCCGCTGATAGGAAGTACTAAGAGCCACTAATGACGTAGAATTGGCATCAATGACTCTGGGCCGAGAATCCACCACATAGCGATTCCAGCATCCGCCAGTTATACACTGTCTCTCATCGAGACATGTGGTTATTGGTAGCATGGCAATCTGAACACCGACAGTGTTCGTAAACTGAAAATCACAATTTAAATGTAATATGATATAATTATAGTGATTGTGGCAGTACAGCATTAACCTTTTAACACTCATAGCAGTCAAAACCGGCTTCAGCACTGGTCTTGAGAAATGTCCATTTGCAGACAAGAGAAGACTATTTTTGAAAATTTACCACTGAAATGACTGGCTCGATAACCAAGCCAGTCATTCCTGACACACTTTAGCAAGACCACTGCAGAAACTGTTTTTGGCTGATATGAGTGTTAAAGGGTTAACTGGCTGACTCCTGCAAGCCAGCAAACAATAATTTCAATGGACAATGACTCTGGAACTGCTGAATATTTTGAAAACAAATTGACTGAAAGTTGTTGGTGGCTAAGCTCCACATAAAATGTAACCTGTACAAATTCAGCAGGCAGATGTTTAAGTTAGCAATGACTAGACATTTTTGTCTGTTTCCCTAATAGGATAAGAGGGCACGTGTGAGAATTGTTGACACTTTCTACAGTGATCAGATGATTTAACTACACCTATTTGCTTACCTGGTCTCTCCGCTGCTCCATTAACGCATCCAACTTAATGGGCTCATAATACGGTGATCCATGAGCGGAGTAAAACACATTCAAATGTCTGTCTGGCTGTTCCATTACGCTAAATATGTCAACATTGGACACATCCGTCTGAAGACTCTCAGCAACAAAAGAGCGAAATTTCTCATACTTTGACTCCTGGTTAGGCGGCTTGTCCACAAACTCTCTGTCAGTTATATCTGAAATGTATACAGTTAAATACTAAAGGAACAAAATCAAAATGGTGAATCTGTGAGGTGAATTTTATAATGTTTAGCCCTTCAATTGTCATGGCTGGTCAGGAAGATTAACGTTATTGCTTAGTCAATGGGCATTTGCAGGCAAAGAGAAATCTATTATTGAAAACTTATCACTCGAATGACTGGTACGATAATCCAGCCAGTCATTCCAGACAACAAATTCCACTTGTTACCTAACAAAACAGAAAGCCCTTATTCAGAGAAAAATTTGACAATGCTGTCAAGAAATTTGCTCGAAATATCTTCAACGAGTCTTGTAACATTGACTGACCTCTTGATTACTTTGAGAACACTTTGATTGAAAACTGTTACATCAACAATTTTCAGCCAAATCGTTATCAAACCATTACCTAGTGACAATTGTATTATGAGCGCAGTTCTCCTTGATTAAAGTTAGCTAAGTGATTAATGAGACTCTTTTTCATTCAAGAACATTTCAAGGTCTTTCATGGCTGCAATTTCAAAATTTTCAAGGGCCTGACAGCAGGCTAGACTGTGCGAAATGAAGGGGGATGGGGAATCCCCTGGCAATACAACTCATATCAGTCTACTAATGCAAATTCTAATATTTAGATTCTCCGAGAAGGCAATTTCTTCATTTTGACTGATGATTCATGACAACACTTGTGTACTCAACCAAAACAAGAGGCCCAAGCACCTGGACCATTAATTAGCATTTGAATCATTTGCATTTAAATAGGCATGGATAATTTTCGGAAAATCCACGATGGCCACCAAAACAAGATGGCCACCAGTTAAATTGGCCGATCAGCTTAAATTGAACAAACCTGGATCCCTCTGCTCTAAGGATACTTCCTGCCAAATATGATTGAAATCGGCCTAGTCATTCTCAAGAAGGCATTTTAAATTTCCTATTGCTTTAGTATGGAAGCTTATGATGGTAAAAATATCTAAGATGGCCGAAAACCATTCATCCAACAGTTTCTGAAATCAAAATACCCAAAAACCTATATAAAACCGATTTTGGCTCAAAATTCATCAAAACTCATCAAATAAAAAAATCCAATATGTCCGCCAAACACGCTACATTTTGATTGGCCCAAGGCACCCCTTTTTTTACGCATAAACCTTGAACAAAGTTTAAATGGCCCGTAATCAATAATCATATCTCTCAAATTTCGACCTGATCCATTTAGCGGTTCTGAAGAAGTTGTTTTCACAAAAACTAGGTCATCCAAGATTGCCACCCAACCATTTGGCCAATCAACTTCCCTTGAACAAACTTGGTTCAGCTTCAGATTCCACGACTGGTTTCGGAGATTTTTTTTAAATGTTTCTAACCAGACATATGGTTGCAATGCAACCATGAAGCTCGACGTTACAACTTTGCAATGAACTATGAAACTTGACTTCAAACATAAAATAGATATATAGACGACCTTATCAACAAGAGGCCTAAGTACCTGTAATGCTAACCTGGACCATTAGCATTTGAACGATTTGCATTTAAATACTGGTAGGCATGATGGGTAATTTTCAAAAAATCAATGATGGCCACCAAAGAAATTGACCAATTAAAATTCTCGTCGGATATGTTGAAGCCTACCGCGATAGGATCATTCCACCCAAGTTTCGTTGAAATTGGCCCACTAATTAAGGGGTAGCACTTTATAAATGGTTCTGGAAAATAAGGAGCCATGTGTCCAAGTTTGGCTCCAGTATGATTAACAAAACCTGAGATATAAACAGAGAGGTTGAGCTAAACAGAAAAGGAAAAGGGGTTTTACCAAGCTCAATGACGCTGACCTTTTGACCCACGGTCATTGTGAGATGCTGTATCATTATAAGGAAGCATGTGCCCAAGTTTGGGTCCAGTTTGATTAACCAAACCTTAGATATAAACAGAAAAGTTGAACAAACTCAGGATACCACGTAACGATTATGATTAGGTCCTGTTTGTTGAAGGCTAGGAAGATTTGAATCAATATAAAGAAATGGGAATGGGAATGCCAGACCATTATACAGATGCAGACACTGTATTTAGAGGGTGTTTGATTTGTTTACTGAATGAGACCTATATGTACCTTTAAGTGTGACAGATCCATGACTGTAAACAGCCTCACGTGGAAGCTTTGTGATAACCAATCTCACTGTAGACGTTACAGCATTTTGAAACACACTGTCGAATACTTCTACGTTGAATTCTGTTGTTCCCACCATCTCCTTGGTCATTCTAGGTAGTGATATTTCACCACTTTCCGCGTCAATCCTACAAAACAAAAATGTGTTAATCCTAACTGCAATTAACAACAATCAATCAAGACACATTAAACTCACTCCGGAAATGACCTACATTGTGGAGGCTAGGACATGGAAGGGACTCTTAATGTTAAATTCTATTAACCCACATTACACGGAGTTCAAATGCTTAACTAGAAAACTAGAACAAAATTGTTTGACCCAGAGGGCCATGCAAACACTGAAAATACCTTTCTCTATGTAGTAAGTAGCAATTTTATTCAAAGCCTTCACATTACAGAAAATAAAAAACAAATAAAAATTCAAACAAACTAAAAATAAATGGCTCAAGGGGCCATAGTGCTCACCTAGCTAGTAAGGAACTATAAACATGCATCATTGGTCCATCAGCCAACCATAACTGTTGCCCAAGGGGCCATAGTGCTCACCTAGCTAGTAAGGAACTATAAACATGCATCATTGGTCCATCAGCCAACCATAACCATTGCCCAAGGGGCCATAGTGCTCACCTAGCTAGTAAGGAACTATAAACATGCATCATTGGTCCATCAGCCAACCATAACCATTGCCCAAGGGGCCATAGTGCTCACCTAGCTAGTAAGGAACTATAAACATGCATCATTGGTCCATCAGCCAACCATAACCATTGCCCAAGGGGCCATAGTGCTCACCTAGCTAGTAAGGCACTATAAACATGCATCATTGGTCCATCAGCCAACCATAACCATTGCCCAAGGGGCCATAGTGCTCACCTAGCTAGTAAGGAACTATAAACATGCATCATTGGTCCATCAGCCAACCATAACCATTGCCCAAGGGCCATAGTGCTCACCTAGCTAGTAAGGAACTATAAACATGCATCATTGGTCCATCAGCCAACCATAACCATTGCCCAAGGGGCCATAGTGCTCACCTAGCTAGTAAGGAACTATAAACATGCATCATTGGTCCATCAGCCAACCATAACCGTTGCCCAAGGGGCCATAGTGCTCACCTAGCTAGTAAGGAACTATAAACATGCATCATTGGTCCATCAGCCAACCATAACTGTTGCCCAAGGGGCCATAGTGCTCACCTAGCTAGTAAGGAACTATAAACATGCATCATTGGTCCATCAGCCAACCATAACCGTTGCCCAAGGGGCCATAGCGCTCACCTAGCTAGTAAGGAACTATAAACATGCATCATTGGTCCATCAGCCAACCATAACAGTTGCACAAGGGGCCATAGTGCTCACCATGCTAGTAAGGAACTATAAACATGCATCATTGGTCCATCAGCCAACCATAACCGTTGCCCAAGACAGATGGCAATGGTCCTTATCATTATTGACAAATGTGGCAATCATCCTTACCAATAATACATCAAGAGGCCCACAACAAGAGGCCCAAGGGGCCTGTGTCGCTCACCTGGAGCACTGTGCATTTTTGTCAAAATTGTTGGTGGGTGGTTTAGTAGTAGTCTTTTAAATGAGTTTGTGAGTCCAATATGGCCACCAAACACGCTACATTTTGATTGGTCCACTTCTGCCATGTTTCTGACTAAGCTCTTCCCTTGAACAAACTTTAATGGCACTCAGTGCCTAATCATATCTCCCAAATTTCGGCCCAATCCGCTCAGTGGTACTGGAGTTGTTTTGCCAAAAAATAGGTTATCCAAGATGGCCGCCAAACCATTTGGTCAATCAAGTTCCCTTGAACAAACTTGGTTCAACTCTTGCCCTAGATCATATTTCATGAGGTTTGCATCAATCCCACAAACGGTTTCGGAGAAGATTTTTAAAGACATTTCCTAAAATCAGCCAAAATCTGAGATGGCTGCCAGCCAAATTGGCCGATCCGGTTTGTTTGAACAAACTTGGATCCCTATGTCCTAAGGATACATCCTGCCACATATAATTGAAATCGGCCTGGCAGTTCTCGAGAAGAGGACATTTTAAATTTACTATTGCCTTAGTATAGGAGCATTTGGCGGGAAAATAATCCACCAAACCGTTTATCCGACAGTTTCGAAAATTGCAAATTGAGCTCAGAATACCCAAAAAACATATTATATAAAACCAATTTCAGCCTCAAAATACATCAAATAAAAAAAAAACACGTTATATTTTGATTGGCCCACGGACCATTTGAACAATCAAGTTCTCTTGAACAAACTTGGATCACCCCTTCCCATAGATCATATTTCATGAGGCTTGCATCAATCACCCAAGCGGTTTCTGAGAAGATTTTTAAAGACGTTTCTAAAAATCAGCCGACATCGAAGATGGCCGTCATCCCAATTGGCCGAGCGTCTTCGTTTGAATAAACACGAATCTCTATGGCCTAAGGATGCTTCCTGCCAAACATAATTGAAATCGGCCTAGTGGTTCTCGAGAAGACATTTAAAATTTCCCATTGCTTTAGTATGGGCGCCTTTGGCAGGAAAATAAACCAAGTGGCCACCAAACCGCTTATCCGACAGTTTCAAAAATGGCAAATTTGAGCTCAGAATACCCCACAACATACATAGAACCAATTTCAGCCTCAAAATCCATCAAATAAAAAAATCTAATATGGTCGCCAAATACTACATTTTGATTGGACCACGGTGGCCATGTTTTTTGACGGATCAACTTCCCTTGAACAAACTTTAATGACCCTTAGTTCCTAATCATATCTCTCAAAGTTCTGCCTGATCCCTTCAGTGGTTCTGGAGGTCGTTTTCGGGAAAACTAGGCCATCCAAGATGCCAAACGAACCATTTGGTCAATCAAGTCTTCTTGAACTAACTTGGCTTACCTCTTTCCCTACATGATGTTTCATGAGTTTTGAATCGATTCCCCCAGTGGTTTCGGAGAAGACTTAACTTATTCGATCTGGCGTCACAAAAAAAATGTCCTTCGATCCCAATGACGCCATATGGTGTCATGAATTTTAGTTAAGAGGGTGTGTCCGCTCAGGAGTTGTGTCAGTAAAATGAATGCTCATTGGTGAAAACTAATTTCACCAGCCAATAGAAAATTATCTGACCTTTAACCTGGTACCGCATTCATATTCATGTTCAGTACAAAGATTTATGGGAAATTTGCTTTTACTTCCGACATAAATTACTGCCAAAATACACATGATTCGTTTGTTCACTAGCCAACTTTAGCCGCTAATATTTACCCATTTAAATTGATTTGAGACAGGATTTATCAGAACATAGTTATTATTTAGTGTTTCCTAGCCTGGTTCGTCAGAATTATGAAAATCGTGATATTTTGAAAGCCGACGACGTTCAGAAATGCGAGATCGCCATCTTTCATTTGAATTGATATTTTAGCGCTCAGTATATTATCCAACTCAATCCTCTAAATATCAGTCAGATTTATTAAAATCATCCTTGACATCTGCATTATAAGAGATTTTACTAACGGAAATTGAAGATTTTGTAAAGTTTAGTGATCGAAGTAGCAAGAAATTAGTTCGAGAAGACGAGCATATTTTAATGAAAATTGAAACGAAAAGGTTGTTTACAAAATCCTCGCTACGATTTAGACCCACGAGTCCAAATACTCGGTAAATGGGTAGGGCCGAGTTCGCTAAACGGTTCCTTAACACTCCTCAACAGAGATCCCGCAGTCGCTGGACTGATTGGATAAAACCTGCACATTACGTCAGCTAATGAGCAATAGAAATTGTGGTTTTTAGAGGAATTTAGTATTTCGGATTTCCTGTGCTTTGTAGACAAATTCTCGCGATTATATCGAAAACACTGTTTGAAATTAATTAACTTCATGGGCAACAACCGATTTATAACAACTTTTCTCATATATTCAGTGATGGATTGAATTTTGACAAATTACAAAACTACTAGGTCAACTAAGATACAGTTACAGCGGTTGACTCCTCATAGCCTGTCAGAGAATGGGCATGTTGTCAAATCATGTGACATCACATGTATAGGAATTTTGCTGAAAAATTGAGAATTGTGATGCAAAGAATGGCAAATTGAGACAGTGTAATTATAACTACCCACACATTGGAATTTTGTCACTTCACACTTAGAAGGGGGTGGGGGTGGTGGTGTTAGTGTCTGACAGTGGTACACACACAATTTGAGCAGTTGTTCTGGGAGGTTATTCCCTGCATTCTGGCTTATATGGTAAACATCACATTTATCTTGCCTCCAAACTTTGCTTATAATTCAATGGTATCTTTTTAATATTTTCAAGTAGGTTCTGCTTTTGCAGTCGTCTTGAGAAACGTTCATTTGCAGACCAAGAGAAGACTTTTTGAAAAGGTTCAACTGCAATCACTGGCTCGATAACCGAGCCCGTCATTCCAGTGGTAACTTTTCTAAAATAGTCTTCTCTTGGTCTGCAAATGGACATTTTCTATGAGCAAATTCAAATTTTTTAAAACTAATTTGAGGGTTAAAGGCTAATGTGTAAATTAACAGTCCACGATGTCCATCTAAAGCAAGGCCATTGATTGATCACCCAACATAAAATATAACATGTGGCATAACAGCGCAATGTTAAAAGGACTTTGGGCATATAAGTAAAAACAAAGTAACTATGTTTATTTGTATTTGTTTTATTTTCCAGGTATCACAGACAGTTTAGTGGTCAGACAATCGGTCCCAACATGCGCAAAACATGGATGGAGCTTAGCTAGAGATGGGTGGGGCATAGCTAAATCGATTTCTTCACGTGTGTGCATGTGTTTACTTAGTTCTTGAGTATAATGTATTTAAAACATAGAACCCTGCCATTGAAAAACATTGAACTCAATATATTATATTTCTCAACGTTTGTAATTCAATTGTAATATGTGAAATATATGTACATGCAATAAAGAATCATTATCTATATATGTAGCCTCCACAACTACAGAATATGTATTACGAGACCACCAAACAATGCCAAAGGAAAATATTCATTGAAATAGTTAAGAATGGGTCCAAGTATGCCAAGGATAGTCCTAGTAGATTGAAGCAATTCCGATATCGGATATCCAATCAAAAGCTTAACCTGGCAAAGAGTATTATAAGCAGTACCAGTGACCTTGACATTTGACATCAATCAATACCATATTAGCTGTTGAATATATACCAAAAAAATGTGACACGCTAAATTTGTGATTTACTTGGCTAAAAGATTTGACAAAGCGGTACTGACAGATTTATGCTAGTTGCGACTAAAAACTAAAAAAAACTACCAAGTTCAGGGACTTTGAGGTCATGATCTCAATGTCATTGTGCTGTATCCAGTTGATATTGGTCCAAGTTAATTTCCAATATGGCGAAATAATCCTGGTGTAGTAAGAATGTGTTGGTAACATGCGCCTGTGTTCTAGTACGCAGTGGCTGACCCGTGTCCAGAGCCGAGTTAATCCTTTCACTGACAAATCTCTGAAAGAGTAAATTCTTTGCTTCCAGTCAAATTAATTTCAAAATATTCAAGTTTTTCTCTATGGTTGCCTTGAAAATGAGATCTGGGGAATTTATAAGTGAAAGAGTTAACAATAATCCGCTGTTGGATCATGGCATAGTGAGTGTTAATAACTACATTACTGCACAATTGTTTGTAATGTCACCCCTTATTGTTTCTATATAAATATTACCACTGTGTTTCTCTCCGCCTTTCCATTCAATCAAGTGTGTGTATGTTGTGCGTGCGTGCGTGCGTGCGTGCGTGCGTGCGTGCGTGCGTGCGTGCGTGCGTGCGTGCGTGCGTGCGTGCGTGCGTGCGTGCGTGTGTGTCTTGCTATTGTACCACCCAACTGAGTGGTCAGCCTCTGCATTAATTATTCATTGTTGTCTCTTGTCATTGCACATGCACGAGTGACCATGCAAGACCACTGTAGAGACCAGTTTTAGCCTGCTTGACCATTAATTAACCCTTTAGTGGTTTAGCCCCAATTGTTCACGAAAGTTTCAATTTTCTCATTGAAAATGTCCATTATTTTTGAAAATTTATCACTGGAATGGCTGGCTCGGTTATCGTCTTATCGAGCAAGTTATTCCAGTGGTAAATTTTCAAAAATCGTCTTCTCTTAGTCTTGACAGCTCTCAATACCACTACAGAAGCTAGTTTTTAGCCAACTTGAATTTTACATGGTTATTTGCAAAATGTATAGTAGATTGTGGCCAAAGCAACAAGGTCAATCATTGATTGCAGACTTTCGCTCTCCTATTTGTGTCACTTTTTTGGTTAAAACTTCAGATTTTGTGGATCCTCTATATTTTTTCCTGATTTTCTTTGTATCACGCCTACAGTTCTGGAATCCTAGTGGATGTCACATCCTGTCATGCCTTAAAAGTGGGCCAAATCAGACTACTAATTTCCAAGATATGCACTGATCCAGAATTTGATCCAATTCAAGCTCTACTATTCAGATCACGACTAAAGGCTGGAAATCCTCTTGAATGCCATATTCTTTTGCAGAGTTAAAATTTGAGTAAAGTCAGATAGTAGTTTGAGATACATCCAAGGACCAACAGGCAGACAAACACACACTGACAGACCCAATCATAATACCCGGTTCCGCGTGGGTTTTAGTGATTTCAATCAAATTAGTTGCGACACAGGGAATTTCACAGATCAGGACTGACATATTTATATTTATCATATAAACAAGCCTTCTAGCCCGTTTTTTTCGATATGAGCACATGTGCCATATGCAACGAAGTATTTTCATTGGCTGTTGGGTGCGCAACCCATTTAAACCGACCAATTAAAACATTGATTGATGTGAGCTGAATCCCTACACGGTACTGTTTTACTACGATTTGTCATTCATGAAACGTCATCGCAAAATGTCATCATTTGATTGTTTATCAGTCAGCAGCGAAGTAACGATTGATGGCCGTAGCTCTGCGATAGTCTTAGAAGAAAAGCATAGTTTACGGCTGACATCACAAGATTTTGTGTTTGTCACTATATTTTGCTGCACATTCAGTACCTGTTATCAAAGTAGTGGTGCGTCACAGCGATAGTATCGATTTCACGAAAATCAACAATGAGAAATCAGATAAGTCACATCAGCAACTATTGGCAAATATTACAAAATTACTGTTTATATGATAAATAAAATCTCAAACTCGGTCACTTCATATCACTATTATGAACCTCGCTGAAAATTATCAATTTTGCACTCGCTAAAGCTTGTGCAAATTGATCATTTTCAACTCAGTCCATAATAGTGATATGAAAGGTGACAGTGTTCCAGATTCTCTATTGATCAGCTTTAGCACAGAAATGTGCTTCATACATGTAGCAAGTAGAATATTTACTAGGCTTATGCAACACAAATGGAGTTGAACGAGTCATGACAAATTTAAGAGAAAAGAAATTGGAACAAATCAACAGCAGTGACTAATAAGATCGAAAATATACAATTAATTGAATTTATTTTGGCGTTATTTAGAAATATAGTTGGTTAGTTGGCGATATGGAAGATTTCTGTAGTCCTTGGAACAAGATGACAGTTGGTAGATGTTTACAGACATGTTGTCGCTCGTATCTAGGTCGAGCGAGACAGCCATCTTTGCCATTAGAGACAACCCTTTTGCTAGCAGTTATCATTGCCAATGTTGTACAGTGAGACAAGTCTGCTCGTGTCTAGGTCGAGCGAGACAGCCATCTTTGCCATTAGAGACAACCCTTTTGCTAGCAGTAATCATTGCTAATGTTGTACAGTGAGACAAGTCTGCTACTCAAAGAATGCAGATGCTTCTTCTTTTGCCATTTAGTAGCAACCAGCAACAGGTTGATTATTATGCTACTCAGTACTGTATGATGTCAGCACAAATAAATAAAAGAATTATAAATGAACAAAAAAAATTTAAAGACAATTATAATTAAATAAAGTCAAATAAAATAAAAAGAAATCACACGCACTATAGACCTAGGGAGGCTTGTCATAACTGTCAAATATATGACAGACACACTGGCAAACCAACTTCTATTTGTTGCAACTAAAAATCCATATGTAAATAAAAAATTCAATACCATTGAACATCTCCATTATATAGACACGAACTGATATTTTTAGACCATATGCAATAACCAAACATGTTTATAACTACCGGAAATATGCATAATATCATGAATTTTGGCACAAATATAGATAAAATTTAGTCAATTTGCCAGTATTTTTTACCTAGTTTCGCTAAATTGACCCGTTTCGCCAAAACGTAAAATTCCACGAACGAAACCGATGTTATTCCTGACTAGCATGCCGTCGCTACGCGCACTAACATCGCATTTTAGCATAAATACATAACCAGCAATATTGTTTAAAGATAATATTGCGCCATAACTTAAAATAATTTCATTAGACAGCAGCATAATTTCGCTTTAGAATCTCAAAAAGTGCAGCATAAATACGCCGATCTTTTCCATTACAAACCAGGAAATGGCATCGAAAAGAACCAAGTCGCGTACTTTATTATCGGGTACCCGCGTATTGGCTGTTATCAGGACTCGCTACCCGCTTATAGACCGCTTGTTTATTGGTGGAATTTTTGTCTTGGAGATCGTGATATATGTCTACTCTTTCCTATATATATATTTCTTATCTTCTCAGTAGAGCTGTTCGGCATTTGATATTTTACGCTCGGTACCGGTATTTTTGGGCCCAATTACCTCGGTATTGGTACGGTATCAGTATTGCGTTGATACTATACTATACATTGATAATATCTGTCACTGTAAGACAGTACAGTGTTACGCTGGTGACGCAAGAATGGGTTATATTCGGCTACATTACTTTACAATCACAGTGAATCCGAGGAAAAACCAAATGTCGCTATTATCGTTTGAGCATGTTAGATTTCTTTGACATTATTATTAGTGATAGTTAAAAAACTTTTACCTTCATATCGCCAGAAAATATCATAAATCTCTGAATCTCGTCATCAACGCACAAAATCAGTCGCTGTTAAATCCATACTAATCTTTATTAAATTCCTCAGATTTCTAAACAAGAGGCTCAAGGGCCTGTGACACTCACCTGGATCATTAGCATTTCAAACATTTTCATTTAAATATACATGATGGCCCACAGAAAAATTGGCTAATCAAAATTCTAAATAGAAGGGCCAGATTCTAGCACTGTAGGATCATCATTGAAGTCAAATTTGGTTACAATCCGCCATGCTGTTAAGGAGATGCGTTTTGACAATTTCCAGTAAATATTTCATAAAATCTAAGATTTTCACCCAAAAGATTGACCAATCAAAATTCTGAATACAGCATCTGGAGCCTACTGACATAGGGTATTTCCCGCACAATTTTGTTGAAATCCTTGAAGCGGTTAAGAAGTGGATGCGTTTTGACAATTTCCGGTAAATTCTTCATAAAATCAAAGATTTTCACCCAAAAAAAATGGATCAATCAAAATTCTGAATATAGGTTCCAGAACCTACCACTGCATCTAGTCAAATTTGGTTGAAATATGTCAAGCAGCTAAGGAGGAGTAGCATTTTGACCATTTCTGGTAGATTTAAAAAAAAATCTACGATTTTCAGCCAAAAAATTGATCAATCAAAATTCTGAGAGGTTCTAGAGCCTACCACCATAGAATCTATCTAGTGAAATTTGGTTGAAATATATCAAGCAGCTAAGGAGTAGTAGTATTTTTACCATTTCCGGTAGATTTTTCATAAAATCTAAGATTTTCACCCAAAAAAATGATCAATCAAAATTCTGAAACGAAGATCTAGAGCCTACCACCATAGAATGCATCTAGTCACATTTGGTTGAAATATGTCAAGCAGCTAAGGAGGAGTAGCATTTTGACCATTTCCGGTAGATTTTTCATTAAATCTAAGATTTTCGCCCAAAAAATTGATCAATCAAAATTCTGAAAAAAATGTCTGGAGGGTTGTAACTTGAAACCTAATTCAATAATTTTGGAAAATTTACTGAGGGACATAATGAGAATTGCCCAAGGAAAGTTGATGGAATTCTCTTCTCTTTTGCGCAATTTGTGGCATCCATCGCGTATATTATCATATTATAATTACTACCTAATGCGGCTCATTGATTGGCTGTTTTGTAACTCACCCTCGATCCCGCAAAGTTGCGAAAATATATCGTAGTTGAATATCTGTGGACGTTTGTAAACATCTACTTTTGCGGATATGAGCCTAGTTGTGCCAGGATTTAATTTTAAAATAACCACATTTATTGTTTCATCATTCGATATAGAATATTTATCAGGATTTATTGTGAAAATCACAGGTTTTTATCAACTGACCAGTGCTATTTCTGGCTCGCCAGAATCTGCTGAGGTTGCTCCGAATCATTGAAGGATTATCCTTACTCAACAACAATAATGGCGCACATGACAAATGCACAAATGTTAATTTGATTGTGTTTTTGTGAGCTGTACTCAGCATACTGTAATTGTGGTAACGTCTTTGAATAAAAAAGTTGAGTATTTTGAGATTTGCGCAGCACCGACGTAATGTTATCAAAATTTTGGCAATTTGAGATTTGCTCAGTACGGTATTTGAGATTTGCTCAGTACGGTATTTCGGTATTGTCGCGATACCGATACTGTATGGTAAATACGGTATACCGAACAGCTCTACTTCTCAGCCATCAATATTCCTATGTAAAATCATGCATCTTTTGAAATTAGTTTGACTTAAGTCAGTTGATATCTTAGTGAGTCAACAAATTTTAGTTAATTTGTTTCTAAAATAAACTCCCTTACATACAAGACTCCCGGAATAAATGGCTCAGTGATTTTCTTCTCTTGGCCTGCAAACGGGCATTTCTGAAGACCATGGCAAAGGCTGGTTTTGTCAGGTTTGGCCACCAAAGAGTTAATGTAACAATTGGACTAAACGTTCTTGCTGCAGTAATCAACAAGTTGATTCTCAGGTGAATTAACAATTTTCATATGATCATCTGTCTTAAAGAACCACGATCATCTGTCTTAAAGACCCACAATCCTCCAAAACACAGGTGGTCACTCGAGCAATTTTGACTGTACAATCTATTCAACAACTTGTGCTCTATAATTGTCAATATCCTTTCAATGTAATTAGTGCAATCTAAAGCCATGTTCTCACTGGAGAGTTCATCGGGAATAACGCCATACCTCAGTATTGCGCTACGATGGTTAAGTCTCTAATGAGAACACTGCCTTAGTAATATATCTTCACTTCAGTCTGTACGGTTGTTAACTCCATTCATTCAGAAATCTCTTAATCCTTTAGTTGTCAGAATCTTATTTCAGGTCTTGAATAAGCTGAACATTTTGAAACAAATTTTACTGGAAACTTTTACCACAGCTGTCGGTCAAATTATCTTCAAAATATTCAACACATTTATTCAATTCATACAGATATTGTATACGCTGATAACTATTTTGACTGGACGCTTTTGCTGCCATAGGCGCAGTAGCAGCTATCCATGAAATTCCTTTCAAAATACTGAACATAGTATTTGACAATTACTTTGAAAGTAATTTATACTGATACATGTTGCTTCCATAGGCTTTCAATGAAATTACCCTCAAAATAGTTAGCATAATATTTAGGAATCTGAAAATTCAATGCTCTAACGGTTACCCTTTAATCGTGAAATAAGTATTATTTTTTCATAGTAAAGTTCCATGTGCGGATAAAGAGAAGACTATTTTTGGAAATTTTACACTGGAATATCTAGTTCAATAAGCGAGCCAGTCATTCTAGCGGTAAAATTTCAAAAATAGTCTTCTCTTGGTCTGCAAAAGGTTTTCCTAAAGATACTCACTACCAGCAGATACATAGATGACAGAATTTCAGTACCAAGTGTGCTCAAATATTCAAATGCATTTGCATTTGCACTTGCATTTGAATAAGTTGTAAACATTTGTATTTGCATTTAAATGCAATGACGCGAGGCTGCATTTGCACTTGCATTTGCAGTTGAATCAATTACGAACATTTGCATTTACATTTAAACGCAATACCCTGCACTCGGACCCACGCCTGTATATAACTGAAAACATGCTTACATTAACAAATGCACAACAAGCACGAGTTGCAAATGATGAAGTTTGGGCTGATTAATCGAGCCATTCACGTCTGGTGGTGAATTTTCAAGTCGCCTTCTCTTGGATTCCAATTTATCCATCAACTATATGATGGCATAATCAACTACGTGATGTGCAGGCTTACATCATAATGAAATACAGCATGAATGACTCTATTTAGTCTGTCTTAAGCGTTTAATAGTGTGTATATAAGTACGTATTAAACGCTTAATAGTGCGTATATATAGTATTGCTAGGGTTGGGCGATTTTTCGATATTATCGTCAATATCGCGATATACCGATACCGAAATCGTCATAATTTCGAAAAATCGTAAATATTGTCAATACCGACAGGACGATATTGCACTTTTAACTGTGAGCAAAATATAAATAACTAAGTTAGAAATGCCATACTCTTACCTCTATTCGGTCCAGTAATAACCTTTAAGTAATAATCCAGTCTTTCTCTAAGGTAATAAAAACTTAATAAACTCCAAAATAATCTGTGTTCATTTAATTCATGGTTTGTTTGCACTAATAAAATGATTTAAAGTACAAAATAATCCTTTGTTGTTCATAATTACATAAATAGACGCCGCCATGTTTTTTCTTGCCTCATTCTGAGTGTTAGTCAGTGGGGAATACCATTTGCACTACCCACATTCCATTCTGATGACGTCATTACCACATTCCATTCTGATGTCATTACTACAGGTCAAGCTATTTATCCATTAGTCATTGAGCTGCATGGTTAAACATTCTTCTGACCCTGAAAGATTTAAACTAACACTTTTTAGGTCGATAGGAAACCACACTCACTTAATCCCTTATCAATACCACAGCTTGGAACGGTGGGTGAGGGGGAAGTTAATCTCTTGCTTTACCATTATACGTTTGTATTTAACTTTATACAATATATTGGCGGCCAATCAGATTTCGCCCTGTGGGATTCCTTTCTGCGCAACAAAATACAACACAAGAACAGAAGAAAATCCTTCATTTTTCTTATTTGTGATGAATACGGTTAGTTGCTTTACATTCGTTGCTTTAAACTGTATATTGAAGGGTGTCAAAGTGTGGAATTTCGTGTATTAAATATGCGGAAATGGCAATCATGGTGATCTCAATTTACGGTTTCAATGCAACAAATTTAATGAAAATAACTTGTAGACACAACCAATTTGAAATACATGTTATTCTATGTTTACACCCTAACTCCACACACCACCCAAATGACGATATATCGTGATACCGCGGTATTTTAATGAGATACCGATATCGTCATGCCTTGAGCAATATCGCCCAACCCTAAGTATTGCCTTAACTTAATATTAGTTGGAAGTCGCATATATATATATATATATATATATATATATATATATATATATATATATATATATATATATATACACATGTGCAAAGGTTAAGCAACAGCAAAAACAATAGAACGTAGAAACATGATGGTACAACTAGGCTGCCATACTTTTTGTCCCCGCGTTAGCTGACATAATTCCAAGTACGAAATGCACATGCATGCATGACTTCACGCCGCTTGATGTCCGTGCGTGGCGGGAAACAGCACACGTGTTCAGTTATGTAAAAGTCCAGTTTGAGGTGTAGAACATTACATACAGATTTAGGCGACAAGATTAGGAATTTTGTGTTCATGACCGTGGTTTATTTGTACAGAGAGAATTAGCTCTTGATTGTGAACCGCTATGGCAAGACGAAGGTTAAGTGATCGTGTGAAATGGCAAATCATAGGCATGCATACCACTGGTATGTCATGCAGAGAGATTGGCAGACAGCTGAACATTAACCATACTGTAATCAGTCGTTTGATTGCAAAACATGGGCAAACTAACGAGGTGAAGGACAGGCCTAGATCTGGAAGACCGAAGAAGACTACTGCCTGTGATGATCGAGCCCTAGTACGCCTTGTTAGGAGATCTCCATTCACCAACAGCAGAGTGCTCAGCCAGCAATGGGAAACGCGCAATAGAGTGTCAATGTCTACCGTCAAAAGGAGACTGTATGCTGCTGGCATGAAAGCTAGGAGACCTGTCAGACGTCCTCTCCTCACTGCACACCACAAAGAGGAGCGTCTGAGGTGGTGCAACGAAAGAAGACACTGGAACATGAGATCCTGGAGACGGGTACACTGGTCCGATGAAAGTCGGTTCCTGCTTCATGCCACAGATGGTCGAACTCGTGTATGGAGGTCCAGACGCACGGCGTACGACCAACGTAACATCATGGAAGAAGTTCCATTTGGTGGAGGTTCCGTTATGATATGGGGGTGCATCTCATTTGATTGTAAGCTGGATCTGTTGACTGTACCTGGAACACTAAATGGACAAATATATCAAGATTCCATACTGGATAGAGTTGTGGTCCCTCATTTTGTAAATCATGCACCTGGAACCCACCCTATATTCATGGATGACAACGCCCGACCACATCGTGCTAGAGCTGTGCATGAATACCTCCGCCAGAATGCCATCGAAACCCTACCATGGCCAGCAAGGAGCCCTGACATGAACGCTATTGAGCATATCTGGGACATTCTGGGAAACATGGTGAGAAGGAGGGATCCTCCTGTGCAGAACCTACAGGAATTAACAGACGCACTCCATCTTGAATGGCAACGAATACCACAATGGCGTATCAGTCGGTTGGTGACCAGCATGAGACGTCGTGTCCAGGCCGTCATCCAGGCACAAGGTGGATATACCCGGTATTAATAATGACAGTCTCAAACTCGTGCACAGATGTTAAACTTCGTTTTCAGACACCATTAATGACAATCTAGCCACGTGTGTCAACTGTAGGGCAATAGTTGTCAGTTGTGTCAACGTAACCATATTCAGACCTCGTTTTCAAGTTCAAACAAAAACATACAGTGTTTCCCCACCATCATAATCAGCATTCCTCTAGTTGCATTATTACCTCTTGCACTAAGATGGATGGGTACATAAATGTTTATGCTATTGCTTTCTTCATAGCACATGAATATACCCTCGCATGTGCGTAAAAATAGGGTGGTGCTTAACTTTTGCACAGGTGTATATATATATATATATATATATATATATATATATATATATATATATATATATGATGATAACTACGTAATCAGATCGGGAAACCAATGTCGTAGGTATTTTAGCCTGACGCTTGGTCGCAAATGTGAGACCAAAAGTCTGAATGATCTGGACTGGAATTTTTGTCCCTTTTATAACCTTCCTGGGTGAGCCTGTGGATTGAGTAGATCTTGACCCTATATGGGCAGAGAAAAACCAGATTGGCGGTTTTCCCATTGGAGGTTTGGCGGTTTGGTTAGACATTTTTGCCGGTTGACCTTCATTTTACCGGCTGGGGTCAAGTTTACCGGTTGTGACTTTTTTACCGGTTGTGTCATTTTTGGCGGTTGTGACCGTTATTTGTGGTTGAGTATTTTTTTGGCGGTTGTGAGTTTTTTGGCGGTTCTCCCATTTTGGCAGTTTTTACAACTTTTTTGGCGGTTGTGATTATTTTTGCCAGTTGTGGATTTTTTTTACCGGTTGTGTCCTTTTTGGCGGTTTTGGAAAAAACTATTTTGACGGCTCAGGTTTTTTAACGGTTGAGTTTGTTTTTGGTGATGAATGTCTTAAGGGTCTCTGTCGGTCAAGTTCGTGAGTCTCTTACTCCTTTAGTGGAGAGAATTTTTTGGGCTGTTTTGTGGGTTATGATCATGTGTAGTCATCACTGCTTTTGATTCAGACTTTATGGCGTTTCGTTCCTTGAGCGGAACTCATAAGAGGCGAAGTTTTGTCAACTGGGAGTGGGCATTTTTGTGCTCCACTTTTTTCTGATATAGCATCTGTTTTATGGGCGTTTG
The DNA here is from genome assembly GCA_034401795.1 of Chaetoderma sp. LZ-2023a. Lineage (NCBI taxonomy): Eukaryota > Metazoa > Mollusca > Caudofoveata > Chaetodermatida > Chaetodermatidae > Chaetoderma > Chaetoderma sp. LZ-2023a. The sequence goes on from CM067367.1 coordinate 56,524,459, forward strand.
ATATCTTAAAATAGAGGTAAAGTTGGTTGTCCTCTATTGGTCTTGGGAGTATTGGGAAATCCAAGGATAAGTATCAAGTTTTCAATGATGTATGAAAAGTTGTAAATAAAATGAATGAAAAATAAAGAGGATGACTCAAGGCCTGGTGAGTATCTGTCTTTGTTGTTGTTTCATAAGAATAGAGGGAGGCAGAGCATTTGCGCTTGTATCCATATTGGGATGCCGTTATATTGAAGGCATCTTTAAAAGTTGCTGAAGTGATGACAATGGGTGTGACGTCATGGGGTTTGTTGTCAGCGGCAAAAATGGTGACGTCGCTATAAAATGTGTGGTTTACCTTTTCTGATTTAAAAGATGAGCTGTGGGAGCACCTATTTTGAAAAAGTGTAATAACAATGTACTGGGCGTGTCCGCCTATAGTGGGCGTGTTGGCCCAGGTAAAGGGTGTTCCCTAACCTGCTAGACTGATGCCTATAGGTTCCATCATGTGGAGCTGGTGTATCCAATGGCATTCCTTTTGTCTCCTCCATGGTGTGGAGTTTTCATCATCGGGGTCTGATGAGAGAACCTGTATGATTCTGAACTGCACGTCTGTTCGTGAGTGTCCAGGTTTGTTGAAATGCCTGGCGACTGGGGTGTCGTATTTCTCACTAGTGAAAACTCCACACCATGGAGGAGACAAAAGGAATGCCATTGGATACACCAGCTCCACACGATGGAACCTATAGGCATCAATCTAGCATGTTAGGGAACACCCCTTACCTGGGCCAACACGCCCACTATAGGTGGACACGCCCAGTACATTGTTATTACACTATATATATATATATATATATATATATATATATATATATATATATATATATATATAAATGTGTGTGCGTGCGTGCGTGTGTGCGTGTGTACAGGGTTTGTATACCTTTCTGTTTGAAATTACATGACTTTTCATATGACCAAAATTTGTAATTCCATGACCTCCACAAATTAATATCTAGATTTGTGTTTATTTTTCAGTCAATCTAAAAATAAGATCTGAGATATTCTGCAAAACATCTGCAAAACCAAGCCACTGCCTTGTTTTGATAAGCTGTTGCTATTGCATAGAGGTTATTTATGCCAACCAATTTCTTTTTATTTTACACGATTACCATTTTCCATGACTTTTCTATGACCTATGTTAAAAACACTGATTTTCCATGACTTTCCAGGCCTGGAATTTACATTTTCAAACTCCATGACTTTCTAGGATTTCCATGACCAGTACAAACCCTGTATATATATTGAATACAAAAACAAATTATAGAGTGCATTTGGAACTATTCATTATACTTGCCTAACGCTCCATAATTAGAATAATCGTTGAAACAGGTGTATGCCAAAAAGACAGTAACAATCGGTGAAAGCTAATGGGATAGACAAATGGATTAACCAGCAATTCATATTAACCATCTCCGTTTCTTAAATAGTGTGTACATGCATGTGTGTGGGTATGTGTGTGTATGTCTCCGTGTGTGTGCAAAAAAAAAGAAGCTGTGTATGCACAATAGCATTCTTTAGAATGATACATGTATGATTACTGTTTGCGGGTGGTAGGCATCAATTTTGTCTAGAGCTGCCTTTGGAGCTGCCAGCTGGTACAGTTATACTGCGTCAAGGATATGCAGGTTGTATTGAATAAACGTAGTCCTTTTGTCAAGGGTATCTTTGATCTATGAATCAACAGCTTCCAGAGGGACTGGAAAGCTATGTTCCCAATGATGCAGCGTGCAGCAATGTCAGCAGTAGAGCAACGCTGTGAGCCCACTTTTCCTCCATGGTTCGGCGCCACAAAGTGGATCGTCATTTTCTTGAGTTTCATGCTTTGTAGATAGGTATATGTAGGTGAACTCTGGGATTCATTCACAAAGAGATTCTCAATTTTTACTTTGCTTGCAGCTATTTGTAAAAGTTCATCAAGGGTTTTTTTCGCCACATCTTTGAAGTCCACATCGTCGACATGTTCCGTCTCTAGCGGCATACCAGCAGAGACACAAGGGGGGGGGGGGGGGTGGGGTTGACGTTGTGGAATTTTCGGTACGGATTTCAATGCAGCAGCAAGGTAACAGGTGAAAAGAACCGGAAATAGACCATCTCCCTGTGGGGAGCCGATTGATGTCTCAACCTCTACAGATTTCACTGACTTGAGTCGTACTCTCAGCTTGGTGTCTGCAAGTAGTAGTCTCACTAGTCGTAGCTCATCTTCATTGCAACTGGCCTGGCGTAGTACACCTAAGATCTTCGAGCGTTTAATTGTGTTGTTAATATCAAAATGCCCATTTTGTGGAAATTCGAGTGTTTGGACATGACTACTGACACTACTACCACTTTGACATGATCCGGTGAAGTCATCGATCTTGTCTCGGATGGGGCACAGAGTAACATTGGATAGGATTTTCCGTATGCTGTCGAGGAGCACAATGGGCCACAGATTGGCTGGGGCCAGGTGGCACCTTGGGCCTGGGTGGGGCGATACGGGTGCCTTGGCGTACAGCATCGATGGGGAGGTGGTGCATAAAAGCTTAATTGATTAGGTGCGTGATCGGTTTTGAGATAAGGTCACTTGCATATTTGAATATTAGAATGATACATACGTGATGTCATATGGTACAGAGCCCTGTGCTGTGAATGTTTTGTCTGGCAGATCCCAGTCATCTTTATCCTTGACATACACTCTGCCCAGAGGTATTGGAAAACTGACATCAAATTCTGAGTAAACAAAAACATTAAAAAGTTCAAAATAACAACAAAGCATAATTAACCAATATTTCCAGATAGTAGATGAACTGTTAGTTCTCAATTGATGAATTCAATCTGCTACTCAAGTATATCACATCATAATCAATTATGTCAGGTGTATGCGGACATCACAATCACATACGTAATGAATGACATAACTGACAGGAAATTTTTTAAGTCTCTCAGTTGTATGAATTGTATGTCTTCACTATTTAATAAACATTCTATTGAATATTGTGAAAATAATTTGACTAGGCGCTGTTTCTTGCTGCCATAGCTCGAACATCACCCAGTCAAATTAGATTCAAAATATTCAACAGGGTACATGAATAGTTTTCTGGAAATTGAGATTCAGGGAGATTAGGGTTCGATTGATCCCAACACAGGCAAAGTGTGAGCGTAGCTAAGCTAGTTATGGATGGGGCATAGCTAAAACTGGATTCATCCATTATGCTCATGACGCTATGGCAAGCCTGGGATTACGGGTCCAGCTGCATTAGGATTTAGGTATTAAATCACATTTTCGTCTCATATAATTATATAGGTATCTACAGAACCCAAATTTCACAAAAATACTTTACCAATGCATATTTTCACCAAAATACCGGAAAATAAATTTGCTAAAATTGTAGACTTTAGAAGCTTAAATCGTGTGCCTAGATATAATAAAACGAAACAAATCTTGATATATGATGATTTCATTCAGTATAAAGTATTATAATTGTTTTAGTTGTGCATTTGAAATAGGGACTCGTATCTCTAATTCAACTTCACAACCAAAAAAATTATTTAATTTATACGTGACGAAATCATCCTATATTAAGATTTATTTCGTTTCTTTACATCTAGGCCCAGAATTTAAATCTCTAAAAGCATATTTTTAACAATTTTATTTTGGATCATTTTGGTGTGAATATGCACCTTTATAAATAGGCAATCTTTTGGAACATTAACACACTTTTGCAGAATAATTTTTGTTTCACTACACTCGCCAAAACCTTCAACAATTTAAAATAGGATTTTTGTATAGGACAAAATGGGGGGTGTAAGCAGGCAGTGATGTTCTCGACCAGGACAAGTGAATGTTTTGGCCGGTCTAACAAAATATTTGAAAATATGTTGCAATAAAGTGGTAATTTTTCGATTACATCATAGGTGTTGTATATGTGTGTGAATTTTGGACTTTGTAAAGGCAAAAACCTATAACTGGGATGTAAATATGATTTAATACCATAATCCTAAAGTAGCTGTTAATCCATTCTTGACATAACGCCATAAGATTATTGAGCTAATATTTTGACTGAAAACATTAGCATATATTCAAATTGACTGGGCATGCAGAAGAAATTGAAACGTTATGACTACTATTTTAACATAAGGCAACAAAAATAAGGTTGATAGAATCTTGGTAGCTGCGGGTGAAGTATTAAATGTGCTACATACCTTAAGAGTACAATGCATGACAATGTGTCTTACATGTACATAATATTGAAAATAATCATTTTAATAGGATCACGATATTGTCTTGACCTTTAATCTTATTATGACATATCTTTAGGACACTACGGACAACATTCCACCGAAGTCTGCTCAAGATCTCTACAGTAAAACCAGTTAATGCCAAATTTTATGTGTCTTTTAGAAACATAGTTTTAAAAAATAATCATTTAATCCGGTTGCGCTGGCCTTGAACTTTGACCTTTTGAACATAAATTTATCACACATCTTCCGGACTACACAGGCAAAGATTTCCCCCACGTTTGCTTAGTTTGCAAAATAACGCTTGAAATGACAGCCCATAATAAGCTTTTGTGACCGACTGGACTGGACTGACTGAGAGACAATGTACTTACCTTCATACCAATACGCATGGACTGTCTTCATTCCCGCTTCCATCGGTTCATCATTCTCATCCGCGATTGTCACAGTGAGGGTGTTAGTACCTGTTTTTTGAGGATTTCCAGAGTCTATCATAACAATCGGTAAACGATATGTTTTCTCTTTTTCCCGATCAAACCTTTGTTTAGAGTTAAACCGAGCAGCGCCTCCAGTAATGCCAACTTCTGCAAATTAATACAGAATATACATTGTAAGTCAATCATAAAATTTCAAACAAGATGTCTCATTACTGTATTTAAACTTCATAGATATCATATAGATAAGTCATTGAATATTTAAAAAATAAAACTACAGCAAAACTCAGAAATCATATTTCTAAAATAAAACAAGAGGCCCAATGGCCTTAATGCTTACCTGGACTAATAGCATTTGAACCATTAGCATTTGAACAGACATAATACTTCAAATTCAGCAGTAACACGGCATAAAATACAAAATTGGAATTCAGAACAAACAATATTTAGTGGGAAATTAATGATGAACACTGACCACACAATCAGATTGAACCTTAGGTTCCATCCAGCCAATAAAAATAATCCAATATGACCACCAAGGCCAAAATTTTAATTGGTCCATGACAACCATGTTTTACCAAGGATCAAGTTCTCTTGAACAAACTTTAATCACCATTAGTTATGAAATTAAATCTGAGTTTCAGCCTGATCCATACAGGAGTTCCTGAGAAGGCATTTTTGAAAACAAGACAGCCACTGGATCTAGAGGCTACCATTATAGGATCCTTCCAGCACAAGTTGGTTGAAATTGCCCCAAGAGGTTAATGAGTAGCCACTCAAAAAAATTAGTCAAAATTCTGCACACAATTTTTCTGAAAATTCAAAAGGGACGCCGAACAAATTGACCAATCAAAATTATGTATGCAAGCTCAGAACGATACCACTCTAGGGTGCTTCCAGTCCAGTTTGCTTGAAATCGGCCAAATGGTTAATGAGTAGGCTTTTAACTGAATTCCAGAAATTTTCAGAAAATTCAAGATGGCCACCGGAAAAATTTAACCAATCAAAACTCTGTGTACATGATCTGAAACCTACCAGTCTAGTATCCTTTCAGCCAAGTCTGGTTGAAATTTCCCAAGCAGTTAATGAGGAGTAGCGTTTTAAATGATTTCCTGCCATTTTTGGAATATTCAAGATGGTCGCCAAAAAAATAGACCACTCAAAATTCAGTATAAAAGTGCTGAAGCATACCAGTCTAGTCCTTCAAGCCGGGTTTGCTTGAAATCGGCCAAGTGGTTAATGAGAAGCAGGTTTTAAACTGATTTCCAGAAAATCCAAGATGGCTGCCGGAAATATTGATCAATCAGAATTCTCGTTAGAGGTGTTGAAGTCTATCAGGATAGAATTAGTCCACTAAAGTTTCGTTGAAGTCCGGCCATTTATATTGGAGTAGTAAACTTTCTGAAAATTCAAGACGGCTTCCAGAAAAATTAACCCAGCAAAATTCTGTATAGAACTTCTGGAGCCTAGCACCATAGGATCTTTCCATCAAAATTTGGTTGAAATCGGTCAAAGCATAAATAAGGAGATGCGATTTGATGGACGGCTAATGGATGGACAGACTACGGACAGCCGCTATGACATAAGCTCACTTTGAACATATTTGATTGCTGCCTAAGTAATGTTTCCAAGGGTGATAATGGCCCGTTCGTTTTAAATATGCCCCGCCGATCTCTAGCTAAGCTCCACCCACACTTTGCCTGTGTTGGGATCTATCGATCCCTGATCTCCCTGACTATCAATTTCTAGTAAACTATATAGATAAGCTGTTGAATAATTTGAAACTAATTTGACTGGGTGCTTTTGCTGCCTATGCGTCCAGTAAAATTTGTTCCAAAACATTTGACAGAATGTCTATTAAATAGTAAGGGCATACAATTTGTACGTGTTGGACTATTAAGCATTTGACGGACAAAATCGAGTCATTCATGACGTAATGATCATGACGTCAGCCTAAATGTCACATAGTTGATTATGATGTCATATGATTGACATTCATGAATTCTCATGCTTGAGATTGAATCTTCACAATGCAGATCTATATAACATGACAATATATGAACATTATGACCATGTTTGGTGTTAATCCGTCCAGAAATAAATGTGTCAACAATGTCAAAGGAAAAATCACCTTATCCAATACTACCCATTCAGCTGGTAGAATTTGGCACGCATAATTCATTGCTGACATTTTAGCTTTTTATCTAGCCAACAACGAGAGATATTCGGGCTTTAGTTGCTAAATGTTGATACATTTCTACGGCTTATGATGGCTGTCATCATTTACATTTCACCCAATCAGAAAAAACTTAGTGTGTCTGTCTCGGTATACGTGTTCGGTCATAGAGGTGTCATCTATGGTTTGGCAATGGTTCGGGAGAGGCCAGCAAAAAATCTTTTAAGGGTGGCCTAAATATAGTTTGCAATGCATAGATCACATTTGTATTGAAATGTATATATGCCTAGACGTCTATTTGATAATGTCACAATTTTGGCTCTGATTGTTGCGCTCAAGCGAAGTGCACACAGCCACCTATGTAATCAGTGAGCCACCCAGTGTCGCTCACTGCAAGTGCCAATACGAGTTTATAGGTGATTTTGACATGCATGAAATATGTATGTTTCAAAAAGAAAGTGCTCAATTAATTACAAGATAACTTTACATATGCAGTATGACAATCACATTTATTCAATCGCATTTATTTAAGTTGAAAATATTCAACAAGTTTTCTTACATTGTGTTCCAAACTGTTTGGAAACACGTTAGCTTATTTCTGAGCTGTACCGTACAAGTTTAGTCTGGCTTCACCGTCAGACTTGCTTAAGAAAAGGTCAATCATCACATAAAAAATGTTCATTTGCAGACCAAGAAGACTATTTTTTAATATTTACCATTGTAATGACTGGCTCGATAGCCGATCCAGTAGTAAATTTTCAAAAATAGTCTTCTCTTGATCTTCAAATGGACATTTCTCCGGACGACTGCAGAAGCCATTTTTGGCTAATGTGAGTGTTAATATGTGTTAAGCCAGTAGTAAATTTTCAAAAATAGTCTTCTCTTGATCTGCAAATGGACATTTCTCCGGACGACTGCAGAAGCCATTTTTGGCTAATATGAGTGTTAACCCTACCCTCTTGGTTTGCAAATGGACATTTTCTATGAGAAAACTTCAATTTTCATGAATAAATTTGAGAATTAAAGGGTTAGCATTAATTCGTGTGTCACTTACCAGCGACAAAGTTCATGGTAAAACTATCACAAATGGCTGATACTGAACATAACATTTTAAAGTTGAATGGGCCCTGGTTAGTGGGACCATCCAAGTCCTGAGCCCGCACTGGATCAGATCCTATCTTCGGCTCGGTTACAGGAGGATTGACATTTTCAGGAAATTGGATGTTGTAATCTTTCAGGAAAATTGGTGCATTGTCATTGACGTCTAACACTTTAATAGTCAAGGTTGCAGTCCCTGTCATTGGTGGCGAACCTGAGAAATACAATTACAGTACACTAACAGAATCGGTCAATGATGATGATGATGATGATGATGATGATGAGAATGACTATGATGACTAAGACCAGACTTCTCAACTCTCATGCATTTCATGCATTAAGTGAGATTCACACATTTGGCTTCCATTCACCTTTCCAGAGTATCCATCTATCATCTGATCTTGTATGATGTCATAATCAGTTCAGCGCATGTATGATGATGTCACAATAATTACGTTACACAGGGTTCCATTTAGACCATCATCCAATCTCAAAAAGTCTGACACGTATGAATTGTGTTTTTGTAATTCTTTGCTGCTTAATAAACATGTTGAATATTTTGAAACTAATTTGACTGGGTGCTGTTGCTGCCTTAGGCAGCAACATCACCCCGTCAAATTAGTTACAAAATATTCCACAGCTTCCCTGCATAGTTTTCAGGAAATTGATAGTTATGGCATTCGGGGATTGATCAAACCCAAAACGGCGAGATGTGGGTGGAGCTTAGCTAGTGATGGGCGAGGCATAGCTAAAAAATGGAAATGTTCATTCTCACTCTCTCACACAGCTACATGCACATTTCCTGCATCTGACATTATAATTAAAGCACATGTATTATCCTTATAATGCAGTATTTATGGTAAAACAGCAACTTGAGGATCCTGCAGAGCTGCATTCCATGTCCGACCTAAGAATTTCAGGCCTCAATTATAAGATTATCTGACAGGAAACTGTTGCTGGATAATCATGACCTCCATAGTAACAACATCTTGGAGGACAGATATTTTTAGGTAAATCGATGTTTTTCCTCTGACACTCAGAGCACTTTTCAAAGCATCTAATTTAAAGTTTTTCTGTTGGAGTACCGATGGATCCAACAAACCCATCCACCTTAGAGTCGTACACTTTCGGTTTTCACAAGTTTTCATACACTACACACCTTCACCATAAGATATATCCACAAGTTTATTTTGTGTAAGGCAAAAATTCTTGAAACTACAGCTGTAACGTTCAATGAACCATGAAAAGTAAGTCAAAAGCAGGTCATGCTGACCTACTGTTCATAGACAGCACACCTTCTTCCTAAGATGCATTCACGTATCAAGTTTAGTCCCCATATAACAACAAGAGGCCTGTGACGCTCACCTGGTCCATTAGCATTTGAAACATTTGCATTTAAATATACAAGAATCTTTACATTAAACAGATGGCCAACGGAAAAATCGACCAATCAAAATTCTAAATAGAAAGCCCAGATTCTAGCACTGTAGGATAATCAAAATCAAATTTGGTTAAAATCCGCCAAGCTGTTAAGATGATGTGTTTTGACAATTTCCAGTAAATATTTCATATTTAAAAAAAAAAATCAAAATTCTGAATACAGCATCTGGAGCCTACTCACATAGGATCATTCCCGCACAATTTTGTTGAAATCCTTGAAGCGGTCAAGAAAGAGATGCGTTTCGGCAAATTTCTGGTACATTTTTCATAAAATCAAAGATTTTCACCTAAAAAATTGATCAATTAAAAATCTGAATAGACATTCTATAGTCTCCCACGATAGAATGCATCTAGTCAAATTTGGTTGAAATATGTCACGCAGCTAAGGAGGAGTAGCATTTTGACCATTTCCAATTGATTTTTCATAAAGATTTTCACCCAAAAAATTGATCAATCGAAATTCTGAAAAGAAGATCTACAGCCTACAATCATAGAATCCATCGAGTCAAATTTGGTTGAAATATGTCAAGCAGCTAAGGAGGAATAGCATTTTGGCCATTTACGGAAGAGTTTGAATAAAATCTCAGATTTTCACTCAAAAAATTGATCAATCAAAATTCTGAAAAGTAGTTCTAGAGACTACCACCATAGAATGCATCTAGTCAAATTTGGTTGAAATATGTCAAGCAGCTAAGGAGTAGGGTCATTCCGTGTCAAGACAACCAATTTTCAGAAGTCTTGCTGCATGACCGATTCAGATTATCATAATTCGTTCTCTCTCTCTACTGTATTAGTAGTACGTTTTAGGAAAACCTGCAAAATTTTAGCTGTCAAATCTCAATATTTTTGGAGATATGGATGCTAGAACAGCAAAGGGGTCCACGACATGTGAAGCATTTGTCATTTTGTAGCATTTTCAAGGCTCTGCAAATTCTTAAACTGACATCCAATTCCAATAGAACTTTCAGTGCTGGGTCACGTGTAGGTATCCTCTTGAAATATGCAGGGCATAATAATTTTTTTGCTTGTGTTGGTATCCTAGGTAACATTCAAACTGAAAATTTATTCAGTGACAAATTTTCAGACCCACTTGTGATTACAATTATGTTAAAACTATTAGAGTTACAAACTTAATACTTGATGGGTCAATTACATACATATTTGTTAGTTTATACATAAAAGAAAAAATATGTGGTTATTAACATCTTTTAAATATAGGCCCTTGAAATTGTCCCAATCTGAAAATGATCCCATATTCAACTGTCAGGATGACCATGTGGGATACGTGGAAGAAACTTGTGCTTTACAGACAATAAAGCATTATTAGTGCTCTACCACATATCCAAAATTCTATTTTCTTCCCTTCTTCCTTTCATCAAATTTTTTGGGACAAAGTATTTTTTTTTTTTTTTTTTTTTTTTTGCCATTTGTGAGTATATTTTTATGATATTACATGTTAATTATGTATGTATATCAGTTAATTTTTCCTGTCTGAAAGTGTCAGTCATAGCAACGTGAACAAATAACATTGTTATCTCCACATTTAAAAACAATGGAAAGGATATTGTAATCTCCTCCGTCTGTCTGTCCATCCGTCCATCTGTCACGCTATCTCCTCCCAAACCATTGGGTGGAATTCAACAAAATTTGGTATGTGGGTTACCCATACATGGTTGTGCTCTGCAATGCACCATCTATTTTTGGTGCCATGCCATGGGGCTCAAGGGAGCATAAGCTCACTTGGCCTTTCGAACAAGAATTGTAATTAACCGTGAAAAGTACATGTAAGTCACCTATCATTCATACACTGCAGACCTTCTCCATAAGATGCATTCATATAAAAAAGTCAGGGTTCCCAGCAAAACAAAATTGCTGAGTTTTCCCAGATATTTCCCAGAGAAATTTCCAAAATTCCATGAGAAATGTTTTCACTTTAACAAGGTTGTTGGAAAGTCAAGAGGTAGTTTTTCAGCACAGAAACTAAGATACTGATAAAATATAAAACGACGTGGTAACCTGTGCATACAAAAATTGTAATTTATTTCCATTTTCGATCAATGGACACAACTTGGAAATATGACACAAGGCGCACATACATCAAACTGGCAAAAGAGTTTTCCGTGACTGGAAAAATGGAAATCTATTTTCAAGGTTTTCCCTGATTTGCAGAGTGGCTGGGAACCCTGCAAGTTTAATGAATATATGTACAAGTCTTACTCTGCATATCTTCTCTGTAATATGCATGCACATACCAAGTTTCATGATCACATATGTCTTGAAATTATGGTCCAGAGAAACTTGTAAATGGAGAACAGACGAACAAAGCGGCGATGACTATGTGATCGGCCGCAATTTTTCGGGAGCATAAAAACATTAAATACCTATTCAGCAAGCCTCAAAAACTATATATATTGCCATTTTTGCTGTCAAATAGCAAATATGGCTGAATAACTGACAATAGCTCATCTTTGATTGGGCAATGTGTCCATAATTATCATTGGCGAAAATTAGAATTTTTGTCAATATATCGATGGGTTCCGTTAATCCGTCTGTCTGTCTGTTTAACGGTGTCCAATTAAGGTTATATCTCAGGATCTGTTCCCCCGAATGAGACTAACCTTGGACACGTGCTTCCTTTTATCAAGTGGATGGAGCTAGCTCTACTTTTCCAGTTAAGTTTTTGGCTTAGGTCAACATATCGTCTTAAATCTCAGGATCGGTTCAATCGAATGGGACTAAATTTGGTTACATGCTTCCTTATATCAAGGGCGGGGTGGGGGGGGGGGGGGAAGCACAATGATATTGAGGTAATGAGGTCAAAGGCCAACACCACAGTGACCTTGGTATAAAACCCTATTTTTTATGGTTAAGTTTTTGGTTTAGCTCAACATAGTCTTATATTTCAGGATTGGTTCACTTTATTGGGACTAAAACTGGACACCTGCTTCTTTATATCAAGGGGATGGAGCACAATGATATTGTCCATGGTCAAGGTCATTGTACCATTTGACTTGTATAAAATGCAGACTTTAACAGTTATCGGCAGATTCCTTTGCTTAGCTCTTTTTGCCTTTGCTTCACAAAACGTCAAATTATTGGAACTAAGCATGGTCATACAAATACTGCAACGAGTATTAGCAGCAAAGATATTGAGACTTCTGAAGTCAATGTCATTGTGATCTTAACACAAATTTAGATTTACATTTGAAAATGCCAATATCCCGTTAGTGTAACACTGCTGACATTTTTCACATATCAACTTCTCGTAAAAGAACAAACTTGAATGGCTGTTAGTCGCTACTATTTGACAATTTTCAGCACAATCTCTTCAATGGTTCCGATATAGTTATTTGTGAAATCTAGTTCATCCAAGATTGTAGCAAGTTAAAGATTTTCAACAAATCAGGTTCTCTTGAAAAGTCTGGTTCAGTTTGTGGCCAGAAACACGGAAACTTAAGTTCTAAAAGTATAAATTGTGGCCATGCCATTTGGGAACAAGAGGCCCAAGCTGCCTGTATCGCTCACCTGCAATTATTGGCCACTTGCACAACTGAACAAAATGAGATGACCACTGAAAAAATTACCAAACAAATTTCTGTTTAGGTTTAGCCAAGTTTGACTAAAATTGCCCCAGTGGTTATTAAATTGTCTTTTTATGATTTTCTCAGAAATTTGCAGAAAATACTGGATGTCCACCAAAAAAGTTAAATGGTGATTGATTCATGGCGGACATGTTGTTTTGACATATCTCCATGGAACAAACTCTAATGGCCTCTAGGAACCTTTCCAGCTGTTCTGGGGAAGTGGGTTTCGCGAAATCTAGCTCAACGAAGATGGCCGCCGAACCACTTGGCAAATCAAGTTCCCTTGAACAAACTTGGTTCAGCTCTTACCCAAACTCATGAGCTTGAAATCAATCCCCAAACGGTTTTGGAGAAGATTTTCAGACGTTTATAAAAATCGGCCAAAATCCAAGATGCCCACTGGCCAACTTTGTCGATCGACTTTGTTTGAACAAACATGGATCTCTATGCCCTAAGAATGCTTCCTGCCAATTGTACTTGAAATTGGGCCAGTGGTTCTCGACAAAACAATTTGAATTTCCCATTTCTTTAAGATGGCCAACAAACTGTTTATCCGACAGTTTGGAAAGTGGCAAATTTGAAATCAGCAAAATCAAAAACCTATATAAAACCAATTTCGGCTTGAAAATCCATCAAATAAAAAAATCCAAAATGGCAGCCAAAGGCACTACATTTTGATTGCTCCAGGGTGGCCATCTTTTTTACCCATCAACTTTCCTTGAACAAACTTTAATGGTCTTTAGGCCTTAATGAAATCTCCCAAATTTGGACCCAATTCTGTCAGCGGTTCTGGGGAAGAAGTCATTTTCGCGAAAACTAGGTCATCCAAGATGGTCGCCGAACAATTTGGCCAATCAAGTTCCATTGAACAAACTTGGTTCAGCTCTTGCGCTAAATCATGTTTCATGACTTCAATTGATCGCTGAAATGGTTTCGGAAAATATTTTTAAGGACGTTTCTGAAAATAGGCCAAAATCCAAGAGGCCCACTGGCCAATCAGCTTCCTTTGAACAAACTTGGATCCCTATGCCTTTAAGGATGATTCCTGCCACATATACTTGAAATAGTCCCAGTGGTTCTCGAGAAGACATTTTAAATTTCCCATTTCTTTAGTATGGGAGCTTTTGGCGACAAAATTATCCATGATGGCCGTCAAACTGCTTACCCGACAGTTTCAAAAAAGGCAAATTTGACATCAGAACACCCAAAAACATATATAAAAGCAATTTTGGCCTCAAAATCCATCAAATAAAGAAATCCAATATGACCACCAAACGGCCATGTTTTTTGATGGATTAACTTACCGGATGGTGCCATCACATAATACCCTGTCAAAATAGTGGTGTCCTTGACACTATTGACAAATGGGAAAAGTACCATTGACCAATGGGGGCAACCATCCCTGACATTATTGACCCAGCAGAGTTGCTTGAGGCTATTTATCAACTGGACGATGGGTTACAGTAAAAAAGGTTGGATGAGGAAATGCAAGAAAATTGGTGTCAGTGACGCCATTGACATATGGGAAAGGTCCCATTGATCAATGGGTCAGCCAGCAGATGGCATTTACAAACTGCAAGATGATCACAGTAAAAAAGGTTGGATGAGGAAATGCAAGAAAATTGGTGTCATTGACAATATTGACCAATGGGAAATGTACCATTGGTCAATGGGAAGCCATCCCTGACATTATTGATCCAGTAGATGACATTTACCCACAGGTTAATTGTCACAGTAAAAAATGTGGATGAAGAAATGCAAGAACATTGGTGTCACTGACATTATTTACCAACAGGAAAAGTACCATTGATCAATGGGACAGCCATCCCTGACATTATTGATCAATAATTCAATTGTCACAACACTGACATTTACCAAAGGGGCAATGGTGAGGTCCCAGTAACAAATTTGGATGGGGAAATGCAAGAATATTGGCATGATTGGCCAACAAGAAGAGTACCATTAATCAATGGGGCAGCCATCCCTGACACTATTGCCATTTGATTGAAGTGTACTAAAGGAACATTTCTGACAAATATTGTTTCAGTCCATTACCAAATTACGAAACATGACAGATTTTATACCCCATAGTGTTCAATACATAAAATGCTTTAAAGTTCCAGAGTTATGGCCCTTATTTCAGGTCGTGGCTACTTCATATTCATAGGGTAAATAGATATTGCCTGAAGGAACATATCTGCTAAATGTGGTTTTAATCCATCAGCAATTGACAAAAACAAATGAATTTTAAACAAAGGGTTCAATAGTTTCAAGTCTTAATGAACCAGAGTTATGTCCCTTGTTTAAAGGTGCAGCCTCTTTATATTAATAGACCAAATAGATATTTGACTGAAGAAACATATCTGCTAAATTTGATGCTAATCCATAAACAAGAGGCCCAAGGGGCCTGTGTCGCTCACCTGGAGCACCATCAATTTTTGTCAAAATTGTTGGTGGGTGGTTTAGCAGTCTTTTAAATGAGTTTGTGGACATTTTTGCAAGTGCAATATGGCCCACAAATCCACTACATTTTGATTGCCCCATGGTGCCCATTTTTTTTTATGGATCAACTTCCCTTGAACAAATTTTAATGGCCCAAATTTCAGCCTGATCCCTTTAGAGGTTCTGGAGGAGTCATTTTCGTGAAAAACATGTCATCCAAGATGGTTGCCAAACCATTTGCTCAATCAAGTCCTCTTGAACAAACTTGGCTTAACTCTTGGCCTAGATGAAGATTCCCCAAGTGGTTTCGGATAAGTTTTTTAAAGACATTTCCTGAAATTGGCCGAAATCCAAAACGGTCGCTGGGCAAATTGGCCGATCGGGTTCATTTGAACAAACTTGGATCCTTATGCCTTAAGGATGCTTCCTGCCAAATATAATTGAAATCGGCCTGGCAGTTCTCGAGAAGACATTTTAAATTTCCAATTGCTTTAGGATGGGAGCTTTTGACGAGAAAATGATCCAAGATGACTGCCAAATCGTTTATCCGACAGTTTCGAAAATTGCAAATTTGAGCTCAGAATACCGAAAAACATAATATAGAACCAATCTTAGCCTCAAAATCCATCAAATAAAAAAATCCAATATGTCCGCCAAACAGGTTACATATTGATTGGCCCATGGTAGCCATGTTTTTTGACGGAGCAACTTCCATTGAAGAAACTTTATTGGCCCTTAGTCCCTAATCATATCTCCCAAATTTTGGCCCGATCCATTCAGCGGCTCTGGAGAAGTCGTTTTCGGGAAAACTAGGTCATCCAAGATGGCTGCCGAACCATTCGGTCAATCAAGTCGTCTTAAACAAACTTGGCTTACCTCTTTGCCTAGATGAGGTTTCATAAATTTTGAATCAATTCCCCAAGCCGTTTTGGAGAACGGGATTTTTAGACATTTCTGAAAATCGGCCGAAATCCAAGATGACCACTGGCCAAATTGGCCGATCGGCTTCGTTTGAACAAGATGAAATCTGTATGCCATAAGGATGCTTCTTGCCAAATATAATTCAAATCGGCTCAGTAGTTCTCCAGGAGAAAACATTTTAAATTTCCCATTGCTTTAGTATGGGAGCTTTTGGCGGGAAAATGATCCAAGATGACTGCCAAACCGTTTATCCGACAGTTTCGAAAATTGCAAATTTGAGATCAGAATACCCAAAAACCTATATTAAACGAATTTCGGCCTCAAACTCCAAGTAAAAAAATCCAATATGGCTGCCAAATACACTCTATTTTGATTGGTCCACCGCGGCCATGCTTTTTAACGAATCAACTCTTGAACAAACATTAATTGCCCTTAGTTGCTAATTATATATCACAAATTTCGGCCTGATCGCTTCAGCGGTTCTGGGGAAGTCGTTTTTGCGAAAACTAGGTCATCCAAGATGGCCACTGAACCATTTGGTCCGGCCTGATCGCTTCTGGGGAAGAAGTCGTTTTTGTGAAAACTAGGCCATCCAAGATGGCCACTGAACCATTTGGTCAATCAAGTTCTCTTGAACAAACTTGATTCAGCGCTTACCCTAGATAATATTTCGTGAGTTTTGAATCGATCCCTCAGATGGTTTGGGAGAAGATTTTTAAAGACATCCAAGATGGTTGCCGGCCAAATTGGCAGATCGGGTTCATTTGAACAAATTTGAATCTCTATGCCTTAAGGATGCTTCATGCCAAATATAATTGAAATCGGCCCTGTAGTTCTCGAGATATTTTTAATTTTCCATTGCTTTAGTACCAGAGCTTTTGGCGGGAAAATGATTCAAGATGGCTGCCAAACCGTTTATCCGACAGTTTTGAAAATTGCAAACTTGAGATTGGAATACCCAAAAACCTATATAAAACCAATTGCGGCCTCAAAATCCATCAAATAAAAAAATCCAATATGGCCACCAAAAATGCTATATTTTGATTGGCCCGCGGCGTCCATGTTTTTTGACGGATCAACTTCTCTTGAACAAACTTTACTGGCCCTTAGTCCCTAATCATATCTGCCAAATTTCGGCCTGATCCCTTCAGCGGTTCTGGAGAAGTTATTTTCGCTAAAACTAGGTCAACCAAGATGGCCGCCGAACTATCAGACCAACTAAGTTCCCTTGAACAAATTTGGTTGAGCTCGTGCCCTAGATCACATTTCATGAGGTTTCCTTCAATCCCTCAAGCGGTTTCGGAGATTTTTAGACGTTTCTAAAAATCGGCCAAAATCCAAGATGGTCGCCAGCCTAATTAACCGATCAGCTTCATTTCAACAAACTTGGATCCCTATGCTCTAAGGATGCTTCCTGCCAAATATAATTGAAATTGGCCCAACCGTTCTTGAGAAGAAGTCGTTCAAAGGAAAAGTTGACAGACGGATGACGGTCGCCACGACATAAGGCCAGGTGAGCTAACAATTGATGAAACAAATGGATTTTCACAATATGGTTCAATAGTTTAAGCCTTGACCCAGAGTTATGGCTCTTGTTTAAAGATACATACTCTATATTTCAAAAGTTCAAATAGATATTTGACCGAAAGGAACATATCTGCTAAATTTGATTCTAATCTCTTACTAATTGGCAGAAAATGTATTTTTCTCCATAGGGCTCAATACTTAAAACAACTCAATGAACAAGAGTTGTGGCCCTTGTTTAAGGGTGTGGTCACTTCATATTCATAGCTCCCACAGATGTTGCCTAAAGGAACTTATCTATTAAATTTAGTTGCAATCCATCAATAAATGACGAACAGTGCAACAAATGTATATTCACCCAAGGCTTCAATACTTAAAAAATATAGCAAGGGACATGACACTGCTATTTGTGGGCGTGACTACTTAATATTCGTAGCCCAAATAGATATTGCCTTAAGCAACATATTTGCCAAATTAGGGGTTTTAATTCGTTGATAAATGGTGAAATGTGCCACATACATATTTTCCCCATAGGCTTCAATACTTTGAAAATATAGCAAGGGCCATAACTATGCTATTTGTGTGCGTGGCCTCTTCATATTCACAGCCCAAATAGATATTGCCAAAAGGAACATATCTGCTAAATTCTGTTTTAATCAAACAATCAACAAATGGCAAAATGTGCCACAATTGTTGACAGACGACAGACAGACAAATCGCGATTGTATAAGCTCACCTACATTTTGATTGTCCCACTGCGGCCACTTCCCTTGAACACACTTGGTGGCCCTTGGTCCCTAATCATATCTGCCAAATTTCAGCCCGATCCGTTCATCGGTTCTGGAGTTCCCTTGAACAAACTTGGTTCAGCTCTTCCCCTAGATCATATTTCATGAATTTTGAATTGATGCCCCAAGTGGTTTCGGATAAGATTTTTAAAGATATTTCTAAAAAAAGGTCAAAATCCAAGATGGCTGCCAGCCAAATTGGCCGATCGGGTTCGTTTGAACAAACTTGAACCTCTTTGTCCTAAGGATTGTTCCTGCCAAATATAATTGAAATCGGTCCAGAGGTTATCGAGAAGACATTTTAAATTTCGTATTGCTATAGTATGGGAGTTTTTGTCAGGAAAGCGATACAAGATGGTTGCCAAACTGTTTATCCGGCAGTTTCGAAAATGACAGATTTGAAATGAGAATACCGTAAAACATATATAAAACCAATTTCGACCTCAAAATCCATCAAATAAAGAAATCCAATATGACCGCTGAAAGGCGCCCATGATTTTTGACGGATTAACTCCCCTTGAACAAACTTTAATAGCCCTTATAGTCCCTAAGCATATCTCCCAAATTTCGGCCTGATCCCTTCTGGAGTTGTTTTCGCAAAAAGTAGGTCATCCAAGATGGCGGCCCAACCATTCGGCCAATCAAGTTAGGATGAACAAACTTGGTTCACGTCTTGCCCTAGAAAATATTTCAGGAATTTTGCATCGATCCCATAAGCGGTTTTGGATTAGATTTTTAAGGACATTTCCAGAAATCTGCCAAAATCCAAGATGGCTACTGGCCAAATTGGCAGATCGGCTTGTTTTGAACAAACTTGAATCTCTATATCCTAAGGATGCTTCCTGCCAAATATAATTGCAATCTGCCTAGTGGTTCTTGAGAATAAGTTGTTTAAAGGAAAAGTTGATGGACGACGAACACACAACGAATGATCGCCATGGCATAAGTTCACTTGGCCAGGTGAGCTAATTTTAGATTAAATAAAACAAGATGGTCTTTGATCAAATTGACCAAATGCAATTTGATTTTCACATCAGTAGAGGATTCCAGTTTCTCAGTCAATCATATGACGTCATAATCAACTATCGTATGTGACGTGTAAGCTGATGTTATAATCAATTACGTTATTAATGACGTAGTTAAGTTTATCACGAACGCATAATTGATGACAGACAACAGCTTATCAGTAGTTTTCTGGAAATTGAGATTCACAGGGCAGGGATCGAATGATCCTAACACCGTCAAAGCATGGGCGGGGCATAGCTCAAATTGGATTCAT
The DNA here is from genome assembly GCA_034401795.1 of Chaetoderma sp. LZ-2023a. Taxonomy (NCBI): domain Eukaryota; kingdom Metazoa; phylum Mollusca; class Caudofoveata; order Chaetodermatida; family Chaetodermatidae; genus Chaetoderma; species Chaetoderma sp. LZ-2023a. Next base: position 56,544,399 of record CM067367.1, read on the forward strand.
CCACTGGCCTCTTCTATAATGCTTCTATATGGCAGCAACAGCACCCACTCAAATTAGTTTCAAAATATTCAACAGCTTATCTGTATAGTTTTCTGGAAATTGATAGTCAGGGAGTTCAAAGATCGTTTTATCCCAACCTGAGCATGGTGTGGGTGGAGCTTAACTAGAGATGGGTGGTGTATAACTAAAACTGGAAAAATCCATTGCATGACACAGCACTATCACCATATCAGCGCTCTCCAGGCATCTTCATCTTGTGTGGCTTCTGCTTCCAGCCATGCCATGTTCAGTCAGTCTGTGAGTTGTTTCTCCATCATGGGTATCCTGGGTCAAGTTCGACTCCTAACCATAGTTACAGTACAGATCATAGTTAGCTTTAATTTTTGACAAAGCAAAAACGAAACTAAAATGTGTCTTTTTAGTGACCAAATCTTGTAGCATTTCCAGGCGTGGCCAAACACCAAACACATTTAATTTATTTTATAGGTGCATCTAACGGAAAGTCAAACCCGTCCTACAATATGTTAAACGCATCATGAAATATTTTAACCCATCACGAAAAAAGTCAAACACGCAATCAAATGTATTCAGTAACACGACAAAGATTCTTACTACGCGTCATTAAACATAAAGTGGAATCGGTCTACAGTCTGTCAAGGACCCGTACATGTAAATTTAAATTGCAACTGGAGCCATATATGTGTTAAGTACATGCATCGCCTTTTGCTTTTTACGTGGCCATAAATGATAATTGCCGAAATGCCATCATCGTAATCGTCAATCGTAATTTTGTATAAAATGGACGTGTGTGAACTCCGCACCTGGGTATTCTTTACTGTGTATGAAGCTAGTTTGATGACTGTAATAGGCATAACTTTTTAGAACAATGTTATATGCACCAGTTGCGGCTAGATTTATAACATCTTATAACGGAAAGGGAAGCGATTTACAAAATCTGCAAACCTGGCATTCGGTTGTTTTCGATTTCGCTATTTCATACATAATATGTAACAGAAAATCTCCGCTTTTACATAGACATGCGCGTGCGTACATAATTGTTTTACCCATGCCTCGGGTGGTGGGGGGGTGGGGGGTGGTGGGTGTGTTCAGGACCACGTAATACGTTTTCCCTTACTAACTGAACACTGTACCGCGTAGAACGCGAACGCTCGCCGAACATTCGCCTTCCTGAACTCACTTCAGGAGTATCCAAGTACGTAAACTCAGTCCCCATTTTCGGCAACGGGTATCACCGTCTGATTGGTCGAGAATACACGCATATTTAATGAGATTTAGCAAAGATGGCATCAACTGTTTAAAAAATAACATTTTTGTGTGTGCAATACCTCAATCTTTGCATATTTCGTGTATGCCACAGACTAAAAAGTAGACAGATAACACAGAATAACCAAACTGCCAATCAGAAAGTGTGATGCCTATATATTTGACCGCTTCGGCATCTTAACTCGGCCTTATTACTGAGTGCTTGAATTTAGTTTTCTCGAAAATTGTAAACAAAGACACGCATCGATGATCGAGTTTATCGGATTGTTTATCTTCAACATTATTGTTTTTTCATGACCAAAGATAAATGAAATGGGTATATATATATATATATATATATATATTTGTGTCTGCGACTCTCTTGCGACACTATAACTTTTTCATTATCAGTGACATTACATTTACTAAAACAAGGATGATAATGCAGGTCACTGGGCCAATATTGGCCTAGTAACCTGCATTATCAGGGAAGTGGGGCCCCAAATCAAAACCAATGAATTTCTACATTTTACCCATTTGAACCTGAAATCCCTGAATTCCACTTTTAGTCATTATATAAGTATGATGTTGAATATTTTGAAAGCAATTTGACTGGAAGCTGGCTTCCAGCCAAACTAGTTTCAAAATATTCAACAGAATTTTGACACATTCGTAACAAATTTATTTTCCCTTGTCGGTTGTAATTGTTAATGCAATAGTAGAAGTACTTCCTTGTTGGAGGCGATATTCCCACCCTGTATTATATAATGGCTGTCAGGTCATAGGGCCTAACAGTACATGTATACAGTATATTACCGGCTATATATTGTGCCATATATTTTTAACCAAATATCACTCATCGTGGCGTTGTAAACATGGAATCAGACACTGATAGTAATGGTGAGACAGCTAATGTGTTGGACAGTGAATCTTCTGATGATGACATGTTTGACGATGAGGATGTCACCACTACTGGAAAGACTTGAAGATGAACTTGAAGCTGGTACACTATAGATTGAGTGAACTTCTCCAGTCAGTGACAAAGAGTTTGCCCTGAAGTTTGGGCTATTTTGGTGCATTCACCATGATCATTTGTGCCGTTTGAATTTAATTAACTGTTAAAGTTTGTTAAATTGAATTAGCTCTAACTAACATGATTAGATATACCAATAACATACCAAGAGTTAGTAGTTAGTCACTGTTATAAGAATTGTACATTTTAGCAATTGACCCTTTAACACTCCAGCTGGTGAAAACATGTTCTGGAGCGGCCTTGAGAAATGTCCATATGCAGAACAAGAGAATTATTTTTTTGAAAATTGACCACTGAAATGAGTGTCTCCATAAACGAGCCACTGGTAAAAATGAAAACGTTACCGTGACTCAGTGAGTGGTCAAAACTGGCCTCTGAAATCAAATTGTCTTGAGAAATGACCATTTGCAGGTCAAGAGAAGACTATTTTTTTTTTTTTTTATTACTGGAATAACTGGCTTGATAACCAAGCTAGTCATTACAGTTCTAAATGTTAAAAAATTGTCTTGGCTTGCAAATGGGCATTTATTAACCCTTTAATGGTCAAATCATCCATAACCAACCTCTGCAGTGTTCCTGAGAAATGCCCTTTTGCTGACTAAGAGAATACTATTTTTTTAAATTTATCACTGGAATGACTGGCTCCCAGAATACTTTTGGTCAGCAAATTGACATTTTATGAGACAATTGGAATTTTCTCGACCAAATTTACCCATTAAAGGGTTCAGTAGAAATTTATATATTCTTGACAAATCCCGTTAAAATTCGACTAAAGGACGCAGTTTTTTTTGGTCAAAATACATGTACTAGAAAGGGGGGTGCGTACTATAATCGAGAACATTCCTATCGCACATTTTTGGGTCAAAATTTTTCTTAAAGAGTCACAGATTATACCACGGAAATTGAACTAAATGTTACCCTAGACAATTCGCGCCGCCTGACAACTATGTTTAATGTATACTCCAAAAACACCAAGCGGAAGTGAAATTATTAAATTGGGGCGCCTAAATATTGCTTATTCTTTAATACATATCACTTATTACATCAAAATTAATCCAGAATATGACATAAAATGGCGTCGAGAAAAGATACGTGTATAAATCACGTGATTCGCCTCCAATCGCGAAAGATCTTTATTCTAATTAGAGCGAGTACTCGAATCTAAATATTCTGGTCTCGGAAATTGCTATATATCATCATTGCGCGATAGGAACTGAATGTTCCCGTACCCGTTTGATAACCAACTCCCGTTAGCGCATAAGATTACACAGCGCCTCCAATCACAAAACAGCCAGATAACCAACTCCTGTTAGCGCATAAGATCAGGGCCTCCAAACGCAAAAGAGCCATTACAATCTGTTTCTATCACGCGATTTCAATGTTTTCAAGGAGACATTTTATGCCAAAATTAGATTGATTTTGATGTAATAAACAATCTTTATTGAAGATGCACGATATTTAGGCGGTCCTATTTAGTAATTTTTCTTCCACCATGATAATCTTTAGTCATGCATTAAACATAGCGCTGAGTGATGGTTATTTTTTATACCAATTTTCGATTTTTTAAAGGTACGTTTTTTCTGAATTTAACAGGATCCTATACTTTTTGGGCAGATTTTGGTCAAATTTGGGACAGCGTCCTATATTCGAGGGCGGCCTTTAGTCGAGAAATTACGGTATGTATGATTACTGTATTCTGTGGCTGTAGTAGTAGTAGTAATAGAAACATCATACAGCTGCAATCAGTCCTTCTTCGCTTTTGCCCACTGTGTCTTGTCCTCAGCCAAAATCCGTAGCTTCTTCAGGTCCATTCTTGACTTGAGTGTACCTAATCCTGCTTTCTTGAGGTCACCTCATAGCACGCTTAGCAGATTTATGCAATGACGTCCTCTCTTGGCTCTGTATTTGCTGGCTCTGAGTCGGGCGAATTCCAAGGCTCTCTGTGCTGGTGTGTCTTCTGGCATCCTTAGCACATGGCCAAACATGGACCATCTTTGATAGGCGACTTTTACAGACAGCGGCGGCGTATTACACATCTTGTATAGTGCATCATTGGAAATTATGCTCTCTGGCCATCGGTGTCCAGTGATGGTGCGCAGGTGTTTGCAGTGGCAGGCGTCAAGTTTATCTAGAGCTGCCCAGCTGTTACAGTTATACATCATGGATACACAGGTTGCATTGTATAAACATAGTCTTTTTACCAAGGGCATCTTTGATCTATGAATCCATAGCTTCCAGAAGGACTGGAAAGCTATGTTCCCCATAATGCAGCGTGCAGTACTGCAAAGCAGTGAGCCCAGGATTTTACTTTTCCTCCATGGTTCACCGCCACGGAGTGGATCGTCATTTTCTTTAGTTTCATGCTTTGTAGATAGGTATATGTGGGTGAACTTTGTTTTGGATTCATTCATAAAGAGATTCTCAATTTTTAGTTTGCTTGCAGCTATTGGGAGAAGTTCGTAAAGGGGTTTCTTTTCCTCACCTATAAAGTCCACATCATCGGCATATTCCATCTCTAGCGGCATGCCCAGTATTGACAACGGGTGGTTTGGTCTTGTGGCGGTTTCCCGCACGGATTTCAATGCAGCAGCCAGGTAACAGATGAAGAGCACAGGGGATAAACCATCGCCCTGTGGGGAGCCGATTGATGTCTCAAACTCTACAGACTTCATTGACTTGACTCGTACTCTCAGCTTGGTGTCTGCAAGCAGTAGTCTCACTAGTCGTAACTCATCTTCATTGCAACTGGCCTGTCATAGTACATCTAGGATCTTTGAGTGTTTAATTGTGTCGAAGGCTCGTGACATGTCAATGCCCATTTTGTGGAAATCCCAGTGTTTGGACATGACTACCGACACAAGCATGCGTTGAGCCCATACAATGTCTGCGCAGCTGCGTCCACGTTTGAAGCCACTTTGACATGATCCGGTGAAGTCGTCGATCTTGTCTCGGATGCGGCAGAGTAACATTGGATAGGATTTTCTGCATGCTGTTAAGGAGCACAATGGGCCACAGGTGGCTTCTTGGCCTTGGGTAGCACGATAAGGATGCCTTGGCCGACAGCGTCGATGGGAAGGTGGTGCATAAAAGCTGAATTGAATATGTGCGTGACCTGTTTTGAGATAATGTCACTTGCATATTTGAATAGTTAATTGCTCATGCCATCAGGTCCAGATGCACGTCCATTTTTCAGGGCTTTAAGTGCCTTCTCAACCTCTGCTATATTAATTTGTGTTAGTAATGACCTGGGGTCTCCTGAGAATGGGTGCAAGGGCTCATCATCGTGGTCAGTGAACTGTTCCTTGAACCATTCTCGAATTGCCTCGGCTTTGCCCTAGTCAGTCCCGATAAAAGTTGTGTACAGTTAGTGGTTATTGGACAGTAAAGGGATGTAAAGCTGAAGCTAATACTTACCTTTAACTACCTTGTTCCGTTGTTCAGTGGGAACAAATTCTCAATCCTTGTTCTACTGAAGATCAAAGAAATGATGAAAACACCATACAACCTCTACCTACATACAGTAAATAAGTCAAACCAGGTCATTTTGGGTTTTATTAAATTGTTTATTCATTCACTTAAAGGTTTATGTCATTGTTATTGAATGCTGCCATATTGATATAATGCAGTTTGCTCAAACAATCACCAACACAGACAGTAGCGCAAACCACCACTGATTACCAGCATAAGCAATATTATATAGGAGCAAGATAGTTTACTTTACTGTTGATTTTGAGATTTGTATTGTTATCAATGATCAATAACAATACAAGTCCAGTCTCTAGAACAACAGTAAACTATCTTGGTCCTATATAATATCGCCCACGCTGGTGATCAGCAGTGTTTTATGGTTATGCTACTGTCTGTGTTGTGTTGATGAATGATGTTGCACAGTGCTGGTTTTTACTGTAATTTCTACTGCTGGTCACATATTACTGATAGTGGTCTTTCAAATGTTTGTCCTACTGTTCCAGATTTTGTACGTTTATTTTTGCAACATGTGTTTGTGGTCTGGCGATGTTTCAACAGTAGCTGAAATAGAAAGTGAAACAAATATGATTACACAGGGAGTTATATGTATTACATAATGGACCTTTCCATTTTATCCATCAATCATGATGTCATAATCAACTACATGATGCATAAGGAGGACAACATAATCAATGACGTAATGAATGACGTAGATAAGTTCGTCAATTGTCACAGACACTTAATTGATGACGGACTATATGTATTCTATTTAACCCTTAATGGTCAAATTTGGTGAAGAAAATTTTAATATCCACTTATTGAATGTCCAATTAGAGGCCAAGAGAATACCATTTTTGAAAATTTATGACAAATTACTGGCTCAGTCATTGAGATAGCCATTTGTGGTGAATTTTCAAAAATTCTATTCTCTTGGCCTGTAAATGAGCATTCCACAAGGCCATAACAGAGGCCAGTTTTGGTTGGCATGACCATTAAAGGGTTAATAAAAATGATGTTGAATATTTTAAAACTAATTTGACTGGGAGCTGTTGCTGTCATATCAACAGCTTACATGTATAGTTTTCTGGAATTTGAGATTCAGAGAGTGCAGCGATCGATCTCAACGCAGGTAAAGCTTGGGTGGAGCTTAGCTAGAGATGGGTGGGGTATAGCTAAAACTGGATTCCTCCCTTATAAGTAAGACTGAGCGGTGGTCGTAAACACTTGACCTAGCACTGCAACAGTAGCATGACAAAATAGCATTCTATCTGTATTGGTACAAGTACATTATGTAATAAATTAGTTAAAAGTGTACCAACACAAATACTGATAGAATGCTATTTTGACATGATACTGGTGCGCTGCCCGGTCAGGTGTTTACTACCACCACTGTCTCACGCCACAATAATAAATTAGCTACTATAATCTGACTCTGTATGAGTACAGCGTACAATGCTCATAGTGATATTCACTATACCACCAGGTACCTCACCGATAATATTTGTTAGAATAAACCAGATTATAATCGTGCCGGTTTACTCATTAATTTTGTTGGGTAACATGCATGGTGGTACAGTGGTACCTAATAATCGTGCTGGATTATTCATTAATTTTTCTGGGTGACATGCATGGTGGTTACAACTCAGGTGATGTGAAGTTTGGAAAAAAATTCTATGGAAAATTAGTAAAAAAGATCTAAATTTCATAGACAACAAAACACCCCTTAGGCCTATTTATACCTGGAAACGCCTCATCTGCACTCGGAGAGCATCTAGACTTCAAAGTTTTTCGCTGGAGGGGTGGTGTTTCCAGGTGAGTGACCGCTGAGGACAGTGAATCGCATATGTCAGGAGAGTGAAAGACTGACTCAAGTCAGACCGCCAATGACTGATAGGAAAATATCCATTTGCAGAACAAGAGAAGACTATTTATGGAAATTTACGACTGGAATGACTGGCTCGGTTATCGAGACAGTCATTAGTGGTAAATTTTAAAAATTAGCCTTCTCTTGGTATGCAAATAGTTATTTCTCAACACCACTGCAGAAGCTGTTTTGGGTGATATGAGCAGGGTTCTGTTGATCCGGTTGCTTAGTGGGGTGAACTGGCCAACTTCTTCAAGAAATCATGGGTAATTTTGACAAATGTTGGATCAAGTACATACATGGAAGATCTCTGTGTTTTAGAGTGCTAAATGGTGCAAGGGCCCTGCATCAGCAAAATCCTGCATGAGTGTTAAAGTGCTAAGTATATGATGTCATAATGAATTACATCATATGTAGGTTGATGTAGCTAAATCTTTTGAACTTTTAAGAGTCAGTTGTACGAATTGCATGTCTTTACTATTTAGTAAACATTCTGTTGAATATTTAACAACAGACCCCAGTCAAATTACTTGAAATTAGTTTCGAAATATTCAACAGGTTAGCTGTATCTATAGTTACCATAAATTTGGAATTCAAGATTCAAAGTACATACTGATCCCAACACATGCAGTCACAAAGCATCGACGGAGCCTACCTAGAGATGGCCGGGGAATAGCTAAAAGTGAAAATTTTCCATTAGAAAATCTAAATTTCTGTTTTATCCTCTTGCCAATTCCAGTTTTTGCTATGTTTAACCCTTTCACCGACAAGTCCTGAAAACAATATGGCATGGTAAATGATGGTGGGAGCCTAATTTCTCAATCCGAAAGAAAATGACATTTTAGTATGACGACGTTGAATTAATTAACTACCCACCTTTAAAATCTCCTCGAGTCCTTTCTATATCTCCATGTTTTAAAAAGATTAGGATATATTTGTCTCCGTCCATCCATCATGCTATCTCCTCCCAAACACGTGGGTGAAATTCAACCAAATTTGGTCTGTGGGTTATCCATATGATTGCGGATTGGCTGACAACATTTATTTTATGTAGTCAGAGATTGGGGTCTATCAGAGTTATCTAGATTTCCCATAGTCCTGACCACACTCTCGCACATCATTTGACATGCTCTCCAGTTTTAAATTAAGCCAGATGAGCCACTACATTTAGATAGAAGGACTGGTGATTACTAGATTCTACTATAAGGGACGACTATTTTTTTAATTTAACCACTTGAATGACTGGCTCAATTATCGAGCCAGTCATTCTACTGGTAAATTTTCAAAAATAATCATCTTGCTCTGCAAATCGACATTTCTGAAGATCACAGCAGAGGAATTGTTTGACCACCTTGACCATTAAATAGTTGGCATATCAAATTGTTACCATTGGGTTGGTCAGTTACAAGTTGTATTAGCCCTGGTCAATTTTCTGCTAACCTCGAGCTCATGTTAATTTTAACCCCTGCTCTCACAGATCATTTCCCGTTATGACATCCAGATTTTTCACAGCGATCCATGCCAGTCTCTGTGTAATGCAACTCCTCCGAAACCGGTGGATGGAATTCAAACAAATGTTGTAGGTTACTATGGAGTGCAAGTGGCCATTTTTATCTCAACTACGAAGTAAAACGAGCTATTGTGATACCATGCACGTCGCCCGGCGGCGTCTAATTTGTGTTTAGCTCAACTTTTCTGTTTATATCTCATGTTTGGTTAATCATACTGGTCACAAACTTGGACACATGCCTCCTTATAATGACACGGCATCACACAATGATGTTCTCGCCAAAAGGTCAAAGTCACTGATACGCATGGCAACTATCTGTTGTCCGTCATCCATCCATCGACTTATGTTTAAAAACGCTACTCCACATTAACAGCGTGGCGGATTTCACGCTAATTTGGCTAGAAGGACCATAATGCTTCCGAACATACATACAGAATTTTGATTGGTCAATTTCTGTGTGAAAATCTTCGATTTTATGAAAAAATTTGCGGAAATTGTAAAAACGCTACTCATTAACTGCTTGACAGATTGCAATCCTAGCTGGCTGGACATAAATTCCCAAAATGCATATTCTCCATAACCTCTTGGTGGATTATATCCAAATTTGGCTAGAAGGATTCTATAGAAGTTGGCTCTAGAACTTCTATTCAGAATTTTGTGTGGTTATTTTTGGTGGCCATTTGGATTTTTAGAAAACTCCAGAACCATTTAAAACCCTACTCCTTAATTAGTGTCCCAATTTCAACGAAACTTGGGTGGAATGATCATATGGCTGTAGGCTTCAACATATCAAACAAGAACAACAATCAATATTGAATATGAATATCAAAATGATTTTTATATTTCTTTTTTTCTGCATCTACACTTTTCGACCCTTATCGAATGCAATTCAAACATTCAGTAGTTTTTCGCATGTTATAGCATGTGTTCACAATAGAAATAACTGACGAAATAAAGTGAAATTATTCAACCAATTTATGTTATCCATGTTTGTTATAAAACGGTTTTATACAGAAACTTGAACATCATAAAATTACTTTTGTTAATGCTTATCCCCATTTATAAATCTGTGCTTAGCAACAACCATCGTCAGATGAGATATTTTGACAGTTCGCCTCTGTGTCCGCCTCATCTCAAAAGAAAAATAGGAAGTGGAAATTAGATAAGGGTATACAGGCAACCTGCTGAATATTTTGAAAATAGTTTTTATAGATAGATAGATAGGTATGTACATACTCAGTATATTATATAGGCAGCCTTTTTTGATATAGTAGCGGCCTTCTCTGCTGGCAGCTCTTATTGCCATACGCTGTTCAGGGTAGCATTACAGGCCCTTGGGCCTCTTATTGATAAGCCTTCTAAATTTATTTTGTTTGAGGTCAATCTCCATAGTTCATTGCTGTCATGAAGTCGAGATTCATGGTTGCATTGCAGCCACATTTCTGGTTTAGCCTACCCACCCTGGGGGTGGGGTAGGCTAAGGTCAAAGGAGTGAACGTGGCCGATTTGCTATGACACGTCATCGACCAAACAATCTAGTTATCACTTACTTTCCATCCATCAGATAGATCCAAGTTATCAGAGATTGTAACCCACAGCCCAAAATTTTCTTTTGATCGCATCCAAGGTTGTTAAATCTTAATGTATGATCTCACAACCTCCTTTGTTAAAAGTTGAGCAAAATCTGACCAGTTTGATTCTGATATATCCAGACTAAAATTTTTATCCAATAAGGATCCTCCTGGGTTTTTGTCCACATCACAGCCAAAGTCTGGTAATCCTTGGTTAGGTTTGTTTTAAAATTTGAAATCAGATCAGTAGTTTTTGAGATGCAGTATAGTGCGCAAAACACCCATGCACTGTCGTCTAACAGTACACAACTGTCAAAGTGTCATGACATTAGTTCAACCAATCAGATTTTCCATTGATGGCTTTTCCAACAATGTCCCTGCGAATCAAAGATAACGAGGTTAAATATATGACTTCATCAGAATGGAATGGTGTTCCAGTTCAAGACGATCAGCATTAGATATATCGGGATTTTCACTATAAAAACGTAGAAATTAAGACGAATCCCGCGAAGAAACACAATTAAACACATTTTCTGATAAATCCAGCCACAAATTGACGTAAATAGCCTAAAATCCGCTGTACGAATCACTCAAAGTTTGCAAACCACGCGAGGAAAATGTGTATTGATAACCGGGTCTGTCTAGACTAGGAACCGAGTACCCGTTTGCCTCTACCCATAGGACTCGGTGAAAGAACTGGAGATCCGCGGTTGGAACTGATAGCGCGTTTAATTTATTGTAAAATTTTCAAACGCTACCAAACGCGTAGAGCAACGTCCTTCAAAATGTCAAACCCATAGTGTCAAAATTTAAACACGTCTAGATAAAATTCAAGATGCATCTTGAGATTTGACGAAACGTGCTATGCCTATGTAGATCACTACGAGAAAATTACACCATTTAAACGCATTTTATACGAGCTTTAGGATGCGTTTAAGTAAAGCTAACTATGATCTGTACTGTAGCTATAGCTAACTAGATTCAGAGTCAAACTTCAAATAGTTAACTAGCTAGTCAACTATAGTCAACCGAGCGGTTCAGATGGTTAGTGCGATATTTGCGTAAATTTCAAAATGGCAAACACTGATCGCTTGCCACGAATAAATGCATATAAAAGTGTAAATATTTCACTAAATAACTTAGGTTTGATGAAATTATACTTTCCCATTGTATGTCAATGTTCCGAAGACCCTATTCCTTCCCAATTTATGTCATAATATGGACGCTTTTTTACGTGTTAGTGGACAAAAATAACCCAGTTTCGTAGGCTATCAGAACACACGACAGAAAGGGTTAATGTAGACTGGTACCCGGCTCCAAATTTTCAGCAATTGTAATCGGGAACCAACAAACTATAGTTAACTATCCAGTGTTCGGCTTGCCACAGCGACTGCGCATGTTCAGTAAACCATGAAACTGACTATAGTTAGCGAGTCGAACTTGACACAGGTGGTTTTTGGTCGAGCTTTGCGGCATTTTTCTGATCTTAAAGTGTGTCACAGTCCCTTTCTTGGCTTTACGATGCATAGCATATTCTATTGAATATTTTGAAATTAATATAACTGGACGGATTCCTGTTTGTTTGTTCTGATATTGAGATCCGAGGAATTTATCGGAGAAATGGTTAATACCTTTGTCAATGGCCAGAATGAAAACGACATGTTCTGTTTTCGTCTCGTAATCCAATTCACGAACTAGAGTTAGGCTCCCACCATCTATCTCAAACATGTATTCTGGATCCATTGTCTCATTGATAGACCATCTGGAGAAAAAAAATGTATTAGAATTAATATATGTTTAATGATTTAACACTCCAGCTGGCCAAAAATACCTTCTGAAGTGATCTAGAGAAATGGCCATTTGCAATTGAAGAGGACTATTTATTTTAATTTTACAACAGTAATGACTGGCTCAAAAATACAATTCAACAATAATCTCTTGGTCTGCTAATTGACATTTGCTATGAGAAAATTGAAATTTTATTATACAAATTTGAAGATTAACCCTTTAACACTTGAGCTGGTCAAAAGTTGCTTCTGCAGTGGTCTTGAGAAATGTCTATTTGCAGACCAAGAGTAGACTATTTTTTTCTTAATTTATCACTGGATTGACTCACTCACAAACCAAGCCAGTCATAACCTTTTAAAAATAATCTCTTTGTTTGCAAATGGACATTTTCTATGAGGGGGGAGGGGGGGGGGGGGTGGGTGGGGGGGGGGGGGGTGGTACTTAGAAAACAGCATTTTATGCAAATATTATTATGTCATCAATTATATATGCATATAAAATGATCACACAAAATTTAATAAATGGCCCAGAGCCATAGTGCTCACCTCGCTGATGAGGAACTGTAAACATACTTAGAATAGTTAGTATACAACAAGAACCATTGGTCAATGGACCTTTCCAGTTTTTGCTAAGCCCCCACCCATGGCTAGCTAAGCTCCAACCACAACTCACTCGTGTTGAGATCGATCGATGCCTGAACTCCCTGACTATCACTTTCTAGAAAACTATACAGACAAGCTGTTCAATATTTTGAAACTAATTTGACTGGGTGCTGTTGCCGCCCATTTAAAAGTTTCAAAATATTCAACAGGATATTTATTAAATAGCAAAGACATACAATTCGTACAACAATGCATAGTCCGTCTACAACTATGCGTTCATGACGTACTTTATCTACGTCATTCATTATATACATAACGTAGTTAATTATGACATCATATGCTGGATGGATAGAGTGGACAGGTCTATTGGGCTAGCATAACTGTTCCCATAGACCAATGGCGCAATGATCCTTATCATTATAAGCCAATTATACAAAAATATTAGTGTTCTTGACACCACTGACCAACTTAATTTGCTTGAAATCGACCAAGTTGTTAATGAAGAGTAGGCTTGTAATTGATTTCAGCAAATTTTCAGAAAATCAAAAATGGTTGCTGGAAATATTGACCAATCAGAATTCTCGTTAGAAGCCTACCAGGATAGAATTAGGCCATTTATATTGGACGAGTAACGTTTTAAATCATTTCTGGGAAATTTTTTGAAAATTCAAGATGGCCACCAGAAAATTGACCAATCAAAATTCTGCATAGAGGTTCTGGGACCTACCACCATAGGATACTTCCACCCAAATTTGGTTGAAATCGGTCAAAGCATAAATGAGAAGATGCGTTTTAGACAATTTCCCCCTATTATTTGGAATATTCAAGATGGTCAGCAAAAAAAAATTAGATCAATCAAAATTCTGTATACAGTTTTGAAGCATACCCACCTAGGGTCCTCACAACTGAATTTTCTTGAAATCGGCCATGTGAGTACACTTTTAATTGATTTCCCGAAACTTTTAGAAAATCTAAGATGGTCGCTGGAAATATTGACCAATCAGATTTCTCGTTAGAAGTGTTGAAGCATACCAGGATAGAATTAGGCCACCCAAGTTTTGTTGAAATCAGGCCATTTATATTGGAGGAGTAACGTTTTAAATTATTTCTGGGAAATTTTTGGAAAATCCAATATGGCCGCCAGAAACATTGACGAAACAAAATTCTGTATAAAAGTTCTGGGGGCCTACCAGTATAAGATGCTTCCACCCAAATTTGGTTGAAATCGGTCAAAGCATAAATGAGGAGATGCGTTTTAGACAATTTGCCGCTATTTTTTTTAATACTCAAGATGGTGGCCGAAAAAATAGATCAATCAAAATTCTGTACACAGGCTTAGAAGCATACCCATCTAGGGTCCTCCAAACCGAGTTTGCTTGAAATCGGCCAAGTGGTTAATGAGTAGTAGGCTTTTAATTGATTTCCAGAAAATCCAAGATGGCTGCTGGAAATAGTGACCAATCAGAATTCTCATTAGAAGTGTTGAAGCATACCAGGATGGATTTCAGTGAAGTTGGGCCATTTATGTTAGAGGTGTAGCATTCTAAATGATTTCCGGAACATTTTCGGAAAATCCAAATGGCTGCCAGAAAAATTGACCAATAAAAATTCTCGTTAGAAGTGTTGAAGCAAACCAGGATAGAATTAGTCCACCCAAGTTCTGTTGAAGTTGGGACATTTATATTGGACATTTATATTGGAGGAATAGCATTTTAAATAATTTTCGGCAAATTTTCAGAAAATCCAAGATGGCCACCAGAAAAATTCATCAATCAAAATTCTGTATAGAAGTTCTGGAGCTTACCACCACAGGATCCGTCCAGCAAATTTGGTTGAAATTCATCAAAGCATAAATGAGATGCGATTTGACGGACGAATGACAGACGGACGGACAATGGGCGGTCGCCATGGCATTTAAGTTCACTGGGCCAGGTGAGCCAAAAATGGCCAAAATCCAAGATGGCCGACAGGCACATAGTGACTTCATTTGAGCAAACCTGTATCTCTATGCCCTAAGGATGCTTTCTGCCAATTATACTTGAAATCAGACCAGTGGTTCCTAAGACATTTTAAATTTTCGATTACTTTAGTACATGAGAGTTTCTGTTTGAAAAATTATCCATGATGGCCACTAAACTTTATCAGAAAATTGAGGAAAATAGCAAATTTGAAATTAGAATAATCAAAAACCTATATAAAACCAATTTTGGCTTCAACAACTGTCAAAATAAATCCAATATGGCCCCCAAACACGCTACATTTTGATTGGCCGATAGCGGCCATGTTTTAGATGTATCAATTTCCCTTGAACAAACTTTTATCGGCCTTAGTCCCTAATAATATTTCCCAAACTTTGGCCCAACCCGTCCAGCGGTTCTGGAGTTGTTTTCGCGAAAAAAAGGTCATCCAAGAAGGACGCCAAACCATTTGGCCAATCAAGAACAAACTTGGTTCAGTTCTTACCCTAACTGATATTTCATGAGGTTGAAATCAACTCCCCAAACGGTTTTAGATGTTTAAAGACATTTATAAAAACCGGCCAAAATCTAAGATGGCCACCGGACAAATGACAAATTGGCCGATTGACTTCGCTTGGATAAACTTGAATCTCTATGCCCTAAGGATGCATCCTGCCAACTATAATTGAAATAGGCCCATTAGTTCTTGAGGTGTTTAAAGAAAAAGTTGACGGAGAGATGTACGGGTGGATGGATGGACAGACGGACAGACAGAGCATGGACGGTTGCCACGGCATAAGCTCACTTGGCCTTTCAGGCCAGGTGAGGTAATCATAATGACGTAGCTCCGTCATGAAAATCGAAGTATGTCAGAAAATTGCACAAATTGCATGTCTTTGATGAATTTACAATTTCATAAATATTCTGTTGAATATTTCGAAACTAATTTCACTGGGAGCTATTGCTGCCATAGGAAGCAACAACTTTAAGTCAAATTAGTTTGAAAATAATCAACACATTACGCACATAGCTACATTGAAATGTAGGTTTGGGGAATTCAGGTTTCAAAATTTCAAATCGATTCCAACACATGCAAAAGTGGGTGGAGCGTAGCTAGAAATGGGCAGGGCATAGCTAGGAATGGATTCCTCTATAATAATCTTCAAACATGCTAAAGGATTTCAAGTGGCGTTTATAAGCGTTAATAATTAACTACCTGACTGCTGCAAGACACCAACCAATAATTTCAATGGGCAATAACATTAAACCTGATGAATGTTTTGAAAACAATTTGATGGAAAGTTGTTGATGCCTTAGCAACCAATAACTTTCAGTCAAATTGTATTCAAAGTATTCAGCATACCCAGAGCTAAAGTCCATGGAAAAAGTAGTCTGTAGAAATTCAGCAGGCATACAGTTCATGAATAGCTCACTCAAACTGGGCGTTTATGCCTTCGTCATTATCCTTAGCACTAAAGTTTTGTAGAATTGTTCCGACTTGATTGTTTTCAGGAACAGTTATTAATTTATTAGATGGGTCAATGCTCGGCGCTTCATCATTAGAGTCTAGTACACGGATGACCACTCTCTTTGTAGCTGTATGACTAGGCTCTGGGTCTTCCACAGTCACTGTAAAGTCGAACAAACGTTGCGTCCGTTCCTCATAGTCAGGTGGCTGAAAAAGACGCACAACAAAATATTTATACAAGAATTCCACGAAATTAAATGTCTCGCATGTCCTCATTGCCCAATCCTAAGAGTTCAGCAACCTTCAAATGACATTTGACCGTGTGATCTCAATCTCATCAGGCCGGTACCTAACAACATAGATATCCATGCATCCAAGTTTAATTCCTATATGGTAAACCATTCCTGAAACATAAGCTGATAAGTTTTGCGAAACAGAAAAAATTAACATTGAAATAAATAGCCCAAGGGCCATAGTGCTAATCTAGCCGATGAGGAACTCTAAACATGTTTATATTAATTAATGCACAACAAGCATCATTGGTTCATCAGGCAAGCATGAACCTTTGCCATAGACCACTGGTCCTTATCATTATTTACAAATGCGACAATCATCCTTACCACTAATACAACAAGAGCTCCACAAACAGTGCATAATACCATGACATGATGACAAATCAATGAATGAGAGCTATCAGACGCAGACTAGACACATCATCCTATGAAGTTTCAACGCGATCTGCTAAACAGTCATTGAGTTATCATCAGGAAATCACTTTTCAAGACAGCCACTGGTGGCTGGCAGACACATTGGATTTCAGATCATCTACAATTTCAAGAAGTTTTTCCTCCAGTCATCATATGAAATTTCGAAGCGATCCGCTAAACAGAAATGAATATATCAATTTTCAAAATTGCTGCCAGTCGCTGATGGACATCTCAGATTTAGGACCATCATCGATTTTGATAGGTTACTTCTCCAAAGCTAGTCCAACCACCCTATGAAATTTCAAAGCAATCCGATAAATGGTAATGGAGTTATCGTCTGGAAACCCTTTTTCTAGGTGGTTACCCTTGGCTCGGTACACTCAAGTCAAGAATGGACCTGAGGAAGCTAAGGATTTTGGCTGAGGAAGCTAAGGATTTTGGCTAAGGACAAGACACAGTGGGCAAAAGCGAAGAAGGACTGATTGCAGCTGTAGGATGTTTCTACTAGTACAGCCGCAGAATACAGTAATCATACAGACATTACCCTTGGCTGGCAGACATCTTGGATTCTGGATTATCGTTGATTTCCATGAGTTTCTTCTACAGACCTAGTCCAACCACCATATATACCAGTGGCTGGCTGCCATTTTGGATTTAGGATTATTGTCAATTTTGAAAGGTTTCAAAGTTTGACATGTAGATACAACCTACTTAGGATGTCCAATTTCACAACTTCCTCTGAGTAATCTGATAATCAGCACAGTGATAGTTCCACAAGAGCAGTAACCTATTCTGAATAATAGGACACACTTACGCATGTTAATGCGGTTCTCCTACAAAAGAGGCTATGATCTGTTACAAGCTACAGGATCCAATAAATGGTAACAGTTATCATCCGGAAACAACTCTCCCAACAGCCTGCACATCCTCCCAGATGGCGCCATCCCATAATACCATGCCAAAATATTGGTGTCCTCGACACTATTGGCCAATCTCTGACATTATTGACCCAGTAGATGACATCTACCAACTGAACAATAGGAACACTAAAAAATTGGCTGAGGAAATGCAAGAATATTGGTGTCATTGACATTAATGAAAAAGCGGCCCAAAGGGCCTGTGGCGCTCACATGGGCCATTAGCATTTGAACCATTTACATTTAAAGGCATGATGGATAATTTTTGGAAAATCCAAGTTGGCCACCAAAAGAATTGACAAATCAAAATTATATCTATATATATATATATATATATATATATATATATATATATATATATATATATATATATGTTCTGAAGCCTACCCACCTAGGGTCCTTCCAGCTGAGATTGATTGAAATCTGCCAAGTGGTTAATGAGGTGTAGGCCTTTAATTGATTTACCAAAAACCTTTGCAAAATCCAAGCTGGCCACCCAAAAACTGACCAATCAACATTCTGCATAGTAGATCTGAAGCTGCCACCATAGGGTCCTTCCATCCAAGTCTAATTCAAATCGTCCAAGCAGTTAATGAGTAGTAGTATTTTAAGCGATATCCGGTAAATTCTAATAAAATTCAAGATTTTCACAAGAAAATTTAACAATCAAAAATCTGCATACAAGTTCTGAAACATACACCCATAGGGTCCTTTCAGCCATACTAGGTTGAAATCCACCAAGCGGTTAATGAGGAGTCACGTTTTGACATTTTCCGGTAATTTTTTTTACAAAATCTAAGATTTTCATTCAAGAAATTGATCAATCAAAATTCTGAATAGACGTTCTAGAGCCTACCACCATAGAATCCATCTAGTCAAATTTGGTTGAAATATGTCAGGAAGTTAAGGAGTAGCATTTTGACCATTTTCACCCAAAAAATTTATCAATCAAAATTCTGAAGACATTCTAGAGCGTACCACCATAGAATCCAAATTTGGTTGAAATATGTCATGCAGCTATGGAGGAGTAGCATTTTGACCAATTCCAGTAAATTATTCATAAAATCTAAGATTTTCACCAAAAGAATTGATCAATCAAAATTCTGTATAGAAGTTCTAGAATCTATGACCGTAGAATCCATCTAGTCAAATTTGGTTGAAATATGTCAAAAAAGCTGAGGCGTAACATTTTGACCATTTCCGGTAGATTTTTCATAAAATCTAAGATTTTCACCGCAAAAAATTGATCAATAAGAATTCTGAATAGAAGATCTAGAACCAATTCATCTAGCCAAATTTGGTTGGAATTTGTCAAGCGGCTATGGAGGAGTAGCATTTTGACCATTTCCAGTAAACTTTTCACCCAAAAAAAATTGACCAATCAGAATTCAGAAGTCTGGAGGGTACCAGCATAGGATCCTCCCAGCCAAATTTGGTTGAAATCGGTCAAATCATTAAGAAGAAGCGATTTGATGGACAGATGAGAGACCGACGCCGGATGGCCGCTCACTTGGCCTTTTAGGCCAGGTGAGCAAAAAATGGGAAAGGTACTATTGATTAATGGGGAAGCCATAACTATTGATCAATAGCTCAATTGTCACAACACTGACATTTACCAAAGGGGCAATTGGGAGGTCACAGTAACAAATTTGGATGGGGAAATGCAAGAATATTGGCATAATTTACCAACAGGAAGAGTACCATTAATCAATGGGGCAGTCATCCCTGACACTATTGTCAAATTATTAAAGTGTACTAAAGGAACATTTCTGACAAATCTTGTTTTAGTCCATTAACAATTTAAAAAACTTGACACAGATTATTTTCCCCATAGGGTTCAATATGTAAAATGATTTAAAGAGCCAACGTTATGACCCTTATTTTAAGGCGTGGCTTCTTCATATTCATAGGGAAAATAGATATTGCCTGAAGGAACACATCTGCTAAATTTGTTTTTAATCCATCGATATTTGACAAAACAAATGTATTTTAACCAAAGGGTACATTAGTTTAAAGTCTTATGGAATTAGAATTATGGCCCGTGTTTAAAGGTGCACCCTCTTTATATTCAGTCCAAATAGATATTTGACTGAAGAAACGTCTGCTAAATTAGATAGGATTTTTTTACGGATCAACTTCCCCTGAACAAACTTTAATGGCCCTTAGTCCCTAATCAAATCTCCCAAATTTTGGCCCGATCCCTTCAGCGGTTCTGTAGACGTTGTTTTCGGGAAACCTAGGTCATCCAAGATGGCCACCAACCCATTTGGTCAATCAAGTCTTCTTGAACAAACTTGGCTTACCTCTTTCCCTAGATGATGTTTCATGAGTTTGAATCGATTCCCCAAGCAGTTTTTATAGACATTTCCTAAAATAGGCCGAAATCCAAGATGGCCACCGGGCAAGTTGACCAATCAGCTTCATTTGAACAAACTTGGATTCCTATGTCCTAAGGATGCTTCCCGCCCAATATACTTGAAATCGGCCAAGTGGTTCTTGAGAAGTCATTTAAAGGAAAAGTTGACGGATGGACGGATGACTGACGGCTGGACGATCGCCACAGCATAAGCTCACTAGGCCTTTCTGGTCAGGTGAGCTAAAAATCCAATTTCCCTTGAACACACTTTTAATGGCCCTTAATCCTTAAGCATATCTGCCCCATTTTGGCCTGATCTTTTTAGAGGTCTTGGAGAAGTAATTTTCACGAAATGTAGGTTATCCAAGATGGCCGCTCAACAGTTCAGCCAATCAAATTCCCTTGTACAAACTTGGTTCAGCTCTTACTCTAGATGATAGTTCATTTGTTTTGAATCGATCCCACAAGGGGTTTCTGAGATTTTTAAGGACGTTTCTAAAAATAGGTTAAATTCCAAGATGGCCACCGGCCAAATTGGTGGACCCGGCTTTGTTTGAACAAAATTGTATCTCCATGGCCTCAGTCTGCTTCCTGGCAAATAATTCATATTGAGCAAGTGGTTCTTGAGAAGTCGTTTAAAGAAAAAGTTGACGGACAAATGACAGACGGAGTCACCATGGCATAATACTGTGATTGAAAAATATTTTAACAGCAAAATTGTGTACAAACCAAGCGGTACATTTTGCATATTAATTTTGTAATGTCCAACCGACCAACATAAAATGATCCAAAACTGAATCAAGATATACGACAACAAGAGGCCCAAGGGCCTGTGGTGCTTACCTGGACCATTAGCATTTGAACCATTTGCATTTAAATAGGTATGATGGATAATTCCCGGAAAATCCACAATGGACACCCAAAAATTTGACCAATCAAAATTCTGAATAGATGTTCTAGAGTCTAAAAAGATAGTCATTCTAGCCAAATTTGATTGAAATATGTCAAGCAACAAAGACAAGCAGTATTTTGAAAATTTCAGGTAAATCTTTCATAAAATCTAAGATTTTCACCCAAAAAATTGATTGATAATCAAAATTCTGAATAGAAGTTCTAAAGCCTACCATTGAATCCATCTAATGAAATTTGGTTGACATATGTCAAACAGCTAAGGAGAAACAATTTGACAATTTTCACCCAAAATCTTTATGAATCAAAATTCCAAATGGAAGTTCTAGAGCCTATGGCACTAGTATCCTTTCAGTCAAATTTGGTTGAAATCTGTCAAAATGGTAAAGAATGCAACCATGAAGCTCGACTTTACGCCTTTGCAATGAACTATGAAGATTGACTTCAAAGATGAAATAAATATAGAAAGAAGGCTTATCAATAGCCTTATCAGCAAGACGCCCAAGGACCTGTAACGCTCACCTGAACCAGTAGCATTTGAATCATTTGCATTTAAATACAGCGAGACATGATGGACCATTTTCGAAAACTTCAAGATGGCCACCAAAGAAATTGACCAATTAAAATTTGTGTATGTTATGTTGAAGCCAACTGCCACAGGATCATTCCACAAAAGGTTTCATTGAAATCGGGCCACTAATTAATGAGTAGCATTTTAAATCATAAAATGGTTCTGGAAAATTATTTTTAAAAATCAAAATGGCCACCAAAAAAATAAACCAACCAAAATTTGGAAAGGAAGTTCTAGAGCCTACCACTATAGAATGTTTCCAGCCAAATTTTCATAAAATGCACCATGCA
Organism: Chaetoderma sp. LZ-2023a; assembly: GCA_034401795.1. Classification (NCBI taxonomy): domain Eukaryota; kingdom Metazoa; phylum Mollusca; class Caudofoveata; order Chaetodermatida; family Chaetodermatidae; genus Chaetoderma; species Chaetoderma sp. LZ-2023a. Next base: position 56,566,674 of record CM067367.1, read on the forward strand.
GTTTTGGAGGAAATGCATTCTGACAATTCCCAGTAAATTTTTCATAAGATTTATGATTTTCACCAAACAAATGGACCCAGCAAAATTCTGAATAGATGTTCTGGGGTCTACTGAGATAGGGTCTGTCCAGTCAGCTAAGGTTGAAATCTGTCAAATGGTTAATGATGAGTAGCGTTTTGACAATTTCCTCTAAATTCTTCATAAAATCTCAGATTTTCACAAAATAAATCGACCAATTAAAATTCTATATACACGTTCTGAGGCCTACCCACATATTGCCCTTCCAGCCAAATTACGTTGAAATCAGCCAATCGGTTAATGAGTAGTAGTGTTTTTAAACAAAAGTTGACGGATGGACGACGGATGCCATGCATCACAGTGACCTTGACCTTTAACCTTTTGACCATAACATCATTGTGTGAAGCTGTGTCATTATAAGGAGGCATATGTCTAAGTTTTAGTACCAAACATGAGATATAAACAGAAAAGTTGAGCTAAATGGAAAATGTTAAAGTTGAAAAAAACGGGTTTTACCAAGGTCACAGTGACCTTAACCATTGACCCCAAGGTCATTGTGTGATGCCGTGTCATTCTAAGGAGGCATGTGTCCAAGCTTGGATCCAGTATGATTAACCAAACATGAGATGTTAACAGAAAAGTTGAGCAAAACGGAAAATGTTTTTTACCACGTTCACAGCTACCTTGACCTTTGACCTTTTGAGCCCACACATCATTATGTGATGTCATGTCATTATAAGGAAGTATGTGCCCTAGTTTGGGTCCAGTATGATTAACCAAGCATGAGATATAAACAGAAAAGTTGAGCACAAATTGGATGACGACACCGTCGCCGCCGGACGACGTGCAGGGTATCACAATAGCTTGTTTTACTTCGTAGATAGACAGATCACTTCTTATGTTGGCGAGTCGCTGGTTCTTTTATGATTGGAGGTGCAGTGTTCTCACAAGATCTCATATGCGAATGGGAGTTTGAGATGGGGACGGGTAGATCACATCGATCTAACCCCTCATGTCTAAAGCGATTCCTATCAACGTTCAATAAGTTATCACACAGGTACCCATTACACCATTATGCAATGATAAAATATAGCAATTTCTGAGTTCCGACTCCAGGATATTTATATCCGAGTACTCGCTCTAAATAAAGTTCTTTCATGATTGGACGCACATATTCATGTTCTCATTGATACTTCTTAACTTGATTTAACCATGGCCGACTGCTAATATCACATGATTTATACTTTTCGCGACAAAATTTATGTCAATTTTATGATTAATTTGGTGATCTTTATTAAAGGATACGCAGTAATTTCACTTCTGCCATGTTTTCGAGGTACACAGGAAACAGTCGTAAGGCGGCATGAATTTGTACTGGGAAATTGAGTTCAATTTTCGTGGTATCAGTTTTAACCGTTTGCGGTAATGGATTTCAATATTTTATTAACAAGAGGCCCAAGGGGCCTGTATCGCTCACCTGGACAATAGGCATTTCAACTAGAATGCTCTTTATCAACAACATAGCCAGGAAACCATTTATCCGACAGTTTCGAAAATTGCAAATTTGAGATGAGAATACCCAAAAACACATAAAAACAATTTCGGCCTCAAAATCCATCAAATAAAAAAATCCAATATGGCCACCAAACATGCTATATTTTGATTGGCCCACGGCGGCCATGTTTTTTGACGGATCAACTTCTCTTGAACAAACTTTAATGGCCCTTAGGCCCTAATCATATGTGCCAAATTTCGGCACGATCCCTTCAGCGCTTCTGGAGATTAAGTCATTTTCACTACAACTAGGTCAACCAAGATGGCCGCTGAACCATTTGACCAATCAAGTTCCCTTGCCATAAATCATATTTCATGAGGTTTGCATCAAGCCCCCAAGCCGTTTCGGAGAAGATTTTTAGACGTTTCCTAAAATCGGCCTAAATCCAAGCTGGCCGCCGGACAAATTGGCCGATCGGGTTCATTTGAACAAACTTAGATCTCTATGCCCTATGAATGCTTCCTCCCAAATATAATTGAAATCCGCCCAATGGTTCTTGAGAAGAAGTCGTTTAAAGAATTCCCCATTGCTTTACTATGGGCCCATTGCTTTACTATGGGAGCCTTTGGCGGGAAAACAAACCAAGATGGCAGCCAAAGCGTTTATCCGACAGTCTCGGAAGTGGCATATTTGAACTCCCCACACTGACAAGCATATATAAAGCAATTTTCGCCATCAAAATACATCAAATACAAAAAAGCCAATATGACCTAGAAACGCTGAATTTTGATTGGTTGATGATGGTGGCCATGTTTTTTAATGAACAAACTTCCCTTGAACAAACTTGAAAGGCGCTTGGTTCCTAAGCATATTTACCAAATTTCAGCTCTATCCCTTCAGCGGTTCGGGAGAAGTCGTTTTTGCAAAAACTAGGTCATCCAAGATGGCTGCCAAGCATATCGGCCAATCAGGTTGGCTTGAACAAACTTGGGTCTACCGCTACCACAGATGATGTGTTATGAGGTTTGAATCAATTCCTCCAGCGGTTTCGGAGATTTTTTAGTGTTTCGAAAAATCAGCCATTTTGGCCGACGACCATCTTGGATTTTGACCGATCCGCTTCATTTGAACAAACTTAGATCTCTATGCCCTATGAATGCTTCACCAAAATATAACTGAAATTGGCCCAGTGGTTCTTGAGAAGAAGTCATTTAGAGAATTCCCCATTGCTTTACTATGGGCCCATTGCTTTACTATGGGAGCCTATGGCGGGAAAACAAACCAAGATGGCAGCCAAACCGTTTATCCGATAGTCTCGAAAGTGGCATATTTAACTCGCCACACTGATAAGAATATATATAAAGCAATTTTCGCCATCAAAATATATCAAATACAAAAAAGCCATTATGACCAACAAACGCTAAATTTTGATTGGTTGATGGCGGCCATGTTTTTTAACGTAGAAACTTCCCTTGAACAAACTTGGATGGGCCTTGGTCCCTAAGCATATTTACCAAATTTCAGACCTATCCCTTCAGCAAGATGGCCACAAGGCAAATAAGCCAATCAGGTTGCCTTGAACAAACTTGGGTCTACCATTGCAATAGATGATGTGTCATGAGTTTTGAATCAATTCCTCTAACAGTTTCGGAGATTTCTTAGTGTTTCTAAAAACCGGCTATTTTGGCCGGTGGCCATCTTGGATTTTGGGCGATCGGCTTCATTTGAAAAAACTTGAATCTCTATGCCCTAGGTATGCTTCCTGCCAAATATAATTGAAATCGGCCCAGCGGTTCTTGAGAAGTCGTTTTAAAGGAAAAGCTGACGGACGGACGGTTGCCATTCCATAAGCTCACTTGGCCTTTCAGGCCAGGTGAGCTAAAAACTACCTAATATCACCCCACCTCCTTTCTCAGAGATGTTTATTTGGATATTCAACACCTCTTGTGCTAATAGAAGCCTAGGTTTCAAACAGGAGGAATACGGTATGTATGTATGATTACTGTATTCAGCCGCTGTAGTAATAGAAACATCCTACAGCTGCAATCAGTCCTTCTTCGTTTTTGTCCACTGTGTCTTGTCCTCAGCCGAAATCCTTAGCTTCCTCAGATCCATTCTTGACTTGACTGTACCGAGACCTACTTTCTTGAGGTCACCTGGTAGCACACATAGAAGATTTATACAATGACGTCCTCTACCGCCTTTGTATTTGCTGGTTCCTAGTAGGCGAATTCCAAGGCTCGCTGTGCTGGTGTCTCTTCTGACATTCTTAGCCAATGGCCAAACATCGACCATCTTTGCTGTGTGACGTTGTTTCAACGTAGCCTTTTCTTCTTCTTTCCGTTCGCTGATCATACCGCCAGTCCTGTAAGTGACTATCGACATGATCATAAGCGTTAAGTGTGTGGATCCATGGTTTATTAGAGTGCACCGTGCGGCCTGGAACCTCCGTCTTCAGCACTCGAGGTTTCTGTCAGGGTTACCTCACCCGTACCTCCTTTAGTCGCCTCTTATGACACGCAAAGGATACGGAAGGTGTATTCTAAGCCCCACCTACAGGGCAAACAACGTAGCCTTTTTATCAAGGGCATCTTTGATCTACGAATCCATAGCTTCCAGAAGGACTGGAAAGCTATGTTCCCCATGACGCAGCGTGCAGCAATTTCAGCAGCACTGCAAAACAGTGAGCCCAGGACTTTACTTTTCCTCCATGGTTCGCCACCACGAAGTGGATCATCATTTTCTTTAGTTTCATGCTTTGAACTCTGTTTTGGATTCATTCATAGAGATTCTCAATTTTAAGTTTGATTGCAGAAATTGCTTGAAGTTCGTCAAGGGGTTTCTTTTCCTCGTCTATGAAGTCCACATCGTTGGCATATTCCATCTCTAGCAGCATACCCAGTATTGACACTGGGGGGGGGGGGGGCAGGGGGTGCGTTTGGTCTTGTGGGACTTTCCAGCACGGATTTCAATGCAGCAGCATGGTAACAGGTGAAAAGCACCGGAGATAGACCATCTTCCTGTGGGGAGCCGATTGATGTCTCAAACTCTACAGACTTCACTGACTTGACTCATACGCTCAGCTTGGTGTCTGCAAGCAGTAGTCTCACTAGTCACAGCTCATCTTCATTGCAACTGGCCTGTCATAGTACATCTAGGATCTTTGAGTGTTTAATTGTGTCTAAGGCTTGTGACATGTCAATGCCCATTTTGTGGAAATCCGTGTTTGGACATGACTACTGACACAAGCATGCGTTTAGCCCATTCAATGTCTGCACAGCTGCGTCCACGTTTGAAGCCACTTTGACATGATCCGGTGAAGTCATCATTGTGGTCAGTGAACTGTTCCTTGAAACATTCTCGAATCACCTCGGCTTTTTCCTGGTCAGTCCCGATAACGTGTCCTTCGGAGTTGTGTTCAGTGAGTGGTGGTGTGTAGTCAGTAACTCTCAGGGCTCGGGCTGCCTGAAACATTTAGTGACAGTCATCCGTGGCAGTGATTTCATCTGCCAGCGAGTCTGCTTGTTGAATAGCAAGATCTTTTAAGCATTCACTAACGTGGTGCAGAATGTTAGTGCGCTCCCGGCGTAGTTTGGTGCGGTCCTCACTTTGGCCACTTTGATAGCTGCGCAGCCCTAACGCTTTCTACTCTGCTGACAGTTTTACTACTAAAGGGTCATCAGTATACCTAGTTTGGTTGTTTTTAAGAACACCTATGGTGCTGGTAACTGATGATTCCATAGATTTCAGTATTTTTTAGGGCTTCGTTTGGATCGGAGCTGACGTCGATGTTACCTATCTGCTACCGGAGGGCCTTTTTGTATGACATTTGAGTGTCAGTGTCACTGATGAGCTTGGGTAGGTTGTAGGTGACTCTACCCTCTTGCCTGGTATGGCGTTTATATATTAGGTAGAGATCATTCATCTGGAGGCGTGTAATGACTGGCTTATGGGCAGAATTGAGGTCTGTACCTCCATCGGAACGAGCATTCCGAAATGGGGGTCTTGCATAGTATGAAGTCTATTTGGTTGAAGACAGCTGTTATAGCCTTAGAACCTTTTGAGGCTTTGCGATCAGCAATGTGTCTGCTCCATGTTGTCCGGTGATGGCATGGGTGTTTGAAAGCCGTATTTGTGGCAAATAGTTCATTGGAACTAAGGAATGCCACTAGTGCATCTCCATTGCTGTTGCGTGTGCCCTATCCATACGATCCCATGCGATCCAAATACGGTAGCTTCAGCAAAATAGATATACTCACCAATTGGGCCAACTATAAGACATATTCCTAATATGTCAACTTGCTCAAATATACCTAATTTTACATGTCTTGAAACTGTGTCTAGACATGTCCGTAAAACTCTGACCCAGTCTGATGACCGGGACCCAGTCTAATGAATGGGACTCAGTCTGATGACATTGACCTGCCAAACTCAGCCTTGAAACGAACACATCGCAGGTATTTGTGAAATTCCTCCTATTGGGATGTGGAAGTATGCATCTTTCGTGTCGAACGACGCTGTCCACATGCGGTTGAACAGCATGTGGACAGCGTCATTCCACACGAAAGATGCATACTTCCACATCCCAATAAAAGAGGAATTTCACAAATACCTAACCACATGTGGACAGCGTCGTTCGACACGAAAGATGGGTTGTCTAACCCTTGCCATGACCATCTGTATTGTTTCCATTTTAAATTTTTATTGTCTCCACCCACTGGTGGTCTCACACTAAATGCACAATGCTCTTTAATTGAAGACTCGATTTATTCTTGGATGGCTAACAGCTGAACAGACCTCAGAGGAACTGGGGTCCACACTCGATCCGTGGCTAGAGACATTGCGGAGTTCCATTTGAGGACCATTCCTGTGCGTATCTGTAGGTTATCTAATCGATAACCATGGAATCACACACTCAATCCGTGGCTAGAGACATTGCGGAGGTCCTTTTGAGGACCATTCTTGTGCGTATCTGTAGGTTATCTAATCGATAACCACGGAATCACGTACCATGTCTGTCCACTGCCCTGCAAACATCTGCAATCTGCCTCCTACAGTATCCGCAGATTTTCGCACACCGGAGTAGTGCCAAAAAATAGAAGGCCAACAAGCACGCTAAGACCCAGTATTACCACTTTCATGGTCTCCTCTATCGGAACCGCCACCTCCTCCATGGCCACCATGATGACCAGATAAAGGAACAATGACCAACAGCGATTCTTCACTTGCTTAATATTTTGTGATGATTTTCCTTAGTTATACTTGGGCTTGGGTTTGGTGGCAGGGCAATTGGCTTAGCAAACAGGCATTTAACCTGCTTCTTCACATTCAGCTTTGAAGCAATCAGCCCAGACAGATAAACAGTCTTTAAAGCCATCTCCACCTGACGCACTTCTATGACTCCTTCGAAGGCATTCCATGCTACCACACCAGATATCCGGACTTTGCATACAAGCACTAAGCAGGTGTGATTCAATGTCAGAACTCGGCTTAACCTGATCAATGACCATGCATCGCCAAAGCTGCAAGCCTTGAATAACCACCCGTGCTATACAATCCTAAGCCAAACAGTCCACAAGGGCTAACACCCCTAACTCAGGCCCGAAACGGTCATCCTTCGCAATCAAACACGTCGTAGCTTCCTCCACCAGCGTAACCTCCTCATATGGAAGATCATGCAAAGGATGGATGGGGACTGACTTTAGCCATTTTACCATCCTTCCCCATGGAGGCGAGACCAATCTCAAGAGTTTCACGCTCATCATGTGAAAGCTGGAGCGGCTTACTGTGTGCGCAATACCGTTCATGCGATGCGCGCACACATTTCCAAACCTGCATGGGAGTCGCAGGCATGTTTCCTTTAGCAATCCTTTTGGCAGCCAGTTCCAACACATACGTTGAAGTGACATCCATGGCAAAGATGGGATTGCTAATTCCCGAGAATCCTCCATCTCACTGAAGAAATCCCAAAAGATGTGGATGACCTTGAGGTGAGTCGAAGAATATGCCTCTCTAACAAAAGACGTACCCTCCACCCCCTGTGCCTCCATCACCTGTGGCAAAAGGATGGAGTCCACGCCATGCAGCTCTTTCGTTTTATGGGCGGAAGTATCCGTAGCAACTTTGCTCCGACACAAACCAGTTCCAAAATTGGACTTGGTTCCATCAACTTCACTACCTGACTCTGACGGGTCTCGTTCAGCCGGTTCCGCAGAAGCTACGGGGCCATAAAACATGGGATATCAGGCATAAATTAGAGATCTGCACAGGGGCCTTGCAGTATGACCGAAAACACAACAGCTGCACTGCGCTCGTAGCAGACTTTGAATTCCAGTGATGGCATCCGGTGCACCAGCGGTGACTGGTGCAGATTGAGCTGGATAGCTGATGGGTTGTCATACCGGGTTGACTTCCATTTGAGCATTGGACACCTGCTGGGTCCGACCTATAAGTTGGTTCTCATCCTCGGCCAACAAACAGTATTGATTTGTGGCTGGACCGGATCCAGTCGATGCCATCAGAGCCATAAATTGTGACATTGGCTTGTCCAAAATTGACTCCAATTGATACCTCATTTGATTGATGACAGACGAGAGTGAAGACTAGATCACGTCTAGACAATGATGCATTACCTGCTGATTCTAGCTTTTGTTTCTTAAATTTTGTCCAGGTGGCATCAGACCAGGCCTGGCAAACCACACATCTATTGTCATCCACATGGGCACTGCATCTCATACAGTCGTGACTATCAAAGCTAGTCGCGATGTATTTATGGCACTTTTGATTTTTTGCACCTGGCGGACGATTTCTTTTCGATTAAAACTTCACCAACTAGCGTTGCCATACGAGAGGCATATGGAACCACACCCAAAATGCAGAGTATAATGGGCAGGTCATGAAAATGCTGCGCAGTATGGCATAATGTCAAACCGGTGAGGATGTCAATTTTCAAACCGGTTTGAACTGTATATCGGTTTTATGGGGTGGGGAGGGGCCAAGGATGAGTGGATACACTTATTGTATGTAATATTTTTTCCCCGATAAGGATGTACTAAGTATACGTGTTGTCTGGAAATTTTGACCAGAAATACATGCTTACAACTTTTAATTTCTTTATAAGCATCAGGAATAAGGTACATAACGTTCATTTTTGATTGCGCCAATTGTTAAAACCAAGCTTCTTAACAATAATATGTGTTCCATTTACGATCAATTAAGTCTAATATGCAAGATTTATCATTTGTTTAATCATCACGCGTCAAACAACGAGATATATAACTTATTTTTTTGTTAATCAGTTAAATAATTTGCTATTATTTTTAGGCTGCTTGTTGAAAATTGTGTCACGGAACAGCAAAATCTTTCTATCAATTACATTCATTTTAACATTCTGATGACAAGTGGTCACCGTGTCATATCGTTGACATTGGTTAGTCATCCCAGTAATGATGATTTTTGTCCCTTTACAAGGAGTGGGTGTGATTAGAGCAAACCGTTATTGAATTATGGCTATTTATCTTGATATAATGCAAACTGACACAACTGGCTACGGTTTTTTTACCACTGGAATGACTGGATCGATAACTGAGCCAGTCATAGCATCTTCTGAGAAAATTGAATTTTTTTTTAGCAAATTTAAGTGTTAAAGGGTTAAAAAACTTATCTAAACATGAGGTGGGTTACTTAGCTTTGTTGTGATAACTCCCTCGCTCAAAAATACAGTGCCAATAAACATGTTTATATTGTATCCGAATTGTGACAATGTAAAAGTCCCTCAGAACTTGCGATGTGAACTACCTGTATAGACTAGCAGAAGCTTAGATATAGGTAATCATGTGATTTTTAACGGATTGTGAGTGATAATTATTGCTCCTCAATAGCATACGGAAAACTGTATCCAATGTTACTTTATGACGCATCCGAGACGAGATCAATGACTTTACTGAATCATGTCAAAGTGGCATCAAACGTGGACACAGCTACGCAGACATCGTATGGGTTCAATGCATGCGTGTGTCAGTAGTCATGTGCAACCACTGGGATTTCCACAAAATGGGAATTGGTGTCAGAAGCGTTCTACACAATTAAACGCTCAAAGATCTTAGATGTACTACTCTAGGTCAAGGGCAACGAAGATGAGCTGGAACTAGTGCGACGACTACTTGCCGATACCAAGCTGAGAGTACGAGATAAGTCAGTGAAGACTGGAGAGTTTGAGACATTAATCAGCTCCCCACAGGGAGATGGTCTATCCCATATGATTTTCACATGTTAACTTGCTGCTGCATTGAAATGTGTACAAGAAAATTCCACAAGACCAAATCCCCCAGTACCCATACTGGGTATGCTGGTGAAGATGGAATATACCAATGATGTGGACTTCATAGACAAGGAAACACCTTAATGAACTGCTCCACATGTACCTATCGACAAAGCAGGAAATAAAAGAAAATGACGATCCCCCTTCATTGTGGGAGAACCAAGGAGGAAAAGTAAAAACCTTGGCTCACTGCCCTGCAGTACTGCTGACATTGCTGCACACTGTGTCATAGGGAACATAGCTTTCTAGTGCTTCTGGAAGTTATGAATTCATATATCAAAGAGGCTGTAGGTCTTTTTAGACACAGATACAATTTCTATGTCCACATCTGAGCTTTTCATCATACCCGGTCCCAGTCATCACACGAGTCAGAGGTTTTAGGGGTTCAAAACACGTGTAAAATTAGGTTTATTTGAATCAATGGACCGTCCAATTTTTAGACATGCCCCGCCCATCACTAGCTAAGCTCCACCCACACCTCGCCGTGTTGGGATTGATCGATCCCCAAATGCCCTCGCTATCAATTTACTGAAAGCTATACAGGGAAGCTGTTGAATATTTTGTAACTAATTTGAATGGGTGCTGTTGCTACCTATGGCAGCAACAGCGCCAGTCAAATTAGTTTCAAAATATTCAACATAAATTTATTAAATAGTAAAAGCAAACAATTTGTACAATGCATAGACCGTCTTCAAATATGCGTTCGTGACGTACTTATCGAGGTCATTCATTATGATGTCATTGTACACATCATGTAGTTCATTATGATGTCATATGATGGGTGGGTACTCTGGAAAGGTGAATTGGGCTGGCTATATGAGACATTGCTATTATGTCAACTTGATATATTAGCAATATATCATATAGCCAGCCCAATTGGTGAGCATATTGAAGCTGAAAACTAGGTCATCCAAGATGGCCACCATACAAATCGGCCAATCAAGTTCATGTGAACAATCTTGGCTTGGGTCTTACCTAAATTCTAAGATTTTACATCGCTATACGAATTATGTCAATAAAAATCCATCAATGAAAGAATATGGCCACCAATATGCTTAATTTAGATTAGACAATGATGCCCATAGATTTTAACATATTAATTTCCCTTTTACAAACTTTAATGACACATGTCCTTGATCATATTTTGTCTTGAGTCCTTCTATGGCTCAGAAGTTGCTTTTTTGTGAAAACTAGGACATTGGAGATGGTGGTTAGACAAATTGACCAATCAGCTTCTAATGAACAAACTTGGGTCAGCTCAGCTGCTCTTGGCCTAGATGAAGTTTCTTGAGTTTCATATCAACGGACCTTTCCAGCTTTAGCTAGGCCCCACCCATCTCTAGCTAAACTCCACCCATACCACGCTCGAGTTGGAATCGATTGATCCCTGAACTACCTGACTATCAATTTCCAGAAAACAATACAGGTAAGCTGTTGAATATATTTTGAAACTAATTTGACTGGGCGCCGAGTCAAATTAGTTTCAAAATATTCAACAGCATCTTTATTAAATTGTAGTTATACAATTTGTACAATGCTTAATCCATCACCAATTATGCATTCGTGACAGACTTATCTTCATCTTTCATGACATCATTGATGTCATCATACACTTGTAGCTGATTATGACATCATGATGGATGGATAAATTGAAATGGTCCACTGGCCAACGGGTTTCGGAGACGTGTTTCTAAAAGTAGCACAAAATCCAAGATTTCCAACACCAAAATCTACCGATTACATGTAGCCCTATTTGAACAATCTTGGACCTCTATGCCCTAACATGCCTAAGGATGCTTCCTGCCAAATTTAATTGAAATCAGCCCACGGGTTCATTCAAAGGCAAAGTTGATGACAGCAAGACAGAACGATGATGGACGGTTGTCATGGCAAAAACTACAACATTTTATCACCTAGCATAAAATTTATTGAGTTTTTATTTAAGTGCTATCACATTTGAGGCCTATTATTATTTGTAGATAGCACATGTAACATTGCATGAATCTGTATATATAACTAGCATACAATTGCGAAAGAAGCTAAAACTTACCTTGAACACTCGAATTACACCTTCATAATTATTCTCATCATTGTCAATTTCGAAATATGCGAGTGCAGATTCCTCCATGGTGAATGTTAGGAAGGCATTCCGTCCCAAATCGCTGTCAGAGACCGGCATACGAAGAACCGCGGTGCCAACTGGTGTTGCCTCGGGCAAGGTTACATTATAATAACTATCTTTATCAAACGTTGGCACCTGATCATTTGTGTCTGTTAATGTTATCACCATCGTCGTGCTACCAGACTGAGGTGGAACACCATGGTCAGTGGCTAGAATTATCAAAGAAAATGTGTTACGATCAGGAAGTTCCCTGTCCAATATTGTGTTGTCATTCGTGCTTACAGTAATAAGACCGGAGACTGAATCAATTTCAAATGGCTCTATGCCATTAACAGTTGTTTGCCTTGTGATAGAGTAGGTCATGACAGCATTATCATCAATATCACGATCCGTAGCGGTTACTTGTTTGACTATGTCATCTGCAACATAAACAAACATAAGTCAGAGGCAGATGAAATCAATATTACATTGTAATTAACATTCTTGATGGTCAGACATGCTTTCTATATTGAGTATATTTCTGATAGGGGACTTTCCCATATAGCCTGGAAGATAAAGGTGCATTTTTGACGGAAGGTTGTTTTGTGAGTATATACAGTTTTATTATTGTTTTTCTATCTCTGGCATATACAAATTAAAAATCTGCCAGGTGGCACCCTTGGGCTGAATTTTTTGTGGCTTTTTGAAAATTGTGTTTTCTTTTTAAAATGGCTAAGTAAAAGAGACACCAGCACAGGCAGCCTTGGAATTCGCTGTACTTGGAGCCAGCAAACGCAGAGCCAGGAGAGGATGTCATTGCATAAATCTGCTAATCATGTTACGAGGTGACCTCAAGAAAGCAGGTCTCGGTAGACTCCAAGTCAAGAAAGCTAAGGATTTCGGCTGAGGACAAGACACAGTGGTCAAAAGCGAAGAAGGACTGATTGTAGCTGTAGGATGTTTTTACTACGACAGCCACAGAATACAGTAATCATACAAGTAAGAGAAAAATTCTGTCCTTAAAACAGACAATTTCGAGTCAAGTGTAATTCTCTTTATTTATTATATATAATGCTACTAGTATTTGATAGTTACTCATGGTGACACAAACAGAGCTCATTTGGATGACCCTGATGTGAAGTTCAACTCTCGAAGAAAAGTGGGCATTTTTGCCTGAAGATTGTTTTGGAGTATATACAAAGTTTTCTTGTTGTTTCGGTTTCTCTGAGATGTACTCATCACAAATCCACCGGGTGTTACTTTGGCACCCTAGGGCCTTTTGAGAAAAATGAACCCTTTTCATTATATGCAAAATTGTAGGTTTTATCTTTAACCTTAACAATATGCATATCAAATGAAAACATGTGACGAGTAGAAGACACCTAATCCCAAATGCACTTTTCGCAGCCATTTCCTAGAGACTTTTTATATTCGCATTTTGCACATCATTGAAATGGGTATTGAAGCATTGACACCAGGGTTATGAAATGCAGCTTGCATCAACCTCTAACCAGGGGGAATTCCCCTCTATTCCCCTTCTGTCCCCTGCCACCTCATCCCAACTCCTGTACACTCAATGCCTAATCATAATGATAATTGTGTGTTTTACATGCTATAATTATATTGACATACATTGACATTGCTATGATTGCGGATTGAATGCATTTAGCAAAATAAGTGCGTTTGATGTAAGTCCACCCACTTTCCACTCTACCCCGACCCATGCTATATTATTGATGTTGGTGGGTGTAGAGGTTGGTTTGCTGTTGGGAAGTGATGCGTGGATGTGAAAATGATAATGGAGAGGAATGGACAAGTAAGATATGGTAATGTGATGGTAGGTTGTGACAGTGATTAGGATGTGTATCAACCACAAGCCAGTGAGTCGACGTTTGGCTAGGAGCTGGGAGAGGCGAGACAGTGGTGAGGAGAGGGTGGGTGTGTGGTATGAGGAGGGATGTTGATGTGAGATGAGAAGAGATGTATGAGACAGGATGGGGATTCCATATGAAGATTTGGCTAGAAATGAGGTAGAATAGAATGGCATGGGTGGAGATGAGATACGGAAGGGGATGAGATGAGATGTGAAGGAAATTGGATGAGATAAGGTGATGTGCTGTGGAATAAGATGATGCTGGATGGCATGTGGCAGGATGAGATGAGATGAAATGGAAATGGATGAGATGTAGTCATATTTAAAGAGAAGGGATATGATGAGATGGACTGGGGGCGATATGTTTGGTGTGAAAGAATTAATATAAAGTTGAGGTTAGTTGGTATGGGATAATGTGAATGGGATGAGAGGCCGCATAAGATGAGATGAGTTATGATGTTAATAAGGTGTGATGGGATAACATTAGGTGAGGTGATGGGATAGAGTGGGATATGATATGGCGAGATGGCGTGGGATGGGATGATATAACTTGGGGTGTGGTGAGGAGGAGGTGAGGTATGGAGAGATAAGATGATGTGGTCTGAGCTGAGGTGAGGAAAGGCGAGTTACAGTGATGTGGTGTAGTAGATGGGGCTGAGAAGGGGTGGCTTGGATGTGGTGACATAATTGGTGTTGTTGGTGGGTGTTGGATAGCGATGTTGGGATTTGGAGATATTAATACGGTGTGATGGGATGAAATGAGATGAGGCACATTGTAGGATGTGTTAACAGAGTAGAGGTAGGGCTGTGCGGTTATCCAGATTTTGAACCGTCTCCGGATTTTTAAGCATGACAGTTCGAAAACCGATGACATAATTTGACAACCGCACAACTGTGTATCTTTAAAATTCCGGTTTTATAATTATTTTTTTAAGGATATATCATAATATATAACATTGATTGCATAAATTGGCTTTAATTTAATTTTATCTATTTGCAAAATAAAATCTGAAATAAAACCATACCTACGCAGTATCGTAACAGGAGAATGTTGCTAGATCGTATTGCTACATACGTTCAGAAATTATAATCTGCTAGCGTTTTATTAAATCCTATAATACATGCTTCAAAGCATATCATAAGCGATCTAGTGTTTCTGATATCTATGTCTATTATGAATTCTGAACGCGCATCTGGGACTCTGAACCCGGGATGTGATCTAACCTGCCAAAGTAAGTTGAGATCGAATTTGTCTAATCGCTCGGGCGATCAAGAGTAATTTCTCGTGAATGTTCAGGAGCTGGCTCGACGTATGTTGGACGATATAATTAACACTCGATGCAGGTCGATATATATTATTAGTGCCGGAAAACAACTTCTACAGCTTACAACTGATACAGTTTTAAAGCAAGTCCTTCCAAATCGCGCTTATGATCTATATTAAAATACGTATGAATTCCTTTTTGCGGAAACTGTATGCTAGTAAATAGTATAATATGGCCGAGTTTGATTACACATATCCGATTAATTAGATCAATAAATTTGATTTACTACGCATGTTCAGGCATATACGATATGCAGATTTGTAACACGTGGCAGTATTACGACGTCTCTAAATTCGACATAAGCATGTGTAAGCGTAGGCTATCGGGAACAAGTCTTTATATTATATACATTTGCATAATGCTTCTCATGAATCTCACTGGTCTCCAAAATGGAGGGTGTGTAACAGTCTAATTAGGTCTGCCATCTTTCAGAATTTATCACCGGCCCGATGTTTCCGAGACCTGAAATGACTAACTATCGAGTAGTATCTTTAGCGAATGCTCTACAAATTTTCTAACTGTAGTTTAGTCATCCAAAAGTATTTTCTACTCCATGAACCGCCTGAATTGGCCACTAAAAGCCACAGTAAATTTGGCAATGTATCTCTACACATTATCCCAGAGGTGGGTATATGAATTGCTAATTGTTTAGGAATCTATTATATAACAGATTGTGCAAGAACTCGAAATGACATATGGCGATGAATTTAAAAGCGCAAAATCTAATGTTTTAAAGCAATTTAAGTATTGATTTCACTATATCCTCTAAAATTGAATCGGATACTATACATGTAGCTACAGATTTAAGTCTACCACTAAAGACGTTCTATTTTCGCGGTATTGCAATTTTTTTTTCCACGAAAACTGAAAATATTTTCAGCCAATAAACCGGATTTATAGCCAACACCGTCACCGGTTGTGTTCTTACCAAAACTGCACAGCCCTAAGTAGAGGGGGATGGGATGAGGTACAATTCATCGAGGTGAGATGGGATGAAATGAAGCTGAATGAGATGAAATGAGATTAGTTCAGATAATTAAGGAGGTGGGGCGGGGAGAGCTGCGATGAAGTGGTCTGATGTGAGATGATGAAAGGCGAGATACAATGATGTGGTGTGAAAAGTGGGGGTGATGATGAAAGGCGAGTTACAATGATGTGGTGTGAAAAGTGGGGGTGGTGTGGAGTGGTTTTGGTGTGGTGGCATATTTTGTAGTGGGTGGGTTTTATGGTGTTTGGGGAGATGAGGCGATGTGAATTGGATAATGTAGAGTAACTGAAAGGTACCATATGGCAATGTGATGGAAGGCTGTGCTGATTATGATTAGAACAAGAGGCCCAAGCACGTGTGACACTCACCTGGACCATTAGCATTTGAAGCATTTGCATTTAAATATACATGCTTCGTTACATCAAACAACATGGGAAAAATCTACCAATCAAAATTCTGAATGGAAATTCTGATGCCTATGATCATAGGATCATTTTAGCCAAGTTTGGTTGAAATTGCTCTAAGTAGTAAGGAGATGAAGCAATTTGACAATTTCCAGTAAATTTGTAATAAAGTGTAAGATTTTCACACAAGAATTTTGATGAATCAAAATTCTGAATGCAAGTTCTAGAGCCTATGATGATAGGATTCTTTTGGCCAAATTTGCTTGAAATCAGTTATGTTGACAAAAATAAGCAATTTGAAAATATCTAAGATTTTCAGTCAAAAAATTCATGAATCAAAATTCTGAATGGATGTTCTGGACCAAACCACCATAGAATCCATCTAACCAAATCTGGTTGAAATATGTCAAGCAGCAGTGCTGTTAGGATAGGCGAGACGGTGGTGAGGTGAAAAGGTGTGGGTGAGTGATATGAAGAGCGGCGCTGAGGTGAGATGGGAAGGAATGTGTGGGAAAAGATGAGGATGAGATAGGTTTGGTTGATGAGGTAGGATAGGATGTGAGGAGTTGGGATGGGGTGAGAGGAAATTAGATGAGATGGGATGGGAGTAGGGCTTGGCCATTTGGCCTAAAAGAAACCAGTGACAGTATCACTAATTAAACCGGTTTAACCGAAATACCGGTCTAAGCAGCTTAATGATCGATAATAATTTGAAATACTAGAATATCTTGTTTTTATTAGCCACAGTACATGTATTTTGCGATTTGACAACTGACGTAAATTGCCACAAAATTAGAACGGTACTACGTTCACTTCGACGCTAACCATCTCAAAATAGTAGTTAAAATAAATTAAATAAAAAGTCTGGTTCATGTGATGTCGTGAAATTAACACCCTAACTACTACAATGTTGATTTTGAACACTGTTATTAGGTCACTATTTTCGAAAGCGTAGCAAAATATAATGCATGAGAATAGGAAGCCGGTTATTAGAGCGAGTTTAGGCCCCTAGTACAGTGGCGTCGATATGGATAGAGTTTGTATACCCACCTACAGTATGATCTAGTCTAGTAAGTAATGTGTTTGTATTCGAGTACTCGGTATTCAGTAATACTCTTCAATAAACTCGTTCACGCGGGTGAATGTCGTTCAGCACGTAACGAAAAGGGTAGCCATTTCCCGGAAATCGCATTTCAAGAATTCTTACAAAAAGATGTCTGTCTGACTATTTTTCGAGAGAATATGCCATAATAAAGAGACTATGACAATTTGGCCAAATAAACGCAATGATTCGCGGGAATCTAACTTAAATCAACCTCGGTAGTGTGGCAGATATACGATGTGATTCTAACTTTATCAACGAAAAAGTCACGTGATGAAAAATACTACGATTTACAGGAATTTCATTGATAAAATCAACAGTAGTGAATATCCCGATGGAAGAATTCGTTATCAACCAATCACATTACGCCTGCTCATATTTGAGAGGCGAAGAAGTTTATTTTACTTGTAACTGGTCCAGCAATGTATGAAGCAAACGTTTTCATTTCTCGGGTGTTCAAGCAATTTGTCTCATATGTCTTATTTCATCCTGGATCATTTTATGTTTATCAAATTCTAAGGGAAATAGTGACATTTTTGGATTGGGAGTTCATCGTATAGCGTTGTTGTTTTCATACCATATTTCTTAAATTTTTTTGTATCGTGTCACGTTTGGAAATCTAATTAAACATACTACAAACGCAAATTGACAAAAGGATTATTTGTTACAAATTAGAAATTCAGATTTTTAAATTATTCAATCTTACTTTGAACTCACGTCAAGGAGTGTCTTCATCAGCCGATTTGTTGGGATTTCACCAACACCTTGCTTTCCCACGGCTAATAGTTACAGATACCTGTATTTTATGGCACTAATAGCAAATGGTTACCCACTAGATGATAATAAACTCAAGTCAAGAACAATTGACTAGTTTATTACACTCACCAGATTTCGCGCAATGGTGATCTTACGGACAGTTTTTCTTTTTTTTTTAATTTTGTAATAATTTTTAAACCGTCACCATTAAAACCATGAGACGGTGTGAAACTAGTATACCGCCCAGCCCTAGATATGAGGACATTGGATGGGATATGGTGATGTGATGTGGCATGAGCCGTGGTAGAATGATGTGAGATGAAATCGTTTGGATGAGAGGTCAGATGCAAAGAGCAGGGATGTGAGGAGATGGGATGGCACGGGGCGATATGGAATGGTATGAAATGAGCTGGTATATAAAGCTGAGGTGAAGTGGAGTGGGATGATAGGGTGGGACGGAGTGTCTTGAGGCTTAATGATATGAGATGAATTATGACGTGGATAAAGTGAATGGATACCATGAGATTAGGTAGGATGAGGTGATGGAATAAGGTAGGATAGGATAAGGTGGGCCTGGATGAGGTGGGTGAGATGAAGCGAGATGGGATTATATGAGAGAATAAGGAGATGAGGTAGGGGGAGCCGAGATCTGATGTGAGGTTAGGAAAGGTGAGTTATAGTGATGTGATGCAATAGTTTGGGCTGGGAAGGGCTGGCTTGGATATGGTGAGGCAGTTGCTATGGTTGATGGGTGTTGGATGGTGATGTTGGGGTTTGAATGAGGGGCAGAGTGGGATGGTCGGTGGGATACGATAAGATGATGATAGGAAGAGAATAATGGGGAGGAGATGAGATGTAACATACTTTAATGTGATGGTAGATTGCAGGGATTCACATAAGGGTTCTTCTGAGGCTATATACCCAAAGAGTGAAGCTTGGGACCCCCAAAAGTATGGTAAGTCGGTCCCATTGAACACCTGAAAATCTTGTATGATTGCTAAATATTAATTAGTTTCATAGGTTTTTGTATGAAAATAACGACAAGATCTAGCATGGGACGCCTATAATTCACAGTTCTGAGTACCTGGATGGGAAACATTAGATAGTAGATTGTGTTGAAGAAATAAGGGTGACTACGATGAGTATAACTATTCGCCAACTCTGCCAACCAACAGGGTCATCTCAAGTGCATTTCAACTCAAGGTTAAGAATTTATATGGCACAGGTCATAGGTCTCCTCTTCAACCTCACCCAAAGCCGCACACTACCACCACCCCACGACACACCTAAAATATGTGAAAATCAAGTCATCTGAAAAGCCATTTTGGGTAGTTTAAGAGAAAATTTCATCATAAATTTTATAACATAACACATACTATAAGTCTTCGAATCTGAGTAGAATCTTGATGCACATAGAATTTCAAGAAACCTGTCTATAACAAACACGGTATAGTCGGCAAGAGTCATGAAACACAGGTTTTCTCTCTCGCATAGAAAATAAATGGCCCAAGGGCCATAGTGCTCACCTAGCTGATGAGGAACTGTTAACATGTTTAGATTAGTTAATGCACAACAAGCATCATTGGTCCATCAGGCAACCATAACTGTTGCCATAGACAGATGGCAATGGTCCACATCATTATTGATGATTAATACAACATGAGCTCCGCAAACGGTGCATAATACCACAACATGATGACAAACCAATGAATGAGAGCTATCAGACATAGACCAGTCATCCTACGAAGTTTCAACGTGATCCGCTTAACAAATCAATTTGCAAGATGGCCGCAGGTGGCAGCCAAATTGGATTTCGGATCATCTAGTTTCAATAAGTTTTTTCCTCAGCCATAGTCGGTCATCTTTGATTTAGGATCATCATTGACTTCAATAGTTTCTTTCTCCAGAGCTAGTCCTAGTTGAATCAAGTTTTGAAGAAATCAAATAAGCGGTAATGGAGTTATCATCCGGAAACCAATTTTCAAAATGGACGCTCTTTGCTGGCAGCCACTTTGGATTTTGGATTATCGTCGATTTCGATGAGTTTCTTCTCCAGACCTAGTCCAACCACCATATACCAGTGGCTGGCGACCATTGGGTCCACTGTGTCACGAGAAATAACTGAATAGGTCGTCGGCAAAAGGTCGCCTGTGGAATGACTGCTTCCAGTGAAACCATCAACCCCAGCATTTAGACCCGTGCCAGGACATGACTACTATTGCACACTGACTAAGATTCAGATGAGTATTTCTACTCTCTCTTGAGATAGGTAAACATAACCTATCTCTAGATCGAAGAACATGCCCAGGTAAACAACTTCTGGGATGGAGTTAGCTCTGATTTTTGAAAGTTGATTATCCAGGCTAGATCTGTCAAAGTTTTCAAAACTATTTCCAGATTTGCTGATAGACTTTCTTGATTGTGTGCTTTTAACGTGTTATTTACGTGTGGACTGCTATGTGTCTCCTGTGGAGGTATGACGTGATAGCTAGGACCACTGGAGTGAAGACCAGAGCAGCTGTCGAAATTCCAAAAGGAAGAACCCTGAATTTCCATTGGCAGCCCCTGAAATGTTAATCTCAGGAACCGACGAAAGCTCTTCGCAATTGGAATGTCAAAATAAGCATGTTTCACATCTATTGATGCTGTCCACATTCCTTTCCTCAATCCAGCTGACACCATCCTTACTACAGTTTCCATTTTGAAACTTGGTGAGAGGATAAACCTGTTGAGAGGATTGAGGTTCAGAATTGGTCTCCATCCTCCAATGCTTTTTGTCACTAGAAACACAGTTGAATAGTAACCCGGACAATTCTGTGTGGGTTGAATCACTTGTTTTAGTATGAGGGATTGAATCTTTTCCTCTATACACAACCGTTGATCTGGATCGCTTGGATTTTGAGTCCAGATCGGTACTAGAGACAGTTAGGATGGCGGATTTGCAATCAAGTCGGGATGGCATTCTTGCATGTGGAGGGCCAGACAGCTTCCCACGGGTCCACCTAGGGATAGAGGTGGACCTGAGAAGTGCAAGAGCGGCACTATCTCCGGTGCATGTCCCAGCAGCACTGGTGTGATCCCCGTGAGGACATCAGGATCACCTCTCCACCCCAACCCACCACATCCGGACCAGAGCCCCGCACTCGTCACCAAGCGCACCTCACTACGTGGGCTGCCTGGCGGGCTACGCTGGAGGAGCGTGAGCTATCCTCCAACTGGCTTACGCTGGTGGTTGGCCCCTGGCCTGGCCACCACCTCTAGCCTGCTGAGGGTGGAAGGCAGGGGGTGCTGCAAGAATGCGCTCCTACGGAGCACCTCGAACTGCTCACGCAACTCCCTCTGGTTGTTAACCAGGTTTATGATCTTATGGAGGTGTGTGCATCTCTAACCTCCAAAAAGACCTGGCACTGACATCAATGCCTGCAAGGGGCACAAATTGTCTAGGACAAAAGTGTGCCTCGCTCCCAAACTTCTGGTCACCGATCTCATCAAACAATACAAAGCCAGGTTAATGCGATCCTGGATAGCTCTCTGGAATGTTAGCGGAGATGGTTTGCTCACCACTGATGCTGCTATTATCCCCTTTAGCAGCTGGGAGACGTGCGAGAGGGCCAAAATGGCCACCCTCATACTCTCCTCTGTGCTGCACAATGCGGAATTAGCACTGCGCAAAGCTAAAGCGCACAAGGGTCCCATATCAGAACGGGATCCAGGCCGCGTATCTTCACCCAAAGACGCATGGATGTGCACGGCTTTGGGACGATGCTGTACCTCTGATACAAATCTGAGGAAATGTGGCAACACCGCACCACCTCGCGAGGGGCCTTCATGAGCTGCCTATTCGGCAGAATGGACGCCTCTGCGCAGTGAACATATCAACGATATGTTCAACATATGGCAGTGATGACATGGTGCTCATTACCGGCTTACCCATCAACCACGGGCACTGGTCCTGAAGGGTAGCTAATGGGTCCACCTGAAATTCCGGCTTGATGCTTACCAGCCATTGGCAAGTGTCCAGTCAGTCCTCTTCAGTGGCCACGTGTGAATGCTTGACTAGCCTAGGGCCCTCGTCCTCTATAGCATTCACAGGTGGAGTAGTGGCCAGAGCTGGTGATACTCCTGGAAAGCTAGGGAAGCCATACGGACCTGCAAGCACTGTCATGGCGTGCCGTTATGGCTTGCGTTGTGGCTAATCCAGGAGCCGGATCCACAGCATCATGAGGGGCTAAATACATGATGTCATGGTCCGGGCCTTCCGTAGCGTATCTCTCGGAAAGCCGAGGAGTAGTACGGTCAGCCATCATCTCCAACCCCGCCTAGCCATTGAGCCATGAAACCTACTCCTGAAGAAGTAGTCCCATGGAAAAGGTCACCCGTGCAACCCCCAAGGGCCATGGCCATCAGCAGGCCATAACAGTGTCCTCTTCTTCCTGCCCAGAAAGATTAGATCCCAGGTTTGAAAAAGGATCAAACCAAGCCTGGGCAGGAGTGGTATCGCGAAAGGCACTGATCCCCCTAGGCTTTGGCTGCTCTAGAGCACCCAATAAGCGGACACCCAAGCCCATGACTTTCGCTCCTGGTCTACAGGCGAGGTAAGCCTCAGCGCCGGACCTACAGGAGCCATCTCTGGGTCAAACACAAAAAATGGTGGCCTAATGGATCAGAGTCCAGAGACGGGAACACTGCTCGGGAACAAACGAAAAAGACAGTAATGAACTCGGACCGGGAAGCATGCTGCGAAGCAACTCCGGCACAAGATCTGTTATCGTCTTCTTCATCTCTCCCATCATCTCAACCCGGAAGGCCTCCATGCCCGCCTTCCTCTTCTTACCACTTATACTTTCCTTTCCAATCTTCGCTTTTCATCCAGCCTTTAACTGTTGGTGAAGGAAATTGTTAAAAAAGTCACTAACCCATGGCTCACACACAGGACATTTTAACAAAGGCCTGCACGTACTGCACCTAGTGCAGTCATGAGGGTAGTAGCGGGCCTTCACAAAATGATGACAGGAAGGACACTTCATATCAATGACATTCTGAAAGACACAACACGCAGATAATTAGTTTTTAGTCTTGGACATAGAAAACTACAAAACTAACTGAAAGAGGAAGCAACTAACGGATAATCGACTTTTAACCCTTGATAAGGGGAAGTTGCTACAAGAAAAGGCCAGGACTACTAGTTACTAAAATAACATGGCAGATTAAGACGTCAAATCTCTACTACTATCTCTCCCTTAATAAAAATATTAAGACAAGGGAGATAATTAGAATTTGAACAATCATCCTCTAGAAAATGGATACGTCTCAACCCTCAATGGCATAGCTTCATTAGGACTCAACACTCAATGGCATAGCTTCATTAGAATTGAACTTAATCAATGAACCTAATAAGTATACATAACCATCATAGAAACAGAAGATAAATTTTGCAGTCAATAATAAAGAATATTTTCAAATAATTGCATGCACTTCTGCATATCTTCTCATATACTTGGACCAAAACGTATATGTTTACCACTGTAGAAGCCGGCGAGTGAAGACCACTGGTCATCAACTACCATACCAAGTCTTTGTATCAACGATTGGGAAAAAGGGGCAGACAATGCGGGAAAAATTACTTCTTAGTTAATAGACGCCTCCATGTGTAACCGCGTATCACGGAAACACCATACAATACGAAAACTCAAATTAATTTCAATTTTTTTTACTAAAACACACCTGATGGCTAGTTCCAGGTCTATTCCCAGGTGACTTATTGATGTCAGACATCTAAAGCAATCAAATTTAAGTTCAAAGGAGACTTGAACACACTTCAAAAATGAGACAAAAAGTACGAGAAAATATTTTTAGCAAAAAGGGTGTGTGCAATGGAGGTCAATAATTTGAGAAGAGGAAGTGACAGCACCACGCATGCACGAGTTTGGGCAGCGCATCCGCCGGACTGTCAGTTGCCTAACCTTCCCAGTAGGGGAAGTTTCTTTTTAATTCTGGGTCTAATTGAAGCTAGGTCAATATATGGGAAATATCATAAGAGCATCAGTGTGGTAAGTATACTCTTGATGTGAAATGCAGGAATATTGGTGTCATTGACATAACTTACCAATGGGAAAAGGATCAATAGTTCAATTGTCACAACACTAATATTTACCAAAGGGGCAATGGTGAATAACAAATTTGGATAGGGAAATGTAAGAATATTGGCATGATTTACCAACAGGAAGAGTACCATTAATCAATGGGGCAGCCATCCGACACTATTGCCATTTGATTGAAGTCTACTAAAGGAACATTTCTGACAAATCTTGTTTCAGTCCATTACCAATTTACGAAACATGACACAGATTTTATTCCCCTTAGGGTTCAATACATAAAATGCTTTAAAGAGCCAGTTATGGCCCTTATTTCAAGTCATGCCTACTTCATATTCATAGGGTGAACAGATATTGTCTGAAGGAACATATCTGCTAAATTTGTTTTCAATCCATCAACAATTGACAAAACAAATGTATTTTAACCAAAGGGTTCAATAGTTTCAAGTCTTAATGAACCAGAGTTAAGGCCCTTGTTTAAAGGTGCAGCCTCTTTATATTCACAGTCCCAATAGATATTTGACTGAAGAAACATATCTGCTAAATTTGACTTTAATCCATCAACAATTGAGGAAACAAATGGATTTTCCATATGTGGCTCAATACTTAAAACCACCTCAATGAACACGAGTTATGGCACTTGTTTAGGGCGTGGTCACTTCATATGCATAGCTACAATAGATGTTGCCTAAAGGAACATATAAATTACATTTAGTTGTAATCCATCAATAAATGACGAAATGTGCAACAAACATATTTTCCCCATAGACTTCAATACTTTGAAAATATAGCAACGGACATAACTCTGCTATTTGTGGGTGTGGTCACTTCATAACCGTAGCCCAAATAGATATTGCCTAAAGTAACATATCTGCCAAATTGGGTTTTAATTCATCGATAAATGACGAAACGTACCACAAATGTATTTTCCCCATATGCTTCAATACTTAACAAGAGGCCCAAGGGCTTGTGGCGCTCAGCTCGACCATTGGCATTTAAACCATTTGCATTTAAATAGGCATGATGGATGATTTTCGGAAAATCCAAGATGACCACCAAAAAATTGCCCAATCAAGACTCGTTTAATATGCTGAAGCCTACCATCATAGGATCGTTCCACCCAAGTTTTGTTGAAATCAGGTTTTTGATTGAAGGAAGGAGTACCGTTTTTAAATGGTTCCGGAAAACTTTCAGAAAATCAGAGATTTCTGCCCAAAACATTGACCTATCGAAATTCCCAATATAATTTCTAGAGGCTACCACAATAGGATCCTTCTAGCCAAAATTGGTTGAAATTGCCCAAGCCATTAATGAGTAGCATTTTATTTGAATTCCCATTTATCGGAAAACCTAAGATGGCCACCATCAAAATCAAGCCGTTAAAATTCTGTACACAAGTTCTGAAGCGTACTGCCTAGGGCTCTTCCAGCTAAGTTTGGTTGAAATCGGCCAAGCGGTTAACCCCTAGTACACTGATGTCAATATTCTATCTTGTACAGTGTCAATAGCAAAGAAACTAGTGTACATTTTTCAAAATTTTTGGTGGAATATGTTGCTGTCTATGACAGCACCATCTTCCATCAAATTTGTCGAAAAATAAACACCAGTTCATCTTTTAACACTATAATTTGAAAATTAAAAATTTTGACATTAGTGGTAAGGGTTAATGAGGAGTAGCCTTTTAACTGATTTCCCAAAAATATTTAAAAAAATAAAAAATGGGCGGTGGAAAAAATTTACCAATTAAAATTCTATATGCAACTTCTAAAGCCTACTGCCCTAGGCGCATTCCAGCTAGTCTGGTTGAAATCGCCCAAGTAGTTAATGAGTAGACGATTTTCAGCCATTTTTTCGGAAAATTCAAGATGGCCACCAAATAAATTCACCAATCAAGCTCTGACGCATAGCACTTTAGGGGCCTTCCAGAGGAGTTTGCTTGAACTCGTTCAAGCAGTTAATGAGGAGTAGCCTTTTAACGGATTTCCCAAAATTTTCAGAAAATCCAAGATGGCCACCGGAACAATGGCCCAATCAAAATTCTGTATATAAGTTCTGAAGCCTATCCCCATAGGGTCCTTCCAGCCAAATTATGTTGATATCTGCCAAGTGGTTAATGAGATTTTAAGCAAAAGTTGATGGTCGGATGCCGGATGGATGGACGGACAGTCACCATGCCATAAGCCCACGCCAGGTGAGCTAAAAATGGATCAATTAAATTTCTGTATACAAGTCCTGAAATCTACCATCCTAGTATCCTTTCAGCTAGGGCTTCACGATATTAGAAAAATGAATATCAGTATCGATATCAATTTTCATACCGTTATACCTTTAATATCGGTATTATTCCGATGGGAAAAATGGAGTGAGGCTTGAGTAGTATGATTCGATATTCAACGTATATCGGTGCTGCTTAAATAGTCGCAGAAAATTTCCACACTAAAACCAAGAAATTACACGAATCCTGATATTAAACGCTAAATTTTAACTGTCTTCAGTTAAATCATATTACAAAAAGGCTGAAACTTCCCCCAAATCGTCCCTACAAATAATTTGAATTTGCCACGAAATTACAACTATTTCTGAGTGGAGATCGTGAGATACCCATAACCAGTGACCATCTCGTCCCGTATAAACTCACCCAGTAAAACTGCGAACAGCTAAAGCTGTTGATATTTGACTGACAAATATCAATTTTATGCGTCAAATACGTTGGATATGAATGTAAACATACGTTTTACTAATTTTAACCCAGGTTTGAATGATTATTATATTATTGAAAGGTTCCATAGAGTGAATATTTTATAAATTTAATGTTTACAATCGATTCAAATTCATAGCAAATTTCTAGCTATGCCCCTCAAATTTCTAGCTATGCCTCGCAAATTTCTAGCTAAACTCCACCCACCTATTTACTCAGTCAATTTGATACTTTGAAACCTAAATTCGCAGTATCTATATTTCAACGTAACTATACAGGAAAGATATTGAGTATTAAGTCGTTACATTAATTTTTTTTAATATTCAACAGAATATATATTAAATTATAAATTCATCAAGGACATAAAATCCATACACTCGTAAACGAGTGTTTTAATTTCAAGCCACAGCTATACATCCTAGATTCAGATTTTGAGTCGAAAAGATCTCAGTGTAAGGTCTATAGAAGAACTATCCATTCAGAGATAATATGTAGTTATTATCCTCCAAAGCTATATCATATTGATTGGGACGTCAGCTAACATGTGATACTTGAGTGGCAGATAGAATCCCTCCATAGTCTCTAAGAATGCGGGACTTAAATCAAATAGTGACAGGAGTGTGAGACCCTAACACAATAACACTTTCACCTCACAAATTACATTAACACAAATTCAAGCTACCAACACAGTTAAGCTTTTGATTATTTTGAAATTATTTCGACTTGATGTTATTAACCATTTAACCCGCATATCAGCCGAAAACGGCTTCTGCAGTGGTCTTGAGAAATGTCCATTTGCAGACCAAGAGAAGCCTTTTTTAATTTTACCAATGGAATTCCTGGCTCGATAACCGAGCCAGTCATTAGAGGTAAATTAAAAAAAATAGTCTTATCTTGGACTGTAAATGGACATTTTCTATTGGAAAATGGAAATTTTCGTGAACAAATTCGAGGGTTAAACGGTTAATGTCTGACATAACGAATCTAAGGGACTTACTTCTTACACTGTGCTCGCGCACAGACCCTGTAGTCATTGTAGCTTGGTCAAATATTGGCTTATTATCATTGATATCAATCGGCCTAACTGTGATAGCAGCGATACCGATTAATTTGGTATCACTTGCAATTACGATAAATTCATAAGCTTGATATGTGTCTCTATCCAGTTTCTCATGGACACTGATAACACCTGTTCGCGGATGGATCTTGAATGCATTTGTTGCGTATACTGGTAGATTGAGGCTGTAGACTAACTCAATATTTTGATCGACATCAGCATCCACAGCATGCACCTGCAGGTTAGATCAGGGTTGAGGATTACATAGACTACATATGATAACAAACATGTTATATCTACTCAGTTTTCATATTATTAAAGATGTTGTGAGGACTAGCTAGCCGATCGCTCAGATTAACTTGACAAATCATAATATATATTCTCCTTTATAAGAAAATGCAATTAAAATTGTTAACATCTCAGACAAAACTGAGATAAATGCATAGCAACTGCCTAAACAACCAAACATTTTAAGCTTTAAAGCTGGAGTTGTGATGTCATGCCGAGAGACACTCAAGAATTCTTGTTAGTTTCTTATTCGAAATAATACTATAGGCACCTAGACTACTGTGTGTATTATGCACCAATTTTTGTATACATTTCCACTATACATCGGTGCTGTATGACAATGCACATACATTGTATGAGTTGCCCAAAGATTCAGTAATAGCGGGAAAAAAATGGAGGATATCTTTGTCGATTAACCCTTTAACACCCAAATTTGTTCAAGAAAATTATAATTTTTCCGGATAAAATGTCCATTTGCATAACAAGAGACTATATTTGAAAATCTATCACTGGAATGACTGGCTCGGTTATCGAGCCAGTAATTCCCATGGTAAATTTTCAAAAATAGTCCTTTCTTGGTCTGCAAATGGACATTTTTCAAGACCAATGCAGGTGTTTTTGGCTGATATGAGGGTTAAATGGTTAAAGGACCTGCATGGTGACTGACATTACAATGTGTTTCGTGTACACAAATTGGGCTCTTTATCATATTGAAGTGACAATCATATTGTGGCATTACAGCAATGTAGGATTTTTGTCCTGCGGCATTGCTGTGGTGGAAGCGTTTCTGGGCTATGATGCTTGCCGCTTTCGGCGATTGTGGGTTTCGATTCCCAGTCAATGCCAAATAGTGTATTGCCACAAATACTTGTATAACTAAGTATAATTCCTGTAAAATGTGGTCTCTGTGATGTGTGCACAGGCTGGTACTGTGTGACCCTCTGTGCACATAATCACTACCTGCCAGTGGCGAAGGTTTAGCCTTTTAATCATTTAGAGACTTGGACCCCTCAAAGCAAAACTTAAGGGGCCCAGACAATTTTTCAAGGGTTGAATTTTATCGTTATGATGCCTCGGCGCATAGGGACCAACATTTAGAAAATACTGGATAAAATAATTTAGGATTTGCTAATGGAGTGTTAAAAACATTGTTTTCAAGCTTAATAATATGGCTCAACCTACAATACACTCATCAGATATATAAAATGATTTTCTGTTAGGAATATTAAAATATGGATTGAAAAATTTAGGTCGCTACCTGGGCTAGTGAGTAGCCACGGACTACCAGTCCCCTGCTAATCTTCGACGCTGCTGATGGGCAGGGCATAGCTAATTGGATTCATCCATTCAATGTACCCAGAGTAGGAATACAGTAGTCATAGGTGTGCTGTATTAGCCCCTGTTACAATGCATAAATTTCAATGACTAACCTGTTGGTCATAATGGTTACACTTGTTTGAGAAAATGACCTTGTTGGTCCCCCAGTCAATAGAGGGATCCATTTCTAGCTATGCCCCGCCCATTTCTAGCCAAGCTCCACCCACCTTTTCCCATGTGTAACAATACAGGCAAGCTTTCTAATATTTTGAAACTAACTTTACTGGAGGCTGTTGCTGCATATTTAGTTTCAAAATATTAAACAGAATATTTATTAAATAGTAAATCCATCAGACATACAATTCGTACACTTGACCCATTCATGACGGAGATAGATTCGGCACTATGTATTGTGGTGTAATTCTACATGTGACAAAATGGACTTTTCCAGTTTTAGCTATGCCACACCCATCTTTATCTAAGCTCCGCCCACAACTTGTCCGTGTTGGGATCGATCGATCTCTCAACTCCCTGACTATCAATTTCCAGAAAGCTACTGGTCTAATTTAACTGGGTGCTGTTGCTGCCTACAGGTTCCAGTTAAATTAGTTTCAAATTATTCAACAGCTTTCCTTTCCTGCATACTTGTCTTGAAATTGAGAAACTAATTTCAAGGGTTAGAGGTCTCACAAACAAAGGAGAGAAATCTCAAATTAGTTTTAGCACATTTGTGCACATAATTTTAGATTTCTTAAAATTAACTCCTAGAGAGTATAAATAAATACTGTCATGGACATTTTTTTCAGTTTTTAGCTCACCTTTTTGATGTAAAAAGAGCTTATAACCTACCCGGATATAGAAATATACGAAGATTTATGGAAGGCATATTATGATGTTATAATTGCCGAGGTTGTTAACCGTTTAACCATCAAATTTATTTAAGAAAATTTTAATTTTCTCATAGAACATGTCCATTTGCAGACCAAAAGAAGTATTTTTTGAAAATTTACCACTGGAATGACTGGCTCAGTTATCGAGCCAGTCATTCTAGTGGTAAATTGTCAAAAATACTCTTCTCTTGGTCTGCAAATGGATATTTTTCAAGACCACTGCAGAAGCTATTTTTGGCTGATATGAGTGGTAAAGGATTAATGTCCAGTGTTAATATATGCCTACTACCACCACCAACAACCCCATCCCACCAAAGTGCTCATTTTAATTATTGTCTGGTGGCTTGCATGCTCAGCGAGACAGCTAAAACCTCACCTGACGAGAAAGACATGACCTGATTATTAATTTTCATCTCACCTGAATCATATCAAACGGGACGTTTGTATCCTCCTCAGTAACATTTTCAACAGTGTAGTCGATCTGCGGGAAACTCGGTGGATTATCATTGGCATCCAATACTTGGATCGTAAGCTCCATTGAAGCCGTTCTAAACCCGCCTTGCCTTTCATTGATTCCATCAATTACTTCAACCATTAATATATAAAGCTGAAATAGAAGTTTGATCAGACATTTTATCATCTTAAATACAGTACCATTAGTCAGAAAAAACATTTCCAAAACAAAATCTGAAACATGTTAGGTAGGCTATCTCCCGAACCTGGCGGTTGGAGTAGGGTAGGTAGTTATAGTCCAGTAAAACTACAAATTAACCTAGAACAAATTGCAACAGAATTTATTTCTTTTCTGCAGCATTCATGGGACTGCCAGGTGTCACATATCAAAAGTCCTCCAAAATCCCTCGATGGGAAAGTAGGTAAATTCACATATTTAGCTACCGCCATTATCCGAATAATGAAACTTCCCTTGCCTGCTTCATTCCGCAAATAAACGAAGTAGAAATGTTGTCTAAGCTCTGAATTTCATGGTCACGGAAGACAGTAAGCAATTGGCAATATTGCCTTGAACCACTTGTACAAATTCTCCAAACCACAGATTAAATATGGTTGTATGCACAGGGCCGGGGTAATTTAAAAAAATTATATTTAAAGTAAGTTTAATTTTGTTTTTCGCTTTTAAAATTGTATCTAAAATAAATTGCATTTTAATTTGCACTTTTATCTCACAATTTGAATAAATTTCTATACAATTCAATCAGAATATGGACATGGATTTAGATACATGCGTTATTTGTAACCAGAGCCTAGAAAATGGCTCACAAACTGTTAAGCTTCGAGTTAAAGGCTGTGACGGTATTAACAATGCTAGCAGAGCCCGTGAAAGCGATGTCATAGCTGAAGTAGGACAGAGGGATCATGTAAAATGTCGACAGGAGTTCATTGATCCCAAGCGGATTGCCCGTGACGCAGAGAAAATTGAACAATCTCCATCACCCATGCGAACACTCCGTTCAGAAAGTCCAACATTCAATTTTAGTGAACATTGTTTGCTATGCGGATACCCTGCAAAAATTCAAGATGGAAAGAAACGTGGCTATGATATTTATCCAGTAAGTACTCATGACTTTCAATGTAGTATCGCTGAGGCCTGTGAACAGAGAAGACGAATGGGGCAAACTTGTAGCTGGGTGGCTTGCCTTCACGCCAGATTTATGCGTTGTCAATGCAGTATACCATCAAAGCTGCAGAGTAGATTTTCGAACCATGAAAAATATCCCTCAGCTGCACTCATCTTGCTCATCCCAAAAACATGGAAGGCCAGAAGACTTGGACAGAGTAAGAGCATTTAGTGCGACAATGGCATTTCTTGAAAATAATGATGATGAGCAGCTGACCCTGCACGACCTCGTTAATAAAATGCAAGAGTATCTCGATGATAAAGAGAATAAAGCATACAGTACAAAATACATGCAGGATAAAATAAAAGATAATTATGGCGATGAAATATTTATTAGCACTGTGAATGGTAAGCCAAACGTTGTTACCTTTCGTTCTAAAGCATCTACTATTTTGACTGACTTCTATAAGGAACAGAAGAGAAAGGATTCCAAATCAGAGAGCATGCTAATCATCCAGACAGCTGCCAAACTGCTTAGACACGATATTAAGTTAATTGATTCATGCACATCATCTGAAAGCTATCCATCAAGGGAGCAAATGAGCGACCCAGTAAAGGCATTGAATTATTTACCACAGACACTGCGGGAATTATTGCGGATTTTGTTTACTGGAAAAGACACAGAAATGAAACAGGCATCAGTTGGACAGGCTATTATGCAAGGAACTCGTCCTAAAGTTATTTTGGCACCTTTGCAGTTCGGGCTGTCATGTGAGATGCACCATAAATTTGGATCTAGATTTATTGTTGACACCTTGTACAAGCACGGATTTGGATGTTCATACGCGGAGATACAGAGGTTTGAGCGCAGTGCATCACTTCACGGTGGAGATCTACCACAGCCATTATCAGGCGAGTTCATTCAGTTTGTTGCCGACAATGTGGATCACAATATTTGCACAATAGATGGGCATAATACATTTCATGGAATGGGAATCATTGCATCTGTTACACCAGGAAACCTTTCGTGCAAACTTATTCCAAGGATAAATGTAACATCTGAAGATATCAAGCAAGTTGGCAAGATCTGTATCAGGAACTTTGAGTCTCAGCATACCAGGAACTTCCCATTGACCTTTAAGGAGTTAACTGCGATCGAACAAACAGACCCAACAGCTGACATTGACATCCTCTGGGATTTCTCTTTGTTTCTGCGTTCAAGGAGACAGTCATGGTCTGGCATGATGCAAACTGTTCACCAAGGAGTTTATCCAGGTAAGTCGTCTGTTATTTTCCTTCCGATGATAGATCTAGAGCCAAGTAACATGACCTGCATCTTTTCCACTTTGACTTATGTTTGTGAACAGGCAAACCGATACCATGTTGCACCCGTGATTACATTTGATCAGCCCTTATTTTGGAAAGCTATGACCATCATAGAGATTGAGCCGAGCTGGAGTCCATTAAAGCAAATTATTCTAAGACTCGGAGGTCTTCATATGGAGATGAGCTTCCTTGGCTGCATTGGTCACTTAATGGCAGGAAGCGGTCTTGCGCCTATTCTAGAGGTAGTCTACGCTGAGAATGCTGTCAAACACATTCTTAGTGGAAAGGCAATTTCTCGAGCAGTTCGAGGACACCTCATGGTTTTTGCTTCTCTCAGTACAATCTTGATTGCAAATGATGATAATGTTGCAGGACATGAAACGATTGAAAGTTCCATAAATAAAAGTCTGGTTAAAGTTGGAGAGCTCTATGATGACATTATCAAAAATCTGTATGTAGCTACAAGATTGTCCTCGGAAAATGCATTACATGATGTCAAGGACAAACTAGACTAGGTGGTCATGAAAGATAAGAGGACTGCACGACTCTGGCTTTTGTATATGGAGTTGGTTGACATTCTGCGCAAATTCATTAAGGCAGAACGAACTGGTGATTGGAACATGCACCTTCAGACCGTTCGTGAGATGCTTCCATATTTTGCAGCCGCTGGGCATAATCTGTACGCCAAGTCTGCATATGTATATTTACAAAAGATGTTAGAAATACCTGAAAGTCATCCAGATATACACACCAGCTTCCTCAATGGTCATCATGTCATTCATCGAAGTGATAGGTATTGGGCAGGGTTATCTACTGATCTAGTTATTGAGCAGGTCCTTATCAGAAGTGTAAAGTCAAGTGGTGGTCTAACACGAGGTCGTGGAATGACAGAACTTCAGCGTCTTGTTTGGTTGTTGTCTATGCCCGCATGTGCAGATGTGTGTAATGCAATGCAAGAGCTCTCTGGGGTAAACTGTGATTCAAGTGAACAACACAAAGATTCCACACAATCTCGAATAAAGCGTGATATGGATGATACTTACAAAATTCTCAAAATCCTTAGTGAACTGAATCCATTTGGACCAGACCCTTCTCTTAGAGGACTTGTTAGTGGATTGTCTGCACATGAATCAGTCAATGTTGACGATGCTAAAGATATTGGAGAATCAATTATTAATTCGATGTGTGGCCAATGTGTATCAAGCATTTCGTTCCAGAGAAAGAGACAAGCTATTACCGTAGCATCCAAAACATCTCTCAGGATTGATGATGAATGTGTACAAATTGATCCACAACTCCTATTTCAAAGACTCAGTTTAATTGCTACAAATGGATCAAAAGGGAATCCAGCATCTTATTTTGAGTATGAGTTGTGCACTCATCCGCCCGCACTCTTTGATAATTCATCTCTTCCATGGGAAGCAAATAAGCCGGCACTTGCTGATGCATTGTGGAAATTAATTCAAGATGAAGATGCAGTCCTTCCAGATTCTGTCCACTATGTGCTTGATGGAGGAGCTCTATTACACCGTGTTCCATGGCAGCGTGGAGAGACATTTGCAAATGTTTGTCAAAGATATGTAAAATATTGCATAAGCAAATATGGAAAGGCTACAGTAGTTTTTGATGGTTATGACCAAGGCCCAGACATAAAAGATGTAACACATAAGAGGCGAACTCGTGGATCAGGCGCAACTGTTGTACTGACTCCGCAAACAGTTGTAACTCTGAGTAAGCCTGATTTTCTTAGTAACAAGCAGAACAAACATCGGTTCATATCAATCTTAAGTTCATCTCTCGAACAGGCTGGATGCTTAACGATAAAGGCAAGCGGTGATGCTGATGTCTTAATTACGCAAACGGCTATCTTGGCTTCAAAGTCAACAAATACTGCTCTTGTTGGAGACGATACCGACCTACTGGTGTTGCTTCTATACCATACTGATATGAATGGCTGTCAGCTATTTTTCAGACCAGAGCCAAAGCAAAATGCAAAGAAACCCCGACTGTGGAATATCAAAATGGCAAAGGAAAAACTCGGGTTCTGTTTGTGCTCACAGCTGTTATTTATCCATGCTATCCTTGGCTGTGACTCAACATCTAGGCTTTATGGAATTGGAAAATCTGCATCACTTAGCAAAATCCAGTGCTGCAAAGAACTCTCTCAAATTGCTGAAGTGTTTACAATGAGTAATGCGAATAAAGATGACGTGATAAAAGCAGGTGAGAAGGCAATGCTTATTCTATACAATGCCACGTCAATGGATAGTCTAGTTGCTTTGCGGTACAAGCGATTCAGGGAGAAGGTTGCAAAAAGTTCCAAGTATGTTGAAGCACGAGATTTACCACCAACACCCGCATCCGCAAAGTTTCACAGTCTTCGCGTGTACTACCAAATTCAAGTTTGGAGAGGAGATGCTTGAGATATGGATCCAACAGAATGGGGCTGGAAAGTTCTCAACCACCAAATGCTGCCTGTTAAGACTGACATGCTGGCAGCGCCTGACGATTTACTGTATTCATTTAGATGCAGCTGCAAAACTGGCTGTGAATCAAAGAGATGCACCTGTAGAAAACATGGGCTCAGCTGCACATCCGCCTGCAAAGACTGTAAGGGTCTCAGTTGCTCGAATTCAATAACGCTCATTGAGGAAGATGACTTGGATAATTGATGCAAGATGAAATTAGTAGAAACCAGGTACCTATGCCATACTATTTCAGCTTAGAAACACACAATACCGTGACATAATAAAATATAATATGTATCAATATCAATGATGGTATTAGGTAAATTCATGCAAGTTGCATAACACAATACATTTAATTTGTGGAGAATATGTCAATCGTATTCATTTATTACTAAAAAAGTCCAAAAATACCCAGTCACACATATATTACATACCGGTTTTAAAGAAATAAAGAAAAATGGATTTTTCAGGTGAAATGGCCCAAATCTGGTAATAATTATGCAAATTTTACCCTTTCCCCTATTGGAATTTTGGAGGACTTTTGATATGTTGTATATGATGGCCCCGTATACACTGGGCGAGGTAAAAAAATTCTGTTGCAATTTGTTCCGGGTTAAAATATTTTTGGCCTAGATTGACTGGACTATTAGGGAAATTCTTTTTTTTTAACTGCTGAAATATAACATTAGAAAATTAAATTTAATGAACAAAACTTGAAGGTTTTTATTTGAACTTGAAACAGAAATATAAAGCAAACAGTTTCTCACGGTTATATGAGCCCATTTTGACGAAATGCGTCAATTCACACTACCAATAAACTTACATCAGAAAATAAAAATGTCTTCACAGAAAACTCCAAAAAAAGATTTTGAGTAGGCAGGATTTTTTTAGGGTTGGTAGGGAGAGGACAACCAAACTATTATTTAAGGATGGCCTTCGTAAGAATGGTCTGTTGAATATTTTGAACATGTCAGTTTCTGCCATGGTCTTGCAAAATTACCACTTGCAGACCAAGGGAAGTGTTTCTTCAAATTTACCAAAGAAATGGCCGGCTTGATAACCAACGCAGTCATTCCAGAAATAAATTTAAACAAATACTACTCTTGGTCTACAAATGTACTGTTATGATACTCACCAATAGAGTCTTCATTCTGATGACACACATCTATATGGTAAAGCGTGTCAACCATCACTGAAGTTAGTAGTAACATCTTAATGATCACATTCATCAAAACATGCCTTATTGACATCAGTGTGGTAATGGGATAAAAAAAATTTAACAAGAGCTTTGGTGCTGAAAATGATAGGATGGGTAGGTTAAGGATATTTATTACACCTTCAGTGGTTCTTCTATACAGGTGAAAATTTACACACGTTATAAGGTAGATACTTTTGCAACCTATGTACATAGAAGGGTAACCTTCAGTACATACTTGAGTAGCTACGAGAGTGGGACCTACACCCACCAAATTAAAACAGTATCAATGTTTAGAGCGAGTACCTTTCTACGATTTATGGACCGAATATATTGGACTCGGGAATTCAGAAATTACTTTATATTATTATGTGATGACGATCGAGTATTATGCAATCGATCCAATCAGCATAATGGGAACACATTTGATAACATTTTTTTGTTAATACGAGTCAGTTCATACAAGGAAGTATTGTAAGTTAGATGATATTTCTGTGAAAAGTGATTGCAACGCGCCAGTAACCATTGATTTTTTTTCTCAGCATGATCACAAAGATGTGTCAAGATGTCTGACTTGGTTCATACACTATCGGTCATTGATAAGTTTCTCGGACAATATGACCATTTTGGGAGCTCACGAGCACAGGCACCCATGCACGCCTTTTGTTCCTTTGCTTGTATACATGCACACAAACATGTACGCACATACCCTTCTATTCTCATCTTCATAGTCCAATTTGTTATTAATCATGATCCATCCACTGTGCTGATCAATGCGGAAGTCTTGAGCATTACGGAGGTTGTACCGATGATCCAGCGCAGCTAAAAAAGAAAAGTAATTATAATAGAGGGATCCATTTATAGCTATGCCACCAATCTATAGCTAAGGTCCGCCAACACATTGGGCATGTTGGGATCAATTTATATACTTTGAACCCTGATTTCAGAGAATCCCACTTTCAAGGTTACTATTTAGGTAAGCTGTTGAATATTTTGAAAGTAATTTGATGGTAATGCTTTGGTGCAATACCACCAGCCAAATTAGTTTCAACATATTCAGCAAGTATTGATTTTCCAGGATTTCAAGGCCTTGATTTTAACATAAATTGAAACGTCATGATTTTCCAGGATTTCCATGCCCAGTGCAAACCCTGTATAAAGAAATAACCTCTCAGAACTGATCACATTTCTTAGTATACATTCAGTTCCTACATATGGAATTTAACCTCTGTAATCTGGAAACCTCTCCAGAGTGAACGAAATGGACATTTCCAAGTTTATCCATCCATCATAGGACGTCATAATCAGCTAAGCGACATGTAGGATGATGTCATAATCATCCCCTGTTTAAGACTACAGAACACTTGATAAACGGGGAGAAGACATTGAAGCATGGCAAGATGAAAAGCACCTTTTACTTGTCAATGATCCCACAGATCAGCCTACATTCTACTCGCGCCGGTGGCACTCGACAACAATGCCGGACTTGGCATTTTGTACAGACGACATTTACAGAAACCTCTGTAGAGTAGAGTGGTCGGTTCGCAGTTAGGAGGAAGCGACCACCGCCCAGTCCTACTCTCTCTTTCTGTAAGTATTTCGACAAGTTCACCTCAACGTCCAAGGTGGAACCACAAAAAGGCAAATTGGAGTCTGTTCGGCATTCGTTCCAATGAGCTTACCCAAAATATAGCAGTAGAAGGGAGAAACATCGACAATGTGGTCAAGGAATTTAATTCAAGTATCCTCAGGGCTGCCAACTAAGCGATTCCGCGAGGGTTCAGGAAAAACTACGGCCCATACTGGACAACAGAACTGCAAGCAGCACATGATAAACTAGACAAGGCCAAAGAAGATGCAGAGGGTAATCCCTGTCATGAAAACCACTTCACGCTACAACAAACTAAAGCCAGGTGTCTAAAGACCAAGCTGGAGGCCAAAAGAAGAAGCTGGAGGAAAAAGACGGTAGGGTTTAATTTAGAGACACACCACAAAGCTATGGAGACTGACTAAAGCACTGAATGATGAGGGTGTCAGGGGAGAGAAGATTACTCTTGAAGAAGATGGACAAACACTGACAGGAAAGATTGTTGCAGATGCCTTTGCGAAGGCATATGCAAAAGAAAGCAACATTTCTATACCACGAATGCGTCAAATGGAGGTTAGAAAAGAGCAAAAGGAAAGAACAGACACCAACACTCATGATGCAATGAAAGTTGACATTAGTTTAGCAGAACTGAAGAAGGCTATTCGCCAATTGAAGAAGAAGAAATCTCCCAGGCCAGATGGCATTACGAATGAAATGATCCAACACCTTGGTAATGCATCTCTCTGCAAGTTGCTAGACATCTTTAATCTCAGTTGGACCAATGGAGAGGTTCCTCAGTGCTGGAAGGAAGCCAGAATGACTCCTATTCTGAAAAAAGGGAAGAACAAGACGAAAGTGCTGAGCTACCATCCTATCAGTCTTACAAGCTGCATACGCAAGACCATGGAGTGCATCATCAACCAGCGGTTGCAGCGGTACCTGGAGTCGGAGAACATTATAGTTTCAGAGCAGGCTGGCTTCAGAAGATACAGGAGCACACAAGATCAAACAACACATCTTGCACAGGTCATAGAGGACACTTTTCAAGCCAAGAAGGTGATGCTAGCTACCTTTATCGATCTGTAGAAGGCATTTGACAAGGTGTGGAAGGATGGCCTCCTCGTGAAGCTCCGGCGGACAGGCATTGGTGGCAACATGTTCCGATGGACCAAGTCATACCTACACAATCGCAGAGCTAGGGTGCTGGTGGATGGGCAATCTAGGCAGAATGTATTGCTGAGACAAGGGGTGCCACAAGGCGGAGTATTATCACTGACTCTGTTCATACACTTCATTAATGACATTGTAGCAGAGCTGCCCAATGGGATCCAAGTAGCCCTCTATGCAGATGACCTCGTACTCTGGTGCACCGAGTACACAACGACTGCCACGTACAGAATGCAGCTCGTCTTGGACAGAATTACAGCTTGGGCCAATCGCTGGTGTATTACCATCAACAAAGAAAAATCATCAGCCATACTATTCTCACTGTCCACCAAAACCAAGGTTGGCAATCTGACACTGGGCGGTACTCCACTCGAGTACGAGGACCAGCAGACATACCTGGGAGTCACCTATGACAGAAGATTAACATGGAAGGAGCACATCCAGAACGCAGAGGCAAAGGCCAGAAGAAAGCTAAACATCATGAGGAAGCTGGCAGGAACAAAGTGAGGTGCCAATGAAAGGATCCTCAAGACCATCTACCTAGGTGCCGTACGACCACACCTTGAGTATGGGCTCATGGATGACAGCAGCTAAATCTCATCCACAGAACCTCGACAGAGTACAAAACCAGGCACTGCGCATCATCACTGGTGGAATGAGATCAACACCAATAGAAAAAATGGAGCAGACAGCAGGCATCCCCCCCACTTAGCAAAGGAAGGGAATGCAAAGCACTGATCCAAGCTGCAAAGTTCAAATCGTTCAACAACCACCCGATGAAGATCAGGCAAGCACAGCTGTCATCAGGAAGACTTAAAAGATCAAGTTTTGTGAAAGAGACAAAAGCACTTCAAAGAAAACACCAAGAAATGTTGCCAGCACAAATAGAAGACCCAAACCACACCCTTGATCCTCCACCCTGGGAAAACAAACTAGAGAGCATAGCTATTCGCACCACAGTACCTCATCTCACAACCAAAGATGAACACAGTGAAGTGAGCAAGAAGGCGCTGACCCTAGCCATGCTGGAAGAAACGTACCCTTAGGAAACATGGATAAGGATTTACACAGATGGATCAGCCAAAGATGCAATTAGGAGCGGAGGTGCCGGACTGTACATACAGTATCCAAACGGACAACATGAGTCAGCTGCAATACCGACAGGCAAACACTGCACAAACTACAGAGCTGAAGTCGAAGCACTGGTTCATGCAGCTAATACCATCAGCAGAACAGCAGACCCTATCGCACAAATTGTCTTTTTATCTGATGCCCGCTCCGTCCTTGAGGCTATCACCAAAGGTAAGCTGCCACAACTTACAACTTGAAGAAGCACTACAAACCATCAAATGCTTTCGGATAGCATTGCAGTGGATCCCCTCACACTGTGGAGTCCAAGGAAATGAGGAAGCAGACAAGATGGCAAAGGTGGGTGCAGAAGAGAATCAGACAGAAAACATGGTTACCCATACAGAGATGAAGACTATCATCAAGTCACTCTATAGAACACCTCAATCAGAAGATGCCTACCATCATCTCTCGAGGCCAGAGCAAGTGACCATTTTTCGTCTCAGAACTGGACACAACAGACTAAACCAACACATGTACAGGCGGTTCCACCATCGCCCGCTTGTCCTTGTGGAGAAGCAGAACAGACCACAGAGCACATACTTCAATGTTGCAGCACGTATCAGCTGCTGAGAGAAGAGATCTGGTCTTTGTCAGCCTCTTTTCTTGAAAAGCTGTATGGGCCTGTGGAAGAACTGCAGAAAACCACAGATTTCATCTTGAGAACGGCTCTCCAAGTGTGATACCACCGATCGAAAAGAAGATGTCATAATCATGACATCATGAATGATTTGAAATAGTCTGTCTTTAGCACTTAATAGTCCGACACGTACGAATTGTATGTCTTTACCATTTAATAAACATTCTGTTGAATATTTTGAAACTAATTTGACTGGATGCTATTGTTGCCTATGGCAACAACAGTGCCCAGTCAAATTAGTTTCAAAATATTTAACAGCTTAGCTGTATAGTTTTCTGGAAATTGATAGTCAGGGAGTTCAGAGATTGATCAATCCCAACACTGATGTGGTGTGGGTGGAGCTTAGATAGAGATGGGCAGGGCATA
The DNA here is from genome assembly GCA_034401795.1 of Chaetoderma sp. LZ-2023a. NCBI lineage: Eukaryota > Metazoa > Mollusca > Caudofoveata > Chaetodermatida > Chaetodermatidae > Chaetoderma > Chaetoderma sp. LZ-2023a. Next base: position 56,608,855 of record CM067367.1, read on the forward strand.
TCAAAAACTGGAAAGGTTCATTGTTAGTTCCATTGAGATTCAGCTGTGAGAGGATTCAGCTGTGAGTTTCCAAATGTATTTACGACTGCAGCGATTGCCTACACAAAGAGTACTGGCTCAGTTGATTATACATAGAGTACTGGATCGGTCAGGCATACAAAGTCTCCAGACGTAACAATTTCACACTAACTTTATATCTTAGTCATTGTTAAGCTGTAGAATTATAAACTTACTTGTAGTGTCTACATCATTTGAATGGATCTGTACAACTTGGAATCCAATCGGCTTGTCCTCTAACACAGATATATTAGTGTAATTGCCTTCAAAGGTAGGATCATGGTCATTTGTATCCCAAATATCTACACGGACTCTAGAGTTAGCTGAAAATACAAGATATTATACCCAAATATCTACACACACTACATGGGAAACTGCGGAAATACAAGATATAGCGTATTACAGCTCGGAAATAAGTTCACGTTTCCCCAAAAAATAAGACGTACATATTTCTCAAGAAATCAAGAGGGGATAACTCTGTTGATCACACCCAGATTCTTACTGTAAACAATTGTATTACATGTACATGCAGACATTGGCAGTGTGTAACGTGTCAGGTGGAGGCATGTATTTCTAAAATTAGAAATGAATATATTACTGAAGTTACAGTACAGATCTTAGTTAGCTTTACTGTTTGACGAAGCAAAAACGAAACAAAAACTTTTTTCGCGTCAAAACCTCGTAGCGTTTCCAGGCATGGCCAAACACATTTTATTTATTTTATAGGCGCGTCTAACGGAAAGTGTACCCCATCCTACAATATGTTAAACGTATCATGAAATATTTTAAACCCGTCACGGAGAAAGTCAAACGCACAATCAAATGTATTCATTAACGCTACAAAGATTCTTACTACGCGTCATTAAACTTAAAGTGGAATCGGTCTATAGTCTGTCAAGGACCCATACATGTAAATTTTAATTGCAATTGGAGCCGTATATGTGTTGAGTACATGCATCGCCTTTAGCTTGTTTTGTGGCTGTAAATGATAATTGTCGAAATGTCATCATCGTAATCAATCGTTATTTTGTATAAAATGGACGTGAGTGAACTCCGCACCTGGGTATTCTTTACTGAGTATGAAGCTAGTGTGATGACTGTACGTATATTTTAATAAATTTTCAATCCACAATTTCTTTTGAAATCTGGATGAATAAACCAAGATATTCTCTGAAATGGGTTTATTACAATATAGTCTAATTTGAGCCGACGTAATAGGCATAACTTTTTAGAACAATAAATGAACCAGTTGCAGCTAGTGCTATGCCAAATTTGTCTTCTAACGGAAGGGGAAGCGATTTACAAAATCTGCAAACCTGACATTCGGTTGTTTTCGATTTCGCTATTTCATACATAATATGTAACCGAAAATCTCCGCTTTTACATAGACATGCACATGCGTAAATAGTTGTTTTACCCGTGGCTGGGGTGCGTTCAGGACCGCGAAAAACGTTTTCCATTATTAACTGAACACTGTACCGCATAGAACGCGAACGTTCGCCAAACATTCGCCTTCCTGAACTCACTCCAGGAGTATCCGAGTACATATCGTTATTACCCGTTTTCGGCAATGGGTATCACCGTCTGATTGGTCGAGAATACACGCATATTTAATCAGATCTAGCAAAGATGGTGTCAACTGTTTAGAAAATAACATTTTTGTGTGTGCAATTCATCAATCTATGCACATTTCGTGTACGCCAGACTAAAAAGTAGACAGATAACACGGAATAACAAAACTGCCAATCAGAAAGTGTGATGCCTATATACTTGACCGCTCCGCCATCTTAACTCAAGCTTATTACTGACAGTGCTTGAAGTTAGTTATCTCGAAAACTGTAAACAAAGATACGCGTTGATGATCGAGTTTATCGGATTGTTTATCTTCAACATTATTGTTTTTTCATGACCAAAGATAAATGAAATGGATATATATATATATATATATATTGTGTCTGCGGCTCTCTTGCGACAATCAATAACTTTCTCATTATCGGTGACATCACATTTACTAAAACAAGAATGATAATGCAGGTTACTGGGCCAATATTGGCCTAGTAACCTGCATTATCAGGGAAGTAGGCCCCAAATCTAAACCAATGAATTATCACATTTTACCCATTTGAACCTGAAATCCCAGAATTCCACTTTTAGTCATTATATAAGTATGATGTTGAATATTTTGAAAGCAATTTGACTGGAAGCTGGCTTTCAGTCAAATTAGTTTCAAAATATTCACCAGAATTTAGACACATTCGTAACAAAGTTATTATTTTCTCTTGTCATTTGAAATTGTTAATGCAATAGTAGAAGTACTCCCTTGTTGGAGTATTCCCACCCTGTATTATATTCATAGAATTACAATGACGTCATCACAATCAAATTTCCCATAATACCCTGGGAGATACGCCATTTTCAGAGGGGCTAATTTAACATTACGAGCAATGGGCCATTAAACCTTAATTACATTTTCTTTAATATATTGCGAAATTTACTCATGATTTCATGTTTTCTGATACCTGACAGGGTTATTACAGATTCTCAGACACAGGATTTAATGGTTTGAACTTCAAGGAAAATGTAAACAATGAGTTTGTATGGGCAGTCCTCTTTAGCATGTAGTAAGTTTTCCCCGACTTTAATGGCGGCCGAATTCAAGATGCCCGGATGTGCGAAACTATGAATAATGTGTTTGATTTCTGCTCTAAAGTCTGAGGGCAGTGTATGACCATAACAGCCGCTGTCAGGTCATAGGCCCTAACAGTACATGTATATAGTATATTACTGGCTATATATTGTGCCATATATTTTAAACCAAATATCACTCATCGTGGCGTTGTAAACGTGGAATCAGACACTGATAGTAATGGTGAGACAGCTAATGAGTGGGACAGTGAATCTTCTGATGATGACATGTTTGACGATGAGGAAGCCACCACTACTGGAAAGACTTGAAGATGAACTTGAAGCTGGTACACTACCCATCGAGTGAACTTCTCCAATCAGTGACAGAGAGTTTGCCCTGAAGTTTGGGCTATTTTGGTGCATTCACCATGATCATTTGTGCCGTTTGAATTTAATTAACTGTTAAAGTTTGTTATATTGAATTAGCTCTAACTAACATGATTAGATATACCAATAACATACCAAGAGTTAGTAGTTAGTCACTGTTATAAGAATTGTACATTTTAGCAATTGACCCTTTAACACTCTAGCTGGTGAAAACATGTTCTGTGGTGGCGTTGAGAAATGGCCATATGCAGAACAAGAATTATGTTTTTACGGTGACTCAGTGAGCGGTCAAAACTGGGCTCTGAAATCAAATTGTCTTGAGAAATGACCATTTGCAGGCCAAGAGAAGACTATTTTAAGATTTTACCACTGGAATAACTGGCTTGATAACCAAGCTAGTCATTACAGTTCTAAATGTTAAAAAATTGCCTTGGCTTGCAAATGGGCATTTATTAACCCTTTAATGGTCAAATCAGCCATAACCAGCCTCTGCAGTGTTCCTGAGAAATGCCCTTTTGCTGACTAAGAGAACACTATTTTTGAAAATTTATCACTGGAATGGCTGGCTCCCAGAATACTCTTGATCAGCAAATTGACATTTTATGAGACAATTGGAATTTTCTTGACCAAATTTACCCATTAAATGGTTCAGCAGAAATTTACATTTTCTTGACAAATATTGGACAGTAAAGGGTTGTAAAGCTGGAGCTTTACTTACCTTTAACTACCTTGTTCCTCTGTTCACAGTGGGGAAAAATTCTCAATCCTTGTTCCACTGAAGATCAAAGTAATGATGAAAACACCATACAACCTTTACTTACATACAGTAAATAAGTCAAACCAGGTCACTTTGGATTTGATTAAATTGTTTATTCATTCACTTAAAAAAGTTTAATGTCATTGTTATTGAATGCTGCCATATTGATATAATGCAGAGTTTGCTCAAACAATCACCAACACAGACAGTAGCGCAAACCACCACTGATTACCAGCATGAGCAATATTATATAGGAGCAAGATAGTTTACTTTACTGTTGATTTTGAGACTTGTATTGTTATCAATGATCAATAACAATACAAGTCCAGTCTCTAGAACAACAGTAAACTATCTTGGTCCTATATAATATTGCCCACGCTGGTGATCAGCAGTGTTTTATGGTTATGCTACTGTCTGTGTTGATGAATGATGTTGCTGGTCACAGGTCATATATTACTGAGTGGTCTTTCAGATTTTTGTCCTACTGTTCCAGATTTTGTACGTTTATTTTTGCAACATTTGTTTGTGGTCTGGCTATGTTTCAACAGTAGCTGAAATAGAAAGTGAAACAAATATGATTACACAGGGAGTTATAAGCATTACATAATGGACCTTTCCATTTTATCCATCAATCATGATGTCATAATCAACTACATGATGCATAAGGATGATAACATAATCAATGACATAATGAATGACGTAGATAGGTTCGTCAATCTTCACAGACACTTAATTGATGACGGACTATATGTATTCTATTTAACCCTTTAATGGACAAATCTGGTGAAGAAAATTTTAATAACCACTTATTGAATGTCCAATTAGAGGCCAAGAGAATACAATTTTTGAAAATTTATGACAAATTACTGGCTCGGTCATTGAGCCAGTCATTTGTGGTGAATTTCCAAAAATTCTATTCTCGTGGCCTGTAAATGGACATTCCACAAGGCCATAACAGAGGCCAGTTTTGGTCGGCATGACCATTAAAGGGTTAATAAAAATGATGTCGAATATTTTAAAACTAATTTGACTGGGAGTTATTGCTGTCATATCAACAGCTTACATGTATAGTTTTCAGGAATTTGAGATTCAGAGAGTACAGAGATCGATCCCAATGCAGGTAAAGCATGGGTGGAGCTTAGCTAGAGATGGGCGGGGAATAGCTAAAACTGGATTCCTCCATTGGGCAAAACTATAAGTAAGACTGAGCGGTGGTAGTGAACACCTGACCTAGCACTGTAATAGTAGCATGACAAAATAGCATTCTATCTGTGTTGGTACAAGTACATTATGTAACAAGAGGCCCAATGGGCCTGTATCGCTCACATGGAACATTGGCATTTCAACTAATCTTACTTAAGTTTTAGATCCATCGGTGTCACTTCCAATGACTTTCAGTCAAATGGTTTAGTTTCCGAGATATTGACAACAATCTCTGGACTGTTTTTTTTGCATTAGTGATTTTGAACAATGTTTAAGTAAAAATAGACGATATCAGTGCTAACTACAGCTGGTTTCTTAACTGTCTCACTGCTGCAAGCCAGTGCAGACAATAATTTCAATTTTCGAAAGCTCTTCACTTGTTGAATATTTTGAAAATAATTCGACTGAAAGTTGTTGGCGGCTTAGCCACCAACAATTTCAGTCCAATTGTTTTCAATATATTTATCAGGTTCAGAGATATAACCGTTGGAATATTTCTTCTGCAAAAACTCAGTCAGACGGTTATTAGAGGTTTAAATACAATTGAAGAAAATGGGCTCTAAAGGCAGGTAGGTGGTGTTTATAGCAGGTTATTCCCTCACCACCACACAATCCATTTAACACATGCGCATCTGGCTGAATCACCAAGTTAGCAGCAGAGGTAGGGTGAGCTGGAGTCGAATTAAAAAATAATTTGACTGAAATCATTGCTGCCTTAGGCAGCAACAACTTTCACTGCTGCCTAATGCAGCAACAACTTTCAATCAAATACATTTCAAAATATTTTTAAGAGCATAGATGTCAGAGCACATAATACATATCTTAAATATTTCGGCAGTATTGGAAAGGTTAATCCGTTATTTGGAATTTAATATCTAGTTTGGCAATAAAATCTGACAGTGATAAATCAATGGAAGGTGGAAACAAACCTATATTTGCCCTATGAAAGTGAGACTGCAAATATTTAAGGAGAGGTAACTCTGGCATTTGATGTCCTATCAGTTTCATTTTCACAACACAGATATTAGATGCCGACATTAGCATTGTGACCAAGTTTGGTGTCAATCCATCAAGAAATAACAAAATGAGCTGCCATTGTTGGTGAGACAGACAGACAGATGGATGGATGGACATACAGAAGACGGATGGGGGTCATCGCTATACAACAGCTGACTGACAAGTAAGCGGAGTTAAGAAAACCAATTTGGGCTTCAAAATCTATCAAATAAAAAAAATAGAATATGGCAGTCAAACACGCTAAAATTTGATTGGTCCACGGTGGCCATGTTTTTTACCGATCAACTTCCCATGAACAAACTTTAATGGCCCTTAGGTTAGTCCATAATCATATCCCCAAAATTTCAGCCCGATCCGTTCAGCGGTTCTGCAGAATAAGTTGTTTTCATGAAAACTATGTCATCCAAGATGGCTGCCGAACCATTTGGCCAATCAAGTTCCTTCGAACAAACTTGGTTTAGCTCTTGCCATATATGATATTTCGTGAGTTTTGAATCGATCCACCAAATGGTTTCGGAGATTTTTAAAGTCATTTCCTAAAATCGGCCAAAATCCAAGATGGCCACGGGCCAAATTGGCCGATCGGCTTTGTTCGAACAAACTTGGATCCCTATGCCCTAAGGATACTTCCTGCCAAATATAATTGAAATCGGCCCAGAGGTTCTTGAGAAGAAGTCGTTTAAAGAAAAGTTGATGGACGGACGGACGGACGGACAGACAGACACCGGACAAACGACGGACGGTCGCCATGGCATAAGCTCACTTGGCCATTCTGGCCAGGTGAGCTAATAAATTGATAAGAAGCGAATCTTATTACCGCATTTAACTGGAAATAAGGGTTGTGTAAGCTGTTGCAGTCAATTATATAACAGCAACAGCACTGTCTATGACAGCAATGGTCTTCGGCACTGGTGTTTACAAACTGTACAGCAGCCCTTCTAATAATGGCTTTGTAACAATTAATCTTTAGACATTGATGTGACAAGGGTTGAATAGTCAGGCTGAAAACTGTTGCTGCACTTGACAGTAACAGATACCGTCAGCAAAAGTATTTTCAAAATGGTCGTCACCATGCTAGATGCTATCCAACAAAACTTTTGAATAAAGCAATACTGAACTAAATTTATTGCTAGAATTAATTGGCTTTAACCCTTTAACCCTCAAATTTATTCAAGACAATTTAAATTTTCTCAAAGAAAATGTCCACTTGCAGACCAAGAGAAGACTATTTTTGAAAATTTATTATTTGGTAAATTTTCAAAACCTGTCTTCTTTTAGTCGGCAAATGAACATTTCTCAAGATCACTACAGAAGCCCTTTTTTGCTGATATGAGTACTAACGGGTTAATGATGAATTAATTAAATAAATCTTTTAGAATCAGTATGTGAATATGGTACACTTCATCAGCTCACTACCTCACAGGGTATTAATTTCATTTCAATCTTGGGAATTAGAGTTGTGGTTTTAAATTACAAGATTAAATGTTTTCCTATGCTGGCTAAATATCTAAGATATGTATTGTGTGTGCTGACATCTATAACTTTGAATACTTTGATATTTATTTGACAGAAAGTTGTTGCATTCTAAGGCAGCAATGACTTTTAGTCAAATTATTATGAACTAGTGAACAACTGCTGATAAGTGAGTTTGGTCACTGTCAAATGATTACAAGGGTTTTAGAATGCAGTTAAACATGCTATAAAGACCACCTGTACTAAATGCCAATTTTAGCACATGCCACCAAGCTGTTTATCTGATAGATTCAGAAATGGCATGGTTGAAATCAGCATACTCATAACCCTGTACTAAACAAATTTTGGCTTCAAAATCCATCAAATAAAAATATGGCCGCCAAACATACTGTATTTTGATTGGCCCACTGCGGCCATGTTTTTTGACAGATCAACTTCCCTTGAACAAAGTTTAATGGCCCTTAGTCCCTAATCATATCTGCCAAATTTTGACCTGATTCCTTCAGTTCTTCTAGAGAAGTAATTTTTGCTAAAACTAGGTCAACCAAAATGGACGCTGAACCATTTGGCCAAGCAAGTTCCCTTGAACAAACTTAGTTCATCTCTTGCCATAGATCATATTCCATGGGATTTGCTTCAATCCACCAAGCGGTTTCGGAGGTTTTTAAAGACGTTTCTAAAAATTGGCCAAAATTCAAGATGGCCGATCGGCTTCGTTTGAACAAATTTGAATCTCTACACTCTAAGGATGCTTCCTGTCATATATAATTCAAATCGGCCCAGCAGTTCTCGAGACGTAGACATTTTAAATTTCCCATTGCCTTAGTATGGGAGCTTTTGGCGGGAAAATGATCGAAGATGGCTGCCATACCGTTTATCCGACAGCTTTGAAAATTGCAAATTTGTGATCAGAATACCCAAAAAAACCAATTTCAGCCTCAAAATCCATCAAATAAAAAAATCCAACATGGCCGCCAAACATGCCGTATTTTGATTGGCCGACTGCACCATGTTTTTTGACGGATTAACTTCCCTTGAGCAAACTTTAATGGCCTTTAGTCCCTAATCATATCTGCCAAATTTTGGCCTGATCCCTTCAGCGGTTCTGGAGAAGAAGTTGTTTTCGCTAAAACTAGGTCAACCAAAATGACCACTGAATCATTTGGCCAATCAAGTTCCCTTGAACAAACTTGGTTCAGCGCTTGCCCTAGATCATATTTCATGGGATTTGCTTCAATCCACCAAGCGGTTTCGGAGAAGAAGATTTTTAAAGACATTTCCTAAAATCGGCCGAAATCCAAATTGGCCACCGGCCAAATTGGCCGATCGGCTCCGTTTGAACACACTTGGATCCCTATGCCCTAAGGATACTTCCTGCCAAAGATAACTTATATCGGCCTAGTGGTTCTTGAGAAGAAGTCATTTAAAGGAAAAAGTTGACGGACGGACGGACGGACAGACGGACCCCGGACTGACGCCGGACGGTCGCCATGGCATAAGCTCACTTGGCCATTCTGGCCAGGTGAGCTAATAAATTATTAAAAAGTGTACCAACACAAATACTGATAGAATGCTACATGTATTTTGACATGACACTGGTGCACTGCCCGGTCAAGTGTTTACTACCACCATCGATAAATTTTCAAAAATAGCCTTTTCTTGGTCTGCAAATAAATATTTCTCAACACCACTGCAGAAACCGGTTTTGGATGATGAGCCGGGTTCTGCCGATCCGGTTGCTTAGTGGGGTGAACTGTCCAACTTCCCCACGAAATCATGGGTCATTTTGACAAATGTTGGATCAAGTACATACATCGAAGATATCTATGTCCTAAAATCCATTAGGCCAATGAACCATGTGTGAAGGTAATGTGGAATTCAACCAAATTTGGTATGCGGGTTATCCATATGATTGTGGATTGGCTGACATTTATTTTATGTAATCAGAGATTGGTGTCTTCCAGATTTATCTTAGTCCTGCCCACACTCTCCCACATCATTTGACACCCTCTCAATAGTTTTAAATTAAGCCAGATGAGCCACTACATTTAGATAGGACTAGTGATTACTAGATTCTACTATAGCCCTTCAAATCTTTGCAGACCAAGGGAAAACTATTTTTTAAATTTTACCACTGAAATGACTGGCTCAATTATCGAGCCAGTCATTCTACTGGTAAATTTCCAAAAATAGTCATCTTGCTCTGCTCACAATAGAGGAATCTTTTGACCACCTTGACCATTAAAGAGTTGACATGTTAAATTGTTACCATTGGGTTGGTCAGTTACAAGTTGTACTAGCCCTGGTCAATTTCTGCTAACCTCGCGCTCATGTTAATTTTAACCCCTGCTCTCACAGATCATTTCCCCTTATGACCGCCAGATTTTTCACAGTGGTCCACGCCAGTCTCTGTGTAATGCAACTCCTCCGAAAGCGGTGGATGGAATTCAAACAAATGTTGTAGGTTACTATAGAGTGCAAGAGGCCATTTTTATCTCAACTATGAAGTAAAATGAGCTATTGTGATACCATGCACGTCGCCCCGCGTCGTCTAATTTGCGTTTAGCTCAACTTTTCTGTTTATATCTCATGTTTGGTTGATCATACTGGTCCTACACTTGGACACATGCCTCCTTATAATGAGACGGCATCACACAATGATGTTCTGGCCAAAAGGTCAAAATCACTGATACGCATGGCAACCATTTGCTGTCCTCCATCCATCCGTCAACTTATGTTTAAAAACATAAGTTGACGGATGGACAGCGGACAGCAGATGGTTGCCATGCATATCAGTGATTTTGACATTTTGGCCTGAACATCATTGTGTGATGCCGTGTCTCATACATACATTAACCGCTTGGCGGATTTCAAACTAATTTGGCTGGAAGGACCATAATGCTTTCGGCTTCCGAACATGCATACAGAATTTTGATTGGTCAATTTTTGTGTGAAAATCTTTGACTTTATGAAAAATCTAGCAGAAATTGTCAAAACGCTACTCCTCATTAACTGCTTGACAGAATGCAACCCTAGTTGGCTGGACATAAATTGGCAAAATGCATATTCTCCATGACCGTTTGGTGGATTATATCCAAATTTGGCGGAAGGATTCTGCAGCAGTTGGCTCTAGAACTTCTATTCAGAATTTTTTTATTATAATACTGTGCTTAGCAACAACCGTCATCAGATGAGATATTTTGACAGTTCGCCTCTATGTCCGCCTCATCTCAAAAGAAAAATAGGAAGTGGAAATTAGATACGGGTATACAGGCAACCTGCTGAATATTTTGAAAAGTTTTGATAGATAGATAGATAGATAGATAGATAGATAGATAGATAGATAGATATGTACATACTCGGTATATTTTATAGGCAGCCTTTTCTGACATAGTAGCGGCCTTCTCTGCTGGCAGCCCTTATTGCCATACACCGTCCAGGATACCGTTACAGGCCCCCTTGTTGATAAGCCTTCTAAATTTATTTTATGTTTGAAGTCAATCATCAGAGTTCATTGCTGTCATGAAGTCGAGATTCATGGTTGCATTGCAGCCATATTTCTGGTATTACATTTGGCTCCTCCCCCGGGGTAGTGAACGTGGTCGATTGCTATGACACGCCATCGACCAAACAATCTAGTTATCGCTTACTTTCCATTGTCAGATAGATCCAAGTTATCAGAGATTGTAACTTACAGCCTAAAATTTTCTTTTGATCACTTCCAGCGTTGTTAAATCTTAATGTATGATCACACAACCTCCTTTATTAAAATTTGAGCAAAATCTGACCAGTTTGTTTCCGATATATCCATGGATTGAAATTTGTACCCAATCTGGATCCAACTTGGTTTTTGTCCAGATCACAGCCAAAGTCTGGAAATCCTTGTTTAGGTTATGTTGCTTTTTTACTGTCGTCTAATAGTACACAACTGTCAAAGCATCATGAGATTAGTTCAACCAATCAGATTTGCCATTGATGGCTTTTCCAACAATATCTCTGCCAATCAAAGATAACGAGGTTAAATATATACGCGATGACGTCATCAGAATGGAATGGTGTTCCAGTTCAAGACGATTGTCCATTCGGCATTAGATATATCGAGATTTTCAATATAAAAACGCAGAAATTAGACGAATCCCGCGAAGAAACACTAAATTAAATACATCTGATAAATCCAGCCACAAATTGACGTAAATAAGTTAAAATCTGCTGTACGAATCACTCAGTTTGCAAAGCACGCGAGGTACATGAACGGAGGAAACATGTACTGATAAGCGGTTCTGCCTAGACTAGGAACCGAGTACCCGTTTGCTCCTAGCCATAGGACTCGTCGAAAGAACTGGAAAACCGCGGTTGGAATTGATGGCGCGTTTAATTTATCGTAAAATTTTCAAACGCTACCAAACGCGTAGGGCAAAAAGTTAAACCCGTCATTCAAAATGTCAAACCCAGTGTCAAAATTTCAACCCGTCAAGATAAAATTCAAGATGCGTATTGAGATTTTACCAAACGCACTATGTCTAAGCAAATCACTACGAGAAAATGACGCCATATAGACGCGTTTTAAATGAGCTTTAGGATGCGTTTAAGTAAAGCTAACTAAGATCTGTACTGCAAGAGTGGAAGCCAAACTAAGGAGGAAGAATTGGGTGATTACAGCCAGATTTTGGCCAAACAGTTTCTCAGTCAAGGCCTCGCGGGAAGGGATGTATTTCAGAAATTATAACTGAATCATTGCATCCTATGTGAAGATACATGTATCAAGCAGAAGCCAAATATTTTATGATTTTTCAAGAAATCAAGTGGGATTACCATGGTGATTACAGACATATTTTGGCCAAACACAATTCCAGTCAAGGTCGCATGCAGAGGGATGTGAATCTGGCATTATAACTCAATCCATGCACGCTAACTGAGGTCATTGAGCGGAAACCAAATATTTAAAAATCTTTCAATCATGAATGATTACTCTGGTGATTACTGCCAGATTTCAGCCAGACAATCCTGATGCGATGTATTTCTGAAATTAGAATTCAATCGGTTATCCATGAAGGCTAACTGAAGTGAAATGAAATGTGGATGCATGCACTGATGCACAAACACACGAATGGATGGAGTCCCTTTCTATACTGACCCGTCACTTAGGTCGGGGAACTAAAGAAACAAAATCTCCACAGAAACAACAAGAACATAGGCAAGCTTTAGAGATCCGTTCTGGATCTAAAAATTGAAACAATTTGGCTAAAAAATGCTAAAAGTTTGTATTCAAAACAAACTTGATCAAACAATTGGATTGAAAGGTGTTAAATTCTGATTTAGCAGGTCACAAAACTAATACACCAACATTTTCACTGTCAAAATTTATAAACTATCAAAAACTTAATCTTGTCATGGCGGACATTTATTTTATACACATACATTCCTTGAATAAACTTGAATTACTCATAATCCCTAATCATATTTCCCAAATTTGGGCTTGATCGGCTTCAGGAATAACAAAACTCATCTTTGTGAATACTAGGTCTGACATCTAGCGGCAAACATATTGGCTAATCAAGATCTTTTGACCAAACTTAGTCAAGGTACTAATAGTCCATGTGATGTTTTGTTGAGCTTCATATTATCAGCTAAGCGTTTTTCATATGTGTTCAAACAATAGCACAAAATCTAGGATGGCCACCGACCAAATCAACCAATCAGAATAGTCTGAACAACTAGATTGATATGATTTGAACACGTCAATTTGTATTTAGCACCAATCAAAACCTATGGAATGAAATCTGTCAAAATCCAACTAATACATGCTTAAATTTGATTGGTTTATGGTGGACATGTTTTTGCACAAATGGTTATCAGTACCTAACTACCCAAGGGCCTGTGGCGCTCACCTGGACCATTAGCATTTGAACCATTTCCATTCAAATAGATATGATGGTATTTTCAGAAAATCCAAGATGGCCACCCAAAAAATTGACCAATCAAAATTCTGAATAGAAATTCTAGTCTACCTTGATAGAGTCACAGTAAATAGCCAAATTTGGTTGAAATTCGTTACGCAACTAAGGAGAACAAGCGTTTTGACAATTTCTAGTAAATCTTTCATAAAATCTAAGATTTTCACCCCAAAAAATTGACCAATCAAAATTCTGAATAGAATTTATAGAGCCTACCACCATAGATTCCATTAGTGAAATTTGGTTGAAATATGTCAAGCAGCTAGCAATTTGAGAATTTCCGGTACATTCTCCATAAAATTCTGAGATTTTCATGCAAAAAATTGATGAATCAAAATTCTTAAGAGCCTATGGCCCTAGGATCCTTTCAGCCTAATTTAAAACCAGTCAAGATGATAAGAAGCATTTTGACAATTTCCAGTACCGTTAAAATAAAATCTAAGATTTCACCCCAAAAGATTGATGAATAAAAATTCTGTATGGAAATTCTAGAGCCCATCACCACAGGATCCTTTGTGACAAATTTGGTTGAAATCGCTCAGAATGATAAGGAGAAGAAGCAATTTGACAATTTCCGGTACATTTTTCATAAAATCTGATTTTCACCCAAAAAATTGATGAATCAGAATTCCGAATAGATTTTCTGCAGCCGATGACCATAGGAACCCTTCAGGCAAATTTGATTGAAATCGCTCAGAATGGTAAGGAGAAGAAGCAATTTGACAATTTCCGGTACATATTTAATAAAATTATTTACGAATCAAAATAATGAATGCATATTCTATAACCTATGACGATAGGATCCTTTCACCCAAATTTGATAAAATCTAGGATTTTCACTCAAACTATTTACACAACAAAATTCTATTTTCAGCCCAATTTGGTTGAAATGGGTTAAAATTCTAAGGAGAAGAAGCAATTTGACAATTTGCGCTAAATTTTTAATATAATCTAAGTTTCTCAACCAAAATATTCACTAATCAAAATTCTGAATGCAAGTTCTATAACCTATGACGATAGGATCCTTTCAGCCAATTTTGATTGAAATTGGTCAAAAAGGTAAGGAGAAGAAGCAATTTAACAATTTCTGGTAAATTTTTAATAAAATCTAAGATTTTGACCCAAAAAATTTATGAATCAAAATTCCAAATGGAAGCTCCGGATCCGAGCACAATAGAATCCTTTGACCAAAATTTAGTCAAGATTCGGCTATTGGTTAAGGAGGAGTAGCGTTTTAAAGCAAAAGTTGATGGACGACAGATGGATGGACAATGGATGGTTGCCACGGCATAAGCTCGCTTGGCCTTTCAGGCCAGGTGAGCTAATAATATTTCTCAAATGTTGGGCCCCGTCTTTGAGGAGTTCCGGAGAAGTTATTTAAAACTAGGGCATCAGATGACTACAAGACATATGGGCCAATTAGATTGTGTTGAATAATCTTGCTCCAGCCATTGTCCTAGATGCTGTTTCTTGAGTTTTAAGACAAGCGGCAAAGAGATTCAGATTTTTAAATCTGTTTCGAAGAATAGGGCAAAAATTTAAACATCTGCTGACAAAATCGACAAAGCAGCTTTGAACAATTTGATCAATCAAGAAGCATCCACCAAGACCCACCACTGTCAAAATCAATCAAATATTTAATGCTCAATTTTGATTTAACGATGGTACATTTGTAGCCATTTTAGTACCTAATCACACTTCCCAAATCTTGGCCCATTCGTTTTGACAGCAGTTCCAAAGAAGTTCTTTTGTGACGACTAAGTCATCCAAGA
Organism: Chaetoderma sp. LZ-2023a; assembly: GCA_034401795.1. Taxonomy (NCBI): domain Eukaryota; kingdom Metazoa; phylum Mollusca; class Caudofoveata; order Chaetodermatida; family Chaetodermatidae; genus Chaetoderma; species Chaetoderma sp. LZ-2023a. Next base: position 56,624,100 of record CM067367.1, read on the forward strand.
TGGCCACTAACCAAATCGACCAATCAGGTTCGCTGGAACAATTTTAGTTTACCTATTACCCTAGATGCCTTTTGTTAGTTTCAAGTCAATAAGTCAAGCGATTTTGAAGATCTTTAAGGGTGTTTAGACTAACAAGAGGCTCAAGAGGCCTGTGTCGCTCACGTGGAGCACTGACCATTTTTTTAATGCAAAATTGTTGGTGGGTGGTTTAGTAGTCTTTTAAATGAGTTTGTGGACATTTTTGCAAGTCCAATATGGCCATCAAACACGCTACATTTTGATTGGTCCACTGCGGCCATGTTTCTGACGTAGCTCCTTCCCTTGAACAAACTTTAATGGCACTCAGTGCCTAATCATATCTCTCAAATTGCGGCCCAATCCGTTCAGTAGTTCTGGAGTTGTTTTGGCAAAAAATAGGTTATCCAAGATGGCCACCAAACCATTTGGCCAATCAAACTTGGTGCAGCTCTTGCCCTAAATGATATTTCATGCATTTTGAATTGATCCCACTAACGGTTTCGGAGAATATTTTTAAAGACATTTCAACCAAATCCAAGATGGCCGCCAACCAAATTGGCTGATCGGCTTTGTTCGAACAACTATGGACCTCTATGCCCTAAGAATGCTTCCTGCCAAATGTACTTGAAATCGGTCGTGGTTCTCCAGAAGACATTTTAAATTTCCCATTGCTTTAGTATGGGAGTTTTTTAGCAGGAAAAAGATCCAAAAATGGCAAATATGAAATCAGAATACCCACAAACATATATAACCTCAATTTCAGCTTCAAAATCCATCAAATAAAAAATCAAATATGGCCGCCAAGCATGCTACATTTGATTGATTAGTACATGGCAGACAGATTACCTTTGCTTGAATAAACTTTAATGGCCCTTAGTCTCCAATCATATCTCCCCAATTTCGGCCTGATCACTTCAGTGGTTCTAAATAAGAAGTCGTTTTCGGGAAAACTAGGTCACCCAAGATGGCCGCCGAACCATTTGGTCAATCAAGTCCTCTTCAACAAAGTTGGCGTACCTCTTGCCCTAGATGATATTTCATGAGTTTTGAATCGATTCACCCAGCAGTTTCGGAAAAGAAAATTTTGAAAGATGTTTCCTAAAATCGGCTGATATCCAAGATGGACACCAGGCAAATTGGGCAATCGGGTTCATTTGAACAAACTTGTATCCCTATTCCCTAAGGATGCTTCCTGCCAAATTTAATTGAAATCAGCCTAGCAGTTCTTGAGAAGACATTTTAAATTTCCCATTGCTTTAGTATGGGAGCCTTTGGCAGGAAAATAATCCAAGATGGCTGCCAAACCGTTTATCCGAGTTTCGAAAATGGCAAATTTGAGCTCAGAATATCCAAAAACATATAAAACCAATTTCGGCCCCAAAACACCAAGTAAAAAAATCCAATATGGCCGCCAAACACGTTACATTTTGATTGGCCCATGGCGGCAATGTTTCTTGATAGATCAACTTCCCTTGAACAAACTTTAATGGCCCTTAGCCCTTAATCATATCTCCCAAATTTGGGTCTGATCCGTTTAGCAGTTCTCGAGAAGTCGTTTTCGGGAAGAATAGGGCGGCCATCTTGGTCAATCAAGTCCTCTTGAACAAACTTGGCTTACCTCTTACCCTAGATGATGTTTCATGTGTTTTGACTCGATTCTCCAAGCAGTTTCGGAGAAGATTTTTAAAGACCATTCCTAAAATCGGACAAATTCCAAGACAGCCGTCTGCCAAATTGGCCGATCGGGTTCATTTGAAAAAACTTGGATCCCTATGCCGTAAGGATGTTTCCTGCCAAATATAATTGAAATCGGCCTATCAGTTCTTGAGAAAGACATTTTAAATTTCCCATTGCTTTAGTATTGGAGCATTTGGTGGGAAAATAATCCAAGATGGCTGCCAAACCATTTATACGACAGTTTCGAAAATGGCAAATTTGACCTCAGAATACCCCCAAAAACATATATTAAACCAATTTTGGCCTCAAAATCCATCAAATAAAAAAATCCAATATGGCCGCCAAACACTTTACATTTTGATTGGCCCACAGCGGCCATGTTCTTTGACGGATCAACTTCCCTTTAATGACCCTTAGTCCCTAATCATATCTGCCAAATTTCGACCCGATCCCTTCAGCGGTTCTGGAGAAGTAGTTTTCACTAAAACTAGGTCAACCAAGATGGCCGCCAAACCATTTGACCAATCAAGTTCCCTTGAACAAACTTGGTTCAGCACTTACCCTAAATCATATTTCATGATGTTTGCATCAATCCCCAAGCAGTTTCGGAGATTTTTAAAGACGTTTCCTAAAATCGGCCCAAATCCAAGATGGCCGTCGGCACACTTGGATCTGTATGGCCTAAGGATGCTTCCTGCCAAATCTAATTGAAATCAACTCAGTGGTTCTTGAGAAGTCATTTAAAGGAAAAGTTGATGGACGGACGGATGGACGACGGACAACGGACACACGACGGACGGTCGCCATGGCATAAGCTCACTTAGGTGAGCTAAAAATGGCACAAAATCCAAAATTGACACAAACCACACTTGGCAAATATACCAATCAGCTTCTCACTTGACAATATTGGATCCCTATGACGTAATGACGCTGTATGACAAATTTTGTTGAAATCGGCCCAGGGTTCTTGAGAAGTTATTTAAAGAAAATCTTGATGGCTGCTGGCAGATATCTCCATGACATAAGTTTAAATGCTCATTCTATCCAGGTTAGGAAATAAAATGGAAAAATTCTCAAAATTGAGTCAAGCAAATTCATGGCTGATACACCTTTAATGGCAATGATACCATTGCTGAGGAATCACCTTGTACCAGTACTAGACGACAGCCCGCTAATTAATTAATTTTTAATTAAATAACCCAAAAAAATTCAGTAAAGTTTGATCACATTTTTCTAAGAGAATTATTCATTTTTCCTCCGGCGTGACCGAGCACAGAATTTGTAAAATGGTATGCTCTTTCAGATAGTATTATCAAAGTTAATTTTTCACACTTTTTCATCAAGAAACCCCATAAATTTACCTAAAATTTCTCAGCTCGTACACATTTTCAAGACTCTCAACATTGGTTTCCTTAATCCTGATGCCAAGACGAACATTTTGATATATGTTGACTAATGTTGTACTTCCATCTTGGGTGGCTCAAAAACTAGAGGCCTTTTTGTGGACTATAATGGATCATGTGTTTTCTTTAGAGACCCAAGATGGAAGTACATTTGTCAACATACATCAAAATGTTCGTTTTGGCATCAGGATTAAGGCAGGGCATAATTTATCTGGTATACACATCTCAATTTGCTGCACATATTTAAGCAGTTGCTATACATTCTGCACCATGCAAAGCTGTATCTGCTATGCAAAATTTGTACGTGATTGCAATTTATCATTGATTTTCAAAATTCTATCATTAACCCTGAACAAATCCCTGAAAAAGTACATTCTTTACAATGTATACCATATTTTGTTGAATATTTTGAAATTAATATTACTGGAAGCCATTGCTGTCTAAGGCGGCAATGGCTTCCAGTCATTAATTTCAAAATATTCAACAGCTTTCCTATTTGTTTCTCCGAGATTGAGATACAGGGAATTTATCGGTGAAAGAGTTGATTGCTATACATTTTTGCCGATGGCTATACAATTTATAGTTTGCATAGCAATACATGCTATGCAAATATCAAATTCTAACTTATTACCTGTAAGGAAACCAATGTTGATAGTCTGGATTCAGGATTCAGTTTCAAAAGAATCACTGATAAATTGTAGGGGTTGCGTTGACAAGAAATGATTGGTACTGCAGTTCATGTATCAGGTTAAAGCTATTTAAAGGGGGATAACTCTGTATTGAATAATTTTCTGGCCATGAAAAAAGCACAGGCAAATCTTCAGATGGTAATGACTAGATTTACCAAGTTTCAAAAGAATTGTAACTAAACTGTAGGAATTGCGTTGACAAGGATGGACCGACAGACGAAAACACATTTGGGACAGCCGGATGGATGTACAGGTATATGGATAGCCCATGCACATCTTCATGTTGTAATGATGACACACACCAAGTTTCAAAAGAATTGCAGCTAAACTGTAGGACTTGCATTGACAATAAATGAATGTCAGAGATGGATGGCCCAACAGACGAACATACATACGTTTTGGACAGACGGATGTATGTACATGTTTACGGATAGCACATGCACACCTTCACGTGGTAATGATAACACTTATCAAGTTTCAAAAGAATCAGAGTTAAACGGTAGGAGTTGCGTTGGCAAGAAATGATTGGCAATGCAGTTTATGTATCAGCTTTAAGATATTTAAAGGGGGATTACTCTATAATGAACAATTTTTTGGACGCGAAAAAATCACATGCCCATCTGCACATGATACTGATAATGTGGACAAAATTTTAAGCTAATCCATTGAGACCTCTAGGAGTTACGTTGACAAGAAATGATTGTCAGAAATCGATGGCCCGACAGATGGACATACATACATTTTGGACAGACAGATGGATGTACAGGTATACGGATAGCACATGCACACCTTCGCGTGGTAATGATAACACTTACCAAGTTTCAAAAGAATCAGAGCTAAACTGTACGAGTTGCGTTGACAAGAACTGATTGGCAATGCAGTCTATGTATCGGCTTTAAGATATTTAAAGGGGGATAACCCTGTAATGAAAAAGTTTTCCCCACGAAAAAAGCACATGCACATCTGCACATGATACTGATAATGTGGACAAAATTTAAAGCTAATCCATTGAGACTTGCGTTGATAAGAAATGATTGTCAGAAATGGATATATACATTTTGGACAGATGGATGGACCTACAGATATAAGGATAGAACATGCACACCTTCACGTGGTAATGATAACACATGCCAAGTTTCAAAAGAATCAGCGCTAAACTGCAGGAGGCGTTGCTTTGACAAGAAATGATAGGCAATGCAGTCTATGTAAGTCTTTAAGATATTTAAACGGGGATAACTCTGTAATGAACAATTTTTGGCCGCGAAAAAAGCACATGCTCACCTGCACATGATACTGATAATGTGGAAGAGATTTATAGTTAATCCATTGAGACCTCTAGGAGTTGCGTTGACAACATGGGGACAAACAGACGGACGGATGGATGGATCGATGGATGGACATGCTGATCGCTATATTCCCTCGTCTTCCAGACCGGGGGGATAAAAAGCTAAACAAGGCAAAATCTTTAACCTGGATACAAAAATTATTCTAGTTCAAACATGAAAAGAATTAAAAAAAATAAATACAATTTTGATGCAGACTAGTCCTATGCATCGTATAGAACACATCTTTGAAATTTGGATGAACCCTTAGGGGTGCAAATGTCATTTAAAAAAGGCTTAACCAGAGCGGACGACGCCACCAACATTTTCCCCCCTCTCCCAAAATCTCCTTTGTTGAAAATGTGAGATAAAAACCGTAACCAAACTGCACAAATGAGGGATGACACCGCCGCCAACGAATTAGTGAACCCTATGTCTCGCTTTCTGCTTCGCAGTAGGCCTGTTCAATTAATCAATATTTCATCGATAGTTGATTATTTTTCCAGACGATTATATAATCGAGTGTAAAATCAAATAATCGAAAAATTGATTATTTATTTTAATCAGGCATAATTTAATGTTTCGTTTTGTAATACAGCTAATGTATCGGTGGTTTGATTGTTCTAGCAAGGTCGTTGCATAAACATCTATTCCTGAAGTTCAAACTCTCGAGTCATACATGCATGTATGGGAATGTTTATATAAGTAATTGCTTGCTGGTGATTGGAAACATTTGATTGCTACTGTGTATGGAACAATATCTGCCTCTGAATGCTATAGGCTGAAGCGCTGGTGGCCATTTTGCGAAAAAATGTAAAAAATTAATTATTGGTTTTCATTGTAAATTCAAAAATATTTCGATACAAATTTTCACAAATTCTGCCGATTGTTTTCAAACTATTTTGACTTAAAGGTCATATATGGAGTGTGTTTTAAGACATTTTAATATATCCAGTCCTTCCAAATCATATAGCTGTTATCAATTTGCTAATACATGGCATATTTCTATATTTATTGCTGATAAAGTACATAGCTTTAGAATATCGCGTCATGAATTACCTCCCTTGAATTCCAAGCAGCTGTGACGTCATAGTGGAACAACCACTAAGCAAAGTTAACACAGGCAACACTGTTTAACCAGGGTAACTTTTTCATTCTATTGTATTTAGCAATGAATTTTGAAATAGGCAATGATCTCAATGATATTCCCGGTAGACATTAGTCATAAGTTTATAATAGCGCTGATGCCATATTTAAATGTGAATATCTCTGTCACGAAAACCCCCTTTTTATATGAGATCTGCTTCGAGAAAATATCTGTGTGATTCTATAGATACTGTATTTATATGACACTATATCTTGCTACATCCGGTATTGGTGGGATGGCCGTCAAGCGCAGATCTAGGATTTTATTATTGAGTTAGTCCAATATTGGAGAGGGTCTGTGAGTGAGGGCGTGACACCTCTAAATGGCCGTTTGGGGAGATATGGGTGGGCTGGTTCTTCTCTCTGAAAATTCTGATGCTATGCGAAGTCATTTCCTGCATTCCATTTGATAAACAACAAGTCTATTTTGTATCCAAACTGCGCCTATAATTCAGCAGAATCTGTTATGATTTTTCAGATGTATCTCTATTCTCCCCCCCCCCCCCCCCCAGCGCGTAAGCATACGCGCACACACAAACCAAATGCAAAGTCCACCGGTAAATCAGAATTTGCGAATTTGCCTAAGGTATCGCAATCAATTGATTTGTTTAAGTCTAAGACTGGAGAAAGCTAGGTCCATCTTGGATACATTTTATAGGCCTATATAATTAAATCTCCTGTAGACTTAAGCCAAACTATTTGTTACAATCTAAAACATCAATTTTAACAAGCATTGATTACAATATCATTTAGGGATATACATTATGCCAGCAATGAGTGACTGGGTGGGGGGGGGGTGGACTTCTCATAGTCTACGTGATTAACCTACTTGAAAAAGCAAATAACACCGCATTCAGTTGCAAAAATTATGCCAAAATACCTGTGGTCGAGCCTACACATTGTCACTTATGTTTCCTGCCATTCTAAACATAGGCTTACACATGCGTGCGTATCCTGTATGTATGTGGGCGAGGAGGTAAATTCTGGGCAACCAAACTGTACTTATTTCCTGCTGAAGTTGAACGAAGCTGCATGTCATTGATCTATATACGGTATAATAGCTTGTTCCACTATCACGTCATTATTGATGCTGAAGAGCTCAAAATCAAGGGAGGTAAGTCATCACGTAATTTCATGTATTCGATCATACGCCGACTTCGCGGCTTAATATTAGCTATTTGGTGAATGTTAGACACATACAGCTGGTTTGTTATTAATTACTATACAATAATGCCATAAATACTTGCAAAATTGTACATAAAAGGGATTTCTCGAAATATGACCTTTAAAAGCTGTTGCTGCCTAAAAATATTCACTTTTAATGCTGGAAAATATGGAAACGTCATAGATAGACACTGCGGGCGAACTCTATATCATAGTACAAATAAAAATAATATGGCCATTTCGCGAAAAAATGCACAAAATTTACTTACTGCTTTTCAATACAAATTTCTATAAATTCTGCCAATTGATTTGGAACTAATTTGACGTTAAACTGTTGCTGCCTTAGGTAGCAACAACACACAGTCTAATGATTTTCAGAATATATTCAGCATTTCCAATGCTGGAATGTAGGGAAACATCATAGATAGGCGCTCAGGGCGAGCTCTATATAATTAAGAGTTAAATTGGCGCCATTTTACTAGCCTGAAAATCTGGACATACGCACCGGTTTCTTAAAACTATTATCTAATGAGAACGAGTAGACAATGGATTCCAGATTGACTTCATTATACTGGGCCGGGTTGTTCCTCACTTTCAGATAATCACAGGACTATTTGGTAAAGCTTGTCCTATAGAGTGTTTCGTGGTCTTTTCATAGGCCTACTTAGTTGAGGTCATATACCTAACTAGGAACCAATTCACGAAATTGTGCATTCTGTTATTTTTCTAGAAAATCAGTCTCTACCCCCCCCCCCCCCTCTCCCCCTCTCCCCCTCTCTCTCTCTCTCTCTCTCTTTCTCTCTCTCTCTCTCTCTCTCTCTCTCTCTCACACTCCCTGACTACACAGTTACTACTTCCAAAGTTCCAAGATTAAATAATCGATTATGCGATTAAATCGATTATTTTCCAGACACCATAATTGATTATTTATTTCCATAATCGAACAGCCCTACTTCGCAGGTGAGACAAAAATGTGCTCAAAGAATGTATTCGATTTTAGGACGCAACCCTTTCCTAGAACATGTGATTTGACCAAAAAAAATGTGTCCTTTCGTCAAGACTTAATGGTACTCAATTAATCAGCTTGGGTAAGACATAACAACAAAAGCATATATCAATGATGAAAGCTGCAATGATGTTTATAAAAATCCATTTGTAGGCCAAGTGAAAAATATTTTTGAAAATGTATCACTGGAATGCCTGGCTCGACTCTTGAGCCAGTCATTCCGGTGATACTTTTTCAAAAATAGTTTTCTCTTGGCCTGCAAATGGATATTTGTAAATTTTCTTGACCGATCTCATTAAAAAGTAATTAGGTTGGAATTGGTATATTTTATGCAGTAGAAATTATTCATGATCATTCAATTATTTAGTTTTTAATCATAAAAATTCCCGATTTAAAAATTAATTGTAATTTTCGATTTAATCACAATCATGCACGCCTATATCAAAACTCACCACTGTGCACAGAATCAGAGACAATAACATCAAACAACAGAATGTAGTTGTGTATTTGTTGATCATCAAGATCAAATTCTTGATCTGCGTAGATATCACCTGTAGCCGCATCAATATGAAATGCATCTTGGACTCTAATACTACGTCCGCCTGTCCAGTTATAAGATTTATTTTCAAGACTGAAGCGTAACTGAAATTAAAAATATATGAAATAGTCAAACTTGTCCTATTCAGTATTATAATTAATTACATATTATAGATTGTTCTTTTGGCTAGATGTTTTCCCGAAAATAACTGACAGGTGCATTTTGTATAAAATAGCTCTTGAATGAGTCCAGTATCAAATTGACAATGGACCTTTCCAGTTTTAGCCTTTCCCCGCCAACCTCTAGCTAAGCTCCACCCACATTTCACTCCTGTTAGGATCGATCAATCCCTGAACTCCCTGACTATCATTTTCCAGAAAACTATACAGCTATGCTGATGAATATTTTGAAGCTACTTTGACGCCCAGTCAACTTAATTTCAAAATATTCAACAGCATCTTTATTAAATAGTAGCCATACAATTCATACAGCGCTTTAGGATGTCACCAATTACGCATTCGAGACAAACTTATCTACAACATTCATGAGATCAATGATTATGACATCATCCTACGCTTCACGTAGTTGATTATGACATCATAGGACATCAGATGATGATGGATGAACTGAAAAATTCACAACTATGACAGACAATTGTCCCACGTATTTCTAGCTATGTGCCACCCATTTCTAGCTAAGATTTGGATGTGTTGGAATCAATTTATCTACTTTCATCCCTGAATTCTCACTATCTTAGATTCAAGGTAACTATAAGAGGTTTCTGTGAAATGTCTAAGTCTGTAACATCGCGTACATGCTTCCTCGACAATACGTGTCAGCATTGGGAGAGAATGCATACTAAAATTGGTGCACGTAATTCCTTTAAATTTAACTCTTCTCGTCGTTCTTGGTACCTATCAGGACCGGAATGAGATGAGGATTCCAAAACTATTTACCTTTTTAAAATCGGGTGAGAAATGGCCGAGTTATCCTAATTTAACTCATTGAAATTATTTTCAAAATATTACTGGGACGTTGTAAACGTGTGTATGTACTAAATGAATGGGGAAGATGCCTATCCCATGATAGCATCCTCACCCTTTCTATCTGCACGCTGATTGGCTACAGATCGCTCGCCGATTGGCTGGTTGTCCTGCCTCCAACGTCAATAGTAGTATAAAAGGAGTGAAAAATCAAGAATCGAGACCACACTTCAGAGAGAGAGAACAAGTGGTAGGTTGTGTGGGCAGAACAGTGCAAGACGCGAGAAACTGATTACTGACAGTGGCTCCCTATTAGCTGCAGCAGTGCCTCTCGGATTTCAGTTCTTAGTCTCTGGCTCGCAATCACAGCATCCGCATCTAAGTTTTTGTAAGCCCTCGAACGGCCACCCGGGGGCAAATAATTAAACAGAAGAGTCCCTCGCTACCAACACTTCAGAGGAGCTTTCCTGTGGATGGGCCTCGCGGTCCCAATGTCATTTCTCCAGTATATAGAACGAACGGTGAATCTTGGTGGACAACTCGTCAGATCTTCCGAACCACGCAAAAGTGGCGATCAAACTACCACGTAGCATGTCATGTGTTAATTAACTTTTAAGCTGCAGTCTGGTGGGACTCTGCCTGATATGCCTCAAGAACTATGTGGTGTACCATGTACGGTGAGCATCTTCGCCAGTTAGGCTCATGTGTTAAAAGATAGGTAGAAATTCCTATCACTTGCAGCCAAAGCCAGTATGTAAATCTAACACCTAATCGGTAGTTTAAGATTCGGCAAAAGGACCGCATAAATAAAAGCAGCAACTACCAATACAGCATCTTGGACTTACATAAGATGACAGTGTTGAATTCTATGGAAATCATCCACCCCCATCCTCACGTAAAACAGCTTGCATCACATTAATTATAATTTCACTATGTTGACTAACACTACACTTTGAACAAGAGAGTTGCCCTTTTTGCCAGCTCTCTTCCTCCGCTTCGGCGTTGAAGGCATTTTCTCTCGCAACAATATTTTTTGTTAGGGGTATAATGCTTTATATTAAACTACATAAGTGGCCTCGTTAGGACGCGCCTTTGCAGGGATACCGCACGGATATATACAGATCGGTGAGGTACCTCTGACTAATCCACATTAACAAGACACCAACTTAGTTCTATATACTGTCTATTTTCTCTCTCGTGCTAACAAATGAGTACCATTGTTTGTATAGTATATTTTTTTCTTAAATTATCATGTCTGGACTCCTAAATTGAGTCATGGACCATCATACCGGTGACACTAATAGTTGGGATAGGACGGTGAGATTCAATCTCGGCGCCAATGGTCGCATGGCCCCACTGGAACGTTATCGTTCCACCGGCTCTAGAAGTCGGTCTTTGTACTTTTCGGAGATTCGTGATACGGGATCCATAACCCTGAGAACTGTAGCTAACCAACCCTCCCGCGCATCCTGTACATGCGGTGCAATGGAGCGGAGCAGTAGCACGGACCAGCGCGTACCCCTGCGAGCTACAATACGTCATTCATTATGCATTCGTCATTCATTATGCATTTTGATTGCAACATCAGCCTACATGTGATGCACTAGATTATGACGTTATGAAAACTAACTAATCCTCTGACCATGAAATTCTTGTCTGAATTTCACTAAAGCTATGACTGAATGATGTTTAATATTTTGAAACTAATTTGACTGGAACCTGTTGCAATAACAAGTAGCAACACTAAGTAGCAACAGCTCCTACTCAAATTACTATGAACATAATCAACAGAATATTCCTTACAAGATAAACATGAGTCCCAAGGGCCTGTGATGCTCACCTGGATTAGTATTTGAACCATTTGCATGTAAGTAGACATGATGGATAAGTTTCACAAAAATTCAAGATGGCCATAAAACAAACACACCAATCAAAATTCTCATTTGAAGTCTACTACCATAGGATTGTTCCACCCAAGATTAGCTGAAATTGGGCCATTGATTAAAGGTGCGTATTCACACCAAAATGCTTGAAAATACAAGAGGCCCAAGGGGCCTGTGTCGCTCACCTGGAATTATTGGCCCAAACGAACAAAATGAGATGACAACTAAAAATCTACCAATCAAATTTTTGAGAAGACAGTTTAGCCAAGTTTTATTCAAATTGGCCCAGTGGTTAATAATTAAGTCTTTGTATTGTTTTGCAGAAAATACAAGATGTCCACCAAATACCTTAAATTTTGATTGATTCATGGCGAACATGTTTTTTTGACATATCAACTTTCCATGGACAAATGTTAATGGCGTTTCGGCCCTAATCACATCAGCCAAATTTTGGCCCTATCGGTTCAGCTGTTCTGGAGTTGTTTTTGCGAAAACTAGGTTCATCCAAGATGGCCACAGAACCATTTGGCGAATTAAGCTCCCTCGAACAAACTTGGTTCAGCTCTTGCCCTAGATTATATTTCAAGAGGTTTGCATCGATCCCCCAAGCGCTTTCCGAAGATTTTTAAAGATATTTATAAAAGTTGGCCAAAATCAAAAATGGCTGCGGGCCAAATTGGCAAATCATCTTCCTTTGAACATATTTGTATCTCTATTCTCTAAGGAAGCCTCCTGTCAAATATGCTTGAAATCGGCCCAGTGGTTCTCAAGAAGACATTTTAAATTTTGTATTGCTTTAGTATGGGAATTTTTGGTAAGAAAAAGATCCAAGATAGCCGACAAACCGCTTATTCAACAGTTTCGAAAATTGCTAATTTGAAATCAGAATACTTAAAAACCTACATAAAACCAATTTCAGCTTAAGAGGATATCTCTCACCTGGACCATAGGCATCTCAACTAGAATGGTTATTAACAATAAGTAGAACTCTAATGAGTTGAGCTGACTTGTAACGAGAAAACAGAGGCCATGTTTCTTTATGTATCAACTTCTCTTGAACAAACTTTAATGGCCCTTAGTCATCAACATAATATCTCCCAAACTTCGGCCCGATCCCTTCAGCGGTTCTGGTGGTTGTTTTCAGAAAAAATAGGTCATCCAAGATGGCCGCCGAACTGTTTGTTCAATCAAGTTCTCTTGAACAAATTTGGGTCAGCTCTTGCCCTAGATGATATTTCATGAGTTATGAATCGATCCCTCAAACAGTTTCGGAGATTTTTAGACATTTCTAAAAATCGGCCGAAATCCAAGATGGCCGCCAGCCCAATTGGCCGATCGGCTTCATTTGAACGAGGTTGGATCCCTATGCCCTAAGGATGCTTCCTGGCAAATATAATTGAAAGCAGCCTGGTAGTTCTCAAGATGAAGACATTTTAAAATTCCCATTGCCTTCGCATGGTCGCCTTTGGCGGGAAAATAATCGAAGATGGACGCCAAGCCATTCATACAAGTTTCGAAAACGACAAATTTGAGCTCAGAATACCCAAAAACATACAGAACCAATTTTGTCCTCAAAATCAATCAAATAAAACAAGAGGCCTAACGGCCTGTCGCTCACCTGCAACATTAGCATTTGAAATACTGGGTAGTTCATATCTCATGAAAATATATTTCGTGAAACTTCTACAGGATGACAGATAGATTCTATGTTTTAATATGGAATAATCTTCGAAATAAGTAAATCTACCATGACAATTTGACCGAAGAATCATGTTTGTACTCCAATTTTGAATCCAAATATTTTACAAATCTGACAATTTTTTTCAAGAATTCAAGCGCATAACTGCAGCTGTATTTTAGCAAAACTGAATGCCAGTCAAGGTCTCATCTCTCATGTTCAAAATATGAAGTGAGTCGTCAGGTTTTCTAGTGGAAACAGAATTATTCGCATGAAAACGATTTCTATAATCCCTGCCGATAACGATTTAGAGTAAAATCTCATGACTTGATAATTCCAATTATAGTGTTCACTAGGTGTATAAATTTGATAATAAACGTAATTTATAACTTTGATAGGTTCCAATTTTTTTATCTGATTTGGCAAAAAATGTTAATGGAATAAAAAAATTAACATTCTTAGATAAATGTCTGTGTCGACTCGTATGACAGTCATATTCTTTGGCATGTTTGGACGTTAATGACAATGACATGGTGTTAGGGTCAACTGAATTTCATGCTCATCCATGGGCAATTTTATGTTGGTAAGAGATGATGGACACATGAAGTACAGATGAATAAGACTAATTCTGGAATGATGGTTCGGATGAAGTATATGAAATGTGACATAGAGGTGGCACTATGCGAAGTTGTACTTACTATACAACAACAGATGACATCGCTAAGTTACAGACAGCATTTACTTTTAAGTAATTACTGAGCATGGATTACAAATTCTAACTGATATCATGATGCATGTCATTGTAAAATCTTGTCATTCCGTCTCCACTACCTCTCACTATGTGCATGCTGTGAGTAAAGGGTTAACAAACGTGGACAAGAATATTGTATAACAGGTAACATCATGTAATAGTAGCATTTTATGCAACACAAAATTACAATGACATTAGTGACAGAAATAAATGTATGGAAATATTGAAAAGCACTTCTCAAACGTTGTCAATGAATTACTGGTAAAGACAGGAGAGCTCAACTTGTCATATGCTTTTTAGATTTAAAATAAGGCGCTTCATTAAGACATCTGGTCGGAAGATTACTAGCATTAAATAAGTAACATAATTTGAACTCATTTTAGTACCAATTCAACGTTATTAAAAATGCAATTTTTTCATGTCTACAATTAGCTATTTAAGAGACACTATCTTCATTACCTACTGCATGTGGTAAGCAACGGGTTAACAAATATGAACAATAATACTGTATATATGGTACCTATGTGTAATTGTAGAACTTTATGTAACTAGGAATTATTAGCATCATATAAAAATTTATGATTAAAGAAACTATTTTTAAAACCTAGAACATCGCTTCTAAAACAGCGTCAGTAGCGATAGGCATCACAGGACTGCACTAGACTACATAGTCCATGAATTACAAAAAGAACACTTCAACCTGTCAAGAAAGATCATCTGCCTTTTGGATTTAAAAGCTCTTTCATTAACCCAAAAACGGCTTCTGCAGGGGTCTTGGAAAATGTCCATTTGCAGACCAAGAAGACTATTTTTGAAAATGCAATACAAGAATGACTGACTCGATAATCAAGCCAGTCATTCCAGTGATAAATTTTCAAAGATAGTCTTCTGTAGGTTTGCAAATGGGCATTTTTTATGAGAAAATTGAAATTTTATTAAACAAAGTTGAGGGTTAAAGGTTTAAGACATTTCGTCGGAATATTACCATTAATATGTAGCTCAATCTTGTATACTTAGGCGGTTTCATAGAACAATTATTTGGGCAAACTAATAGTTGCACAGTTTAGCCAATGAGAACTCACTTTAAAATGATAGGCAAATTAAAACTTGCTGTCTAACATTCAATGTAGATGGAAGAGTTCGCCAAGAATGAATTAGTAGAATTGATGTATTTCCGATAATTTGATTGGTTAAATCAGGATATCCCATTTATGACGTAGCCACATAAATTATGAAATAACTTTCTTTTAAGACTGTAAAAAAGTTGATCTTTGATACAGGTTTAGAGACAAAACTTGTGACATTGAACTCTTTATGCAAAAACCCCTCAGAAGCGTCTTCTGGGAGATAGATTGCTTATCTCGTTTCGACCAAGGTTTTCTAGGCAAGTAAACTACAAACCGATGACGCAAAACATACAATTCAAATCTAAGATTTTCACCAAAATTTTACAAACAAAAATTCTGAATAGATGTTCTAGAGGCTACAGCCATATGGTCCTTCTAGCCAAATTTTGTTGAAATCCATCAAGTGGCTAACGAGGAGATGTGGTTCGACAACTTACAGATTTTCATGCAAAAAAATTGACCAATCAAAAATCTGAATAGTAGTTCTAGAGCCTACCTCTATAGAATCCTTAAAGTTAAATTTGGTTGAAATCTGTCCAGAAGTTAAGGAGAAGATGCATTTTGACAATTTCTGGCAAGGTTTTTTTTTTTTTTACAAAACTAAGATTTTTAACCCAAAAATTGACCAATCAAAATTCTAAACAGGAGCTCTAAAGCTCACCACTATAGGATCCTTCCAGGAAAATTTATGTACTATGTCAAGAAGCTAAGGAGGAGACATGTGACACTTTCCAGTAAATTTTTTACAAAATCTCAGATTTTCACCCCCAAAAATGTACCAGTCAAAATTTTGAATAGAAATTCTAGAGCATACCACTGTAAAATTCTTCCACACAAATTTACTTAAAATCTATCGAGAAGCTAAGGAAGAGATACGTTTTGACACTTTCCAGTAAATTTTTTACAAAATCAAATATTTTAACCAAAAAAATGTACCAATCAAAAATTGGAATAGAGGTTCCAGAGCCTACCTCCTTAGGATCCTTCAAGACAAATTTGTCTGAAATCTCTCAAGAAGTTAAGGAGGAGATACGCTCCGACACTTTCCGGTACATTTTTTACAAAATCGAAGATTTTCACCAAAATAATGTACCAATCAAAATTCTGATTTGAAGTTCTAGAGCCTACAACTATAGGATCCTTCCAGGCCAATTTAGTTGAAATCTGTCAAGAAGTTAAGGAAGAGATGCATTTTGACACTTTCCGGTAAATTTTTTACAAAATCTAAGATTTTCACCCAAAAAATTGACGAAGCAAAAATCTGAATATAAGTTCTAGAATCTACCACTATAGGACCATTCAAGACAAATTTGGCTGAATTCTGTCAAAAAGCTAAGGAGGAGATGCGTTTTGACACTTTCCAGTAATAAGATTTTCACCCCAAAAATTGACGAATCAAAAATCTGAATACAAGTTCTAGAGCCTACCTTCATAGGATCCTTCTAGCCAAATTTGGTTAAAGTCCGCCAAGCGGTATAGGAGATACCTTTTAATGCAAAAGTTGACGGACGGACGATGGACAGATGGACAGACGACTGACGGTCGCCATGGCATAAGCTCACTTGGCCATTCTGGCCAGGTGAGCTAAAAATCCAATATGGCCGCCAAACATGCTACATTTTGATTGGCCCACGGCGGCCATGTTTTTTGAGGGATCAACTTCCCCTGAACAGACTTTAACGGCCTTTAGTCATTAAATCATATCTCGCTAATTTTGGCCTGATCACTTCAGCGGTTCTGGAGAAGTTGTTTTCGGGAAAACTAGTCATCCAAGATGGCCGCCAAACCATTCGGTCAATCAAGTCTTCTTGAACAAACTTGGCTTATGGCTTTCCCTAAATGAGGTTTTATGAATTTTTAATCGATTCCCCAAATGGTTTCAGAGAAGATCTTTAAAGACGTTTCCTAAAATCGGCTAAAATCCAAGATGGCCGCCGGCCAAATTGGCCGATCGGCTTCATTTGAACAAACTTGGATCCCCATGCCCTAAGGATGCTTCATGTCAAATATAATTGACATTAGCCCAGTGGTTCTTGAGAATAAGTCATTTAAAGAAAAAGTTGACGGACGACGGACGGTCGCCATGGCATAAGTTCACTTGAGCTAAAAATTGTTAAAATTGTATACTTTCAGAGGCTTAAATTGTGTACCTTAATTGACGGAAACAAAATAAATCTTAACACGACGATTTCAATTCCATATAAATAAATATATTTTTAATTGATTTTGGGAGTCGTGTCTCTAATTCAATTTCACAAATTTAAAGATATTATATTAAATTATACGTAAGGATATCATCACATGTTAAGATTTATTTCGTTTCACTACATCTAGGCACACAAATTATGCCTCTAAAAGTATACAATTTTAACACATTTATTTTCATGCATATTAGTGTGAATAATTTAAGGAGTAATGTTTTATATGGTTCCGAAAAATCCAAGATGGTCGCCCAAAATATCAAGCAATACAAATTTTGAATAGAAGTTCTAGAGCCTACCGTGGTAGTATCCTTCCAGTCACACTTGGTTAAAATCCACCAAGTGGTTAAGGAGGTTTTTGACAATTTACAAAAATCACAAATTTACCAACAGAAATCTGAATAGAAGTTCTAGAGTTTACCACAATAAGGTCCTTGCAGTACACTTTTCATAAAATTTAATATTCTCACCCAAAAAATGTACAAATCATATTACTGAATAGAATTTCTCGAGCCTAGCACCTCCTTGAGATCTGTCAAACCACTGAGAAGCATTTTCATAATTTTCAGTCCCTTTTTAATCAAATATAAGATCTTTAACCACAAAAATTGATCAGTCAAGTGCTATTCTGAATAGAAAACATGAAGCCTACCACCCTTGGATCCATCCAGCCAAATTTGACTGAAATCTGTCATAATGTTAAAGAGATGTGATGTAATTTCTGGTTTGTGAGGCTCAGAGTTAATTAATGGTCAAGGCCAAAACAGAAATCAGCAACAGTCTGGAAGAATGTCCACCTCCAGGAACGGAGAAATTTTCTTTGTCAAAATTCACTAGAATAAGACTTATCCAGTGGTTAAGTTTTCAAAAATAATCTTCTCTTGGCTTGTAAATGGACATTCACTAAGCCGAAATCTCAATTTCCTTGACAACTCTTGACCATTGACCCTTTTAATCAGACATGTCAGGCTGGATTACCCTGAAATGGTCATCTAAAATCCTGAATTCAGGAAAAAAACATGAAGTCTTTTATCTCTGAGTTTAACACTGGATATGCTGTATATTTTGATTGACTGAAAATTGTTGGAGTTTAACCCACCAACAACTTCCAATGTAAATTGTTTTCAGAATATTCAGCCAGTCCCAGAGTTATTTCACATTGAAATTATTGTCTGGTAACTTGCAAAAGTTAACCACTTAATGTTGTCAATAATACGTTTTATTTCCCTGCAGCGAGTTGGAATATAAAGTCTCAAATCCATTGCTTTCTGTGACTGGCAAATTATTAACAAATATTTGCAGATATGTTTTACTATATAAATATATTTAATACGCTACCTGACGGAATTCAGCAGAAAAATCGTCGTCCCGTACTTCGATTCCAGTCACAACGGGCTCCTGAGAATTAGGTAGACTATGTTCAATGACATGTCCAGCAAAAATGGAGGTTCCACTTATAAACTGCGGTTTCTCGTCATTGACATCTGTTAGTATAACTGTTATTGTAACCCGTGTTGGAGCTGCGTAGCCACGTATATCCTGAGGATTGACAAATAGTTTATAAATGTATTTAACACCTAGCGCACTAACAAAAACAAGGGCCTGGGACGCTCACCGGGACCATTAGCCATTGTTAGTATTTGAACCATTTGCAATTAAATAGACATAATGGGTAATTTGAGGAAAATCCAAGATAGCCATCAGACAAATTGATCAATCAAAATTCTCATTTGATATGTTGAAGCCTACCACCATAGGATTGTTCCATTATAATCAGGCTATTGATTAAGGGTAGGCTTGCACAATTATTCGATTATTCAATTAATCGTGATTATTCTTTCAAATATGATCGTGGACGATTACAAACTAAATTTTAATTCTTGGGTGTTCACGCTAATATTCTCGCATGCTTGATTCCACTTTGGATCATTTTATGTTGGTCGTTTACATTGGGATGTCCGTCTTACCAGATTGTATCGATATTGTGTTCAGAATTAGTACTCTAATTGTGTACAACAGCATTTCTGACTGCCTATTACTATCTGGCAATTCGACTCGAGACAGTTTTGGTGGTCAGCGATACCAATTTTCGTTCTTTTAGCATTATGTTAGCATTTCTCATTCGAAGCGAAGTTTGTAGGGTCTTTTCAGATATTATCAATACTAGTAGTCGAACTAGTCAAAATATTCCGTTACATAGTTATTTGGGTTGAATAAAACTTTGTTCAAGTTCTCCGACCCTAATGCAGAATGACATGTACTATATAATCGAAAATCACGATTATTTTTTCAAAATGATTGCGATTATAAAAACTGAATAATCGTGCAACCCTAATTAAGGGGTGATGTTTTTAATTGTTCCAGAAAGATGGCCACTAAAAAATTGACTAATCAAAATTCTAAATAGAAATTTGAGAGGCTACCACCATAGGATCCTTCCTGGCAAATTTGGTTAAAAATCTACCAAGTGGTTTAGGTGTTGATACCTTTTAGGGGATTTCGCCATAATTTGACAATTTCCAGTGAATTTTTCATAAAATCCAAGTTTTCCACCTAAAAAATTTACCAATCAAAATTTGGAAAATATTTCATGAGCCTAGTTCCATAGAATGCTTCCAGTCAAAGTTGGTTGGAATCCATCAAGTGGTTAAGATGTGATTTGAAAACCTTCGGTAAATTATTCACCGAAAATATTTATTAATCAAAATTCGTTTGATATGTTGAATACGGATGATACTACACAACGAAATCTCTTTTGATTGCCTGATGTGTGTGCTCTCTCAGCGAGACCAAAAGTCTGAATGATCCGAACACTGCGAGTCGGCTCCTTTTATACTCTCCCACTCCTTGACCGGAAGTGGGTTGGGACAAACCCAAATATGGGCATGTTTGTACCATTTTTGTCGGTGCTACCTTTTTGGCTGTGATAAAACTTGCCATTTTCGTGGTGCACTATTTTGGCGGTGCACCATGTTTAGCGGTACAGAATTGGCGGTCAATATGAATTTCTGGCGGTGCATAATTTTTTAGTGCTGCTAAGAATATTTTTTGGTGGTGCAACAAGTTTTGGTGGTGCAACCATTTTTGGCAGTGCAGTCATTTTTTGGTGGTCCAAACTTTTTTTTGCGGTGCAATGAACATTTTTGGCATTACCACATTTTTTGGCGGTGCACAAATCTTTGGCGGTGCTGCCCGTTTTTTTGGCGGTGTAAGCAAAAAATTATATACAAGGTTTTTGTTGACTTCTGTTTTTCTCTGGAAAGCACAAGTTATTTTTTGCTTTCTTATTGGTACTAAAATTGTGCATAAAGATCGAAGTTTGTCACGTCACACATCACTGTATATTTGATTCAGACTTCATGGTGTTTCGCAGAACTCCTCAGAGGTGCAGTAGTGATGTCTGCTTGGACCTGGCTTGTGTGGTGCCTAGGGCGTGTGGGGTTTAAGTGGGAGTTATGGAGGGGGGACCCATCTAGAGAAAAAAGAATACAGATGGACTTCATGGTGTTTCGCAGAACTCCTCAGAGGTGCAGTAGTGATGTCTGCTTGGACCTGGCTTGTGTGGTGCCTAGGGCGTGTGGGGTTTAAGTGGGAGTTATGGAGGGGGGACCCATCTAGAGAAAAAAGAATACAGATGTATGGGCTGTTGGTGAATGAAATATTTTAATGTCCAACAGTGGTGAGCAGAGACTAGGATATAGAATTTGGATTATAATTAGTATAAATGGCCAAAGGGCATAGTGCTCAACTAGCTGGTAAGAAACAGTAAACATGTTTACATTAATTAATGCCTGACATTACTGGCCACCAGAGAAATCTCCATTGACTCAGGCGGCACGCATACCAAATACCATTTACAAATGGGGCACTGGTCACAAGCAAAAAAAAGAGGAAATCCAAGAATATTGGCGTCCTTGACATTTTTAACCAACGGAAAAGTACAACTGATCAATGGGCCAGCCATCCCTGGCACTACTGTCAAATTGTTCAAGTGTGTTAACAAATGCCATTTACTAACAAGAGGCCCAAGGGCCTGTGGCGCTCACCTGAACCATTAGCATTTGAAACATTTGCATTTAAATAGATATGATGGATCATTTCCGGAAAATCTAAGATGGCCACCCAAAAAAATGACCAATTAAAATCCTGAATAGATGTTCTAGAGTATACTATGATAGGGTCATTCTAGCCAAATTTGGTTGAAATATGTCAAGCAACTAAGGAGAAGCAATGTATTGACAATTTCTGGTAAATTTTTCATAAAATCTAAGATTTTCACCCAAAGACTTCTCAATCAATATTCTGAACAGAATTTCTAGAGGCTACCACCATAGAATCCACCTAGTGAAATTTGTTTGAAATATGTCAAGCAGCTAAGGAGGCATAGCAATTTGACAATTCCGGTAAATTTTTCATAATATCTGATTTTCACCCAGAAAATAAGTTCTAGAGCCTACCACCATAGAATGCATCTAGCCAAATTTGGTTGAAATATGTCAAGCAGCTAAGGAGGAGTAGCATTTTTACCATTTCCGGTAGATTTTTCATAAAATCTCAGATTTTCACCCAAAAAATTTATCAATCAAATTTCTCAAAAGAAAATCTAGAGCCTACCACCATAGAATGCATCTAGCCAAATTTGGTTGACATATGTCAAGCAGCTTAGGAGTAGGAATTTGACCATTTCCGGTAGATTTCTCATAAAATCTCAGATTTTCACCCAAAAAGTTGATCAATCAAAATTCTGAAAAAATAGTCTGGAGGTTACCAGCTTAGAATCATTCCAGCCAAATTTGGTTGAAATTGGTCAAACCATTAAGGAGAAGATGCAATTTGACGGATGGACGGACGGACACAATGGCATAAGCTCACTTGGCCTTTCAGGCCAGGTGACCTAATAATGGCTCAATGGTCAAAGTAAAGAATCTGGATATGGAAATGCAAGAATATTGGCATCCTTGACATTATTGACCAACAGGAAAAGTACCACTGCTCAATCCGAAAAAGCAGAGTTCTGTATCAAGGTTACAATGATGTTGACCTTTGACCTTGTGACCCCAACATCATCATGCCGGTTCCTAATATTATAGATAACCATATATCCAAGTTTAGTTGCAATAGGCTTAACCAATCATGAAATATAAGCCGAGAAGTTTGGCTAAATGCAAAAACTTAATGTTGAACAAGCGCTCCGCAAATAGCGCATAATACCCCGCCATGATGACAAACCAATGAATGAGAGCTATCAGAAAATATTTCTTTCTTCCTCAAACCCAGACCAGTCATCCTTATGAAGCGCCAAAGCGATCCATTAAACGGTCAAGGAGGTATCGTCTGGAACCAATTTTCAAGATGGCCACCGCTGACTGGTGGCCATATTGGATTTCGGATCATCGTAAATTTTGATAAGTTTCTTCACCAGACATATTCCAACGACCCTATGAGCTCGGATCATTGTCAATTTCGATAAGTTTCTTCTCCAGACCTAGTCCAACCACCCTATGAAGTTTCATAGCAATCCGATAAACAATAACGGAGTTATCATCTGGAAACCAATTTTCAAGATGGCCACCGGTGGCCATCTTGGATTTCGGATCATTGTCGATTTCGATAGGTTTCTTACCTAGTCCACCCACTCTATGAAGTTTCAAAGCGATCCGATAAACGGTAATGGAGTTATCATCCGGAAACCAATTTTCAAGATGGCCACCGGTGGCCATCTTGGATTTCGGATCATCGTCGACTTCGATAGGTTTCTTCCCAAGACCTAGTCCAACCACCCTATCAAGTTTCAATGAGATCAGTCAAACAGTAACAGAGTTATCATTGTTAACCACTTGCCCGCATGCCCGCCCACCTGCTTAATAATATAAGCTGAGACATTTTGCTAAACGCAGAACCTTAATGTTGACGCCGCTGCAGTCGCCTTCGAAAAAGTGATACTTATGCCTCACTTTCTGCTTCGTATGCGAGACAAAAAACAGTCTTCTCTTCGTCTGAAAATTGACATTTTCTATAAGAACATTTAAATTTTCTTGAACATATCTGAGGATTAAAGAAGCACCTGTCTCTTACTGAACACATCTTTCTCTTTGCTAACATGCTTGTTTTATCCCTTTAAGCCTTTAACCCTCATATCAGCCAAAAACGGCTTCTGCAGTGGTCTTGAGAAATGTCCATTTGCAAACCAATAGAAGAGTATTTAAAAAATGTACCCCTGGAATGACTGGCTTGGTCACCGAGCCAGGCATTCCAGCGATAAATTTCCAGAAAGTCATGGCCTACAAATGTACACCCCTCACAATGATGGCAAAGGTCAGCTTTAACCACATTGGCCATTAATACTAACACGGTCTCATATCAGCGAAAAATGGCTACTGTAGTGGTCTTGAGAAATGTCCATTTGCAGACCAAGAGAAGAATATTGTTTTAAATTTACTACTGGAATGACTGGCTCGATAATCAAGCCAGTCATTCCAGTGGTCAGTTTCAAGAATAGTCTTCTCTTGGTCTGCAAATGGACATTTTCTATGAGAAAATTGAAATTTTAAAGGGTTAAAGGGTTGGCTGATACTGCTTTCAATGCTACATATTTATAAATGCATCCATATTATACAACTCAATTTCAAATTTAATACAAAACATACCACAGCTTGCAGAACAAAACTAGGCGCTTTGTCAGTTTCATAATCTAGTCCCGTACCGACTATCAGCTCCACGCTTTTTTCATCAGGACGATTGACAATAGAGAAAAAGCCATTAGTAGTCACTGCATTATCATTAACTATCATTGAAAAACGCATTCTCGGGATTGCTTGCTCATCTAGTTCAGCATGAAGCGTCGCTATTACAACATCAGGATCAGTATCTTCGGCAATCTTGAATGTGTTATCCCTCGGAAGATCGAAAAAACGTGGCGGTGGGAAACTAGATGTTTGTACTGTGACAGTAACCTGAGCTGTGGCATTCTTTCTAGGTGTTCCATGATCTGTTGCTCCAACAACCAAATTAATCTCACTTATATCCTGAAGAACAAAGTGCAACAAAATTATTATTAATTTGCGATACTTCACTCAGGATCTTTCTTATTTCTTTCATCCTATTCTTCGTCAAAAACTGTGCACCGCATCTCCTCCTACAGTTTTCATCCGATCAACTTCTGCTACCCAGTCTGGAATCATGAGGTCTTCAAAAGAATTTTGATCTGCTCAATAGTTTTCTTTAGCCAGCTGGACCAGCCAGCCCTGACACTATTATCAAAAAGTTACTGTGTACAAACAGATACCATTTACAAATGGGGCAATGGTCACAAACGAATACTTAAGCCGGTAATACAAAGATATTGGTGTCCTTGACGCCATGGACCAATGGGAAAAGTACCATTAACCAATGGGGCAGCCATCCTTGACATTATTGACACTGCAGATGACATTTAACAATGGGTCCCCCTACAAAATTTGGATGAAGAGATGCAAGAACATTGCTGTCATTGATTCTATTGACCAACAGGAAAAGTACCATTTATCAATGGGACAGCAATCACTGACATTTATGATAAATAGTTCAAGTGTCACAACACTGAGATTTACCCAATGGCCAATGGCGAGGTCACACTCAAACATTTGGATGGGAAAATGCAAGGCTATTAACATAATTGACCAACAGGAATAGTACCACTGATCAATGGGGCAGCCATCCCTGAGATTATTGTCACATGATTCAAGTGTAGGAAAGGACCATTACTGACAAAAAAATTTTAAATCCATTAACAATTTACGAAACATAACACAGATAACTACACTGCTTAGTAGTTCAATACTTTAAAATGCCTTAAATAGCCAGTTATTGCACTTATTTGAAGTTGTGGATTCTGCATATTCATAGGGCAAATAGATATTTAACTGAAGAAACATATCTGCTAAATTTGGTTTTAATCCATCAACAGTTGACGAAACAAATAAATTTTCACCATAGGGCATAGGATTCAATAGTTTAAGACTTAATGAACCAAAAGTTATGGCCCTTGTTTAAAAGTGCAGACTTTATATCCATAGTTCAAATAGATATTTGACTGAAGGAACTTAACAGCTAAATTTCGTTTTAACAATTAGCGAAAATCATCCTATGAAATTTCAAAGCTATCAGACACACAGTAGCAGAGTTATCGTGCGGAAACCGCTCTGATGCCCGTGCGCTCGCCCGTAAACATCATCATATAATACACCCCCCAATTTTTTGGGCGGGGCATAACAATGCTTTAATGAACCAGAGTTATGGCCCTTGTTTAAAGGTGCAGACTCTTTATATCCATAGTTCAAATAGATATTTGACTGAAGGAACATATCTGCTAAATTTCATTTTAATAATTAGCGAAAATATGCATTTCTCCCATAGGGCTCATTACTTAAAAATATAGCAAGGGACATAACTCTGCTATTTGTGGACATGGCCACTTCATATTCCTAGCCCAAAAGATATTGCCTAAAGGA
This sequence comes from Chaetoderma sp. LZ-2023a, assembly GCA_034401795.1. Classification (NCBI taxonomy): domain Eukaryota; kingdom Metazoa; phylum Mollusca; class Caudofoveata; order Chaetodermatida; family Chaetodermatidae; genus Chaetoderma; species Chaetoderma sp. LZ-2023a. The sequence continues at coordinate 56,650,175 of CM067367.1, forward strand.
AAATATCTGCTGAATTGGGCTGGGTTTTAATCCATCGATAAATGACGAGACGTGGCACAAATGTATTTTCGCAGGCTTCAATACTTAACCAGAGTTATGGCCCTTATTTCAAGTCGTGGCTACATTATATTCATAGGGCGAATAGATATTGCCTGAAAGAACATACATGTATTTGCTAATTTTGTTTTTAATCCATGAACAATTGACAACACAAATGTATTTTGACCAAAGGGTTCAATTTAAAAAAATACTTTTGTTAAAGATCACTGCTCTCCAGTTATCAGGAGAAATAAATTTGAGTCGATTTACTAGTTTGGTGACTTCTTCTGTTGGCGGTCGCGATAAAAATTGAAAGACCACTCAATCATATTATTTACAACTATAAATTAAGTTATGCTTGTATTAGACCCACTTATGTTATGTTAGTATTGTTTGTGCCAGACTCTCCCTTACTCAAAACATCTATATTGATATCATTTCACAGTTTTTCACCATCTCGCTAACATAAGGAGGGATCTGATCCGTCACTTAAGTCTATGATGTCATAATCAATGCTGTCACTAGTAATCACAATGACATATACATAGATCATTCAGGAAAATTAAAACAAGAGGCCCAAGGGGCCCGTGTCGCTCACCTGGAGCACCATCAATTTTTGTCAAAGGTGTTGGTGGGTGCTTTAGCAGTCTTTTAAATGAGTTTGTGGACATTTTTGCAAGTGCAATATGGCCGCCAAACACACTACATTTTGATTGCCCCACCAGCGGCCATGTTTTTTTGATGGATGAACTTCAATTGAACAAATTTTAATGGCCCAAATTTCGGCCCGATCCCTTCAGCAGTTCTGGAAGTCATTTTCCTGAAAACCAGGTCATCCAAGGTGGTCACCGCACCATTTAGTCAATCAAGTCCTCTTGAACAAACTTGGCTTACCTCTTGGCCTAGATGAAGATTTCCCAAGTGGTTTCGGAGAAGATTTTTAAAGACATTTCCTGAAATTGGCCGAAATCCAAAATGGCCGCTGGGCAAATTGGATGATCGGGTTCATTTGAACAAACTTGGATCCTTATGCCTTAAGGATGCTTCCTGCCAAATATAATTTAAATCAGCCTGGTAGTTCTCGAGAAGACATTTTAATTTTCCCATTGCTTTAGCATGGGAGCTTTTGACAAGAAAATAATCCAAGATGGCCGCCAAACCGTTTACCCGAGATTCAAAAATTGTAAATTTGAGCTCAGAATACCCAAAAACATATATAGAACCAATTTTGGCCTCAAAATCCATCAAATAAAAAAATCTAATATGTCCGCCAAACACGCTACATTTTGATTGGCCCACGGTGGCCATGTTTTTTGACGGAGCAACTTCCCTTGAACAAACTTTAATGGCCCTTAGTCCCTAATCATATCTCACAAATTTTGGCCTGATCCATTCAGCGGTTCTGGAGAAGTCGTTTTCGGGAAAACTAGGTCATCCAAGATAGCTGCCGAACCATTCGGTCAATCAAGTTGTCTTGAACAAACTTGGCTTACCTCTTTGCCTAGATGAGGTTTCATAAGTTTTGAATCGATTCCCCAAGCCGTTTTGGAGAACGAGATTTTTAAAGACATTTATAAAAATTGGTCGAAATCCAAGATGGCCACCGACCAAATTGGCCGATCGGCTTCGTTTGAACAAAATGAAATCTCTATGCCATACTGAACCATTTGGTCCATGAAGTTCCCTTGAACAAACTTGATTCAGCGCTTACCCTAGATCATATTTCGTGAGTTTTGAATCTATCCCTCAAATGGTTTGGAAGGAGATTTTTAGACATTTCTAAAAATCGGCCAAAATTCAAGATCGGGTTCGTTTGAACAAAGTTGAATCTCTATGTCTTAAGGATGCTTCCTGCCAAATATAATTGAAAATGGCCCAGTGGCTCTTGAGAAGTCGTTTAAAGGAAAAGTTGACGGACGGACGGAAGGTCGCCACGACATAAGCTCACTTGGCCTTCCCGGCCAGGTGCGCTAAAAACCATCACTCGTGTACAAATTGTATGAATTTACAATTTAATAAGAGACCCAAGGGCCTGTGGCGCTCACCTGGACCATTGGCATTTAAACCATTTGCATATAAATAGATATGAATAATTTTCGGAAAATCCAAGATGGCCACTAAAAAATTGACCAATCAAGACTCTCGTTTAACACGTTGAAGCCTACCCTTATAGGATCGTTCCACCAAAATTTTGTTGAAATTGGGTTATTGATTGAAGCAGTACCGTTTTTTAAATGGTTCCGGAAAACTTTCAGAAAATCAGATTGCTGCCAAAACATTGACCTATCAAAATTCTGAATAGAATTTCTAGAGGCTACAACAATAGGATCCTTCCAGCTAAAATTGGTTGAAATTGCCCAAGTGATTAATGAGGAGTAGCATTTTATATGAATTCCCATTTATCAGAAAACCAAAAATGCTAGCATCAAAATCAAGCTGTCAGAATTCTGTATACAAGTTCTGAAGCCTATGGGCCAAGGGCTCTTCCAGCTGAGTTTGGTTGAAATCATCTAAGCGGTTAAGGAGGGGTAGCCTTTTAACTTATTTACAAAAATATTTAGAAAATCCAAAATGGCTGCCAGAAAAATGGCCCAATCAAAATTCTGTATACAAGTTCTGAAATCTACCAGCCTAGTATCTTTCCAGCAGTCTGGTTGAAATTGCTCAAGCAGTTAATGAGGAGCAGCGTTTTAAACGATTTCCTGCCATTTTTCAGAAAATCCCAGATTGTTGCCGGAAAAATTGACCAATCAAAATTCTGTATAGAAGTTCTGAAGCATACTAGGCTAGGGGTCTTCCATCCAAGTTTAATTGAAATCGTCCCAGTGGTTATCGAGAAGGCTTTTAAGAGATTTCCAGAAATTTTCAGAAAATCCAAGATGGCCGGAAAAATTAACCAATCAAAATTCTGTATATATGTTTTGAAACCAGCCTAGTATCTTTTCAGCCATGCCTGCTTGAAATTGCTCAAGCAGTTAATGAGTAGCGTTTCAAACAATTTCCGACCATTTTTTGGAAAATTCAAGATGGCCACAGGAAAAATGGATCAATCAAAATTCTGTATATAGTTCTGATAGATACCATGTAACCCTTTAATGACCAAATTTGGTCAAGAAAATCTAGTTATTTCCTTCTAGAATATCCATTTTCAGGCCAAAAGAAAACTATTTTTGAAAATTTACCAATGGAATGACTGGCTCTGTTAACAAGTCAGTCATTCCAGTGGTAAATTTTCAAAATGGTCTTCTCTTGGCCTGCAAATGGACATTCCTCAAGACAAATGCAGAGGCCCGTTTTGGGCGGATTCGTCATGAAAGGGTTAATGCATGTATTAGTTGAATGAACGTTTCTAATTAGTCTATAAATGGTCTATGTTGATAGCAGACTTCATACACCTTCTGCAGAATGAAATTCCATACCTTTTCCAGATGCAATTTCAGGGTTGGAAAAACAATCAAGATTTTTCCGAAAAAATCTGATTTATTCAGATTTTTTTTATTTTTGTGATTTTTTAATAGAACTCTAACAAAATCTTGACATGCACTCATGTTCGGAACTCAATAGAACATAATCACTCTAAACAATGCTGACCTTATTTAGAGTATTAAAATGTATTATAACAATAAGCATCCCAGAATTTGTTCTTAAGACATATTTGAATTTGTTGTCACATTTTGTAATAACTGCAGTTCTACTGGACGGGTCATGACCAGTGACCAAATTTCTAATTAACATGCCTACACTACCGTAACCATATTTTGCCTACACTTGATGGGCTACATTTTATCCGTCTTAATATTTTGTGGATAAAATTTGTATACGGCTGTATAACTCTGGACATGGTATAAAATATTTTGAATACAATTTAACTGAATGTAGTCGGCAATAGCTGTCGGTCAAATTAGTTTGAAAATATTCAGCTGATCTAGAGTTATTATTGTGTAGTGAAATTATTGTCTAGTGGCTGGCAGCAGTCAAAGTCAAGTCAGTTAAAAATAATATCCACAGAACTGTTATAAATAGTATTGGTCTGTGCTGTGTTTACGCATCAAATAACAACTAACGAAAGTTTCCACTAACTGTATTGATAGAAATAAACCTTCTTAGTTCTTATATTAGCATAATATTGTATAACCAGGCCTATTAACTATCTGAAACAATAGCTACAATAACTTTTAACAAATCAATAAAAAATCTTTAGAAATTTTATAGTGCAAATGAGATGAGTTGAGGAGGAAAACATTAAAAAAATAAAAAAAGTTGATTTTTCAGCTTGATTTAATCGTTGATTTAATCATAGGATTTAATCGGTTTGATTAAATCAAAACAACCCTGCGATTGTTACATTTTTAGAACCAATTTTATTTTTGTGTCCATTTCGAAACTGCCAAATAATGCAGAAAACTGTCAGACATAGCAACTGAAATTTCCATTCCATTTCCAAAACGTTAGCAGAAATTATTGAATTATCCATGTTTCAAGGCAAACAAATGGGTTTATTTAACCCTTTAACACTCATATCAGCCAAAAACAGTGGCCTTGAGAAATGTCCATTTGCAGACAAAAATAAATCTATTTTTGACAATTTTACTCCTGGAATGACTGGCTCGATTAAATTTTCAAAAATAGTCTTCTCTTGGTCTGCTAAAGGACATTTTCTACAAGAAAGTTGAAATGTTCTTGAATAAATTCGACGGCTAAAGGGTTAATTCCATACTTTTGCAGACTTTCCATACTTTAACCATGTGATAAAGAAGAGTCTTACTTTTATATATGCAATCAGTGAAAATATGCTTACACCCCTGAAACTGATCACTGGAGCATACGTACCGAGGAGATTGCTTTCTGCAAATAAATGATTCCAGATACATTATTGATAGAGAAGCTTCCATCGAAATCATCAACAAAATAATAAACAAGTAGTGAATTGTCTCCCACATCATCATCAAAAGCAGACACGCGATCAATGCTCCGCTGTACTTGGAGGCTTGATGACATTATGGGTGTATATGCGCTAGGGTTGAACACTGGAGGACTGTCATTAGCATCACCGATTACTACTTGGAAATCACACACAGCATCACGAGCTTGTTCACCCTGATCTTTAGCTTTTACGGTCACACTGTAAGTGCTTCTTGTTTCACGATCAAAACTTGTAGTACTCCAAATAGTACCATTATACGTATGGATGGAAAAATGAATATTAGAATTGATCAATTCATATGTTACATTTCCATTTCTTCCAATGTCCACATCGGTAGCAATGATCTGTAATGAGAAACATATCCAACACACTTGAAAAGTAACCATGTATTGTATAAAAGTGGTTAACACTAACCCTCAAATTTTTCAAGAAATTAAAATTTTCTCACAGAAAATGTCAATTTGCAGCCCAAGAGAACTATTTTTAAAAACTTAGCACTCGAATGACTGGCTCAATTATCGAGCTAGTCATTCCAGTGATAAAATTTAAAAAATAGTCTTCTCTTGGTCTGCAAATGGATATTTCTCAAAATCACTGCAGAAGCCAATTTTTTGGCTGATGACTGCTAGAGTTAACCTTTGGCATCATTAATTCCCATAATATCAAATTTAACTTAAGGTAACTATACAGGTAAGTTGTTGAGTATTTGAAACTAATTTGAAATGTTTGACAGGGATGCATTGCTGTCTGTTCCTCCAAGTCAAATTAGGTTCAAAGTACTCAAAAGAATAATTATTAAAATGTAAAGGATTTTGGTGTTTTGGTCTTTCATTTTAAAATGGTTAAGACGATATATTTTTGTCTTCATTCTCATGTCATTCATTGCTTTTGATGGTATATGTACACAGTCTTGCATCCCCAGTTCATTGCTTTTGATGGTATAGGTACACAGTCATGCATCCCCAGTTCATTGCTTCTGATGGTATAAGTGCACAGTCTTGCATCCCCAGTTCATTGCTTTTGACGGTATATGTACACAGTCTTGCATCTCCAGTAAGATAAGAACAAGTTCTGAGAACATATTAACTGATGCTCACCTGGGTCATTAGCATCTGAAACATTTGCATATAAACATCTGATCCTTTAAATTTAGAAACAGGAGGCCAAAGGGACCTGTATCGCTCACCTGCAAGTATTGGCCACTGGCAAACCTGAACAAAATGATATGACTACCGGACAAATTTACTAATCTAATATTCTGTGAAGAGGGCGTAGCCTGGTTTTATTAAAATCGGCCCCGTGGTTAATAAGAAGCCTTTTAAATGATTTGCTGAGAAATTTTCAGAAAATCCAAGATGGCCACGAAACACGCTAAATTTTGATTGACCAATCCCCAGTGGCAATATTTTCCAAATCATCTCTTCCAAATTTCAACCTGATCCGTTCAGTGATTCTGGACGTCATTTTCATAAAAACTAGGTAGTCCAAGATGGCCGCCGAAACATTTGGCAAATCAAGTTGCCTCAAACAAACTTGGTACTCATCTTGCCCTAGTTCATATTTCATGAGTTTTGAATCAATTCCCCAAGCAGTTTCAGAGAATATTTTTAGACATTTCTTAAAAAGGGCCAAAACCAAAATGGCCACCGGCCAAATTGGCTGATTGGCTTCCTTTTAACACACTTGGATCTCCATGCCATAATAATGTTTCCTACCAAATATAATAGAAATCGGCCCAGTGGTTCTTGAGGTGTTTAAAGAAAAAGTTGATGCCAGGCGGACAGACACGCCACATGGCATAAGTTCACATGCGCATTCTGGCTAGGTGAGCTAAATATTCTACGGCCCTTCCAGTTCTTGAAATCTGCCCAGTGATTAATCGTGACTAGTATCATAGGCGCTTTACCAGACATTTTCTGAAATTCAACATGGACCCAAAAGAATTTCTGTAAAGAACTTCTGAAGATTATCGCGCTACGGTTCTTCAAGCAAAGTCTTTCAATCACTCTTTTTCAGAGCATTTTAAGAAATCCAAGATGGCCACCAAAAGAAGTGACCAATCAAATTTCTGCATAGAATATATAAGGCCTAAAGAGGGAGTCTTTTAAATGAGAATTCTATTCAATGATGTCCTGAACATTTCCAGAAATCTAACATCGCCATCGAAAGAACAGCCAAAATGAATGACAGAGGTTTGTTTGAGATGACGAATTTAGTTTCAGATGTTTAAGCAAAGTTAAAATATATTTATAGAAATTTAAGACATTGCTGCTACATTTTAAGATTTACACAAGAGGACCAACGGCCTTATCACTTACCTGGCTCATTAGCATTTGAACACACATGATTCTTTAAATTCAGGAGTAACAAGACATGAAATAAACAAATTGAAATCAGTATGCACGATATTTAGTAGGAAATAAATGATGGATGCTGATCACACAATAAGATCGCTACTTCGGTTCCATCCTGCCCATAAAAATATCTAGTATTAACAAACGCAAAATTTTGATTGGTCCATGACAGCAATGTTTCATCACAGATCAAGTTCTTTTACATAAACACTAATCGGCAGTAATCGCCCTTAGCTTTTGATGAAACCCAATGGGTTTAAAATTCTCGTGTCCATTAAGTAAAGCACCTTTACATGAGATATTAGATGCCTGTTGATCTCTGTTCAACTTACACAGCATGCAACGCTACCCAGTGTGCAATGCTACCCAGCATGCAATGCTTTAACCACATAATCGTTGTAAAGTTTCTATTCGATGCCATATTCATTTAATCTATTGTATGTATAGGCCAGAATTTTTCAAACAAAAAGATCCAGTCTGCACGTGCAAATGGTCATTTGTCAACAGCTCTGGAAGCATAAGCACGCAATTCACTGTCACGGCAGTAAATTTGACAGCCTGCATTTCAACTGCCCATCCGTCACGAGTGTGTCTATTTCAAGGAAAAAATATGAGAGCTTTTATATACTTTGACAATAATTTGCGTGAGTTGTTGCTATCAATGACAGCAAAAGCATTCAATCAAATTATTATGAAACTAATCAGTAGTTAATGCGATAACTATTTAGATTTGGTACAAATTTGAATGAAAAACGTTGCTTCAACAGCTTTCAGTCTAAATGTTCTAAAATAATCATCATACATGTCATAGCTTTGAGTTGAAACTCGCTGCAGGTTTGAAAACCAATTTGACTAAGTTGTTGATTACAAAGGCACCAACAGCTTTGACGAATACTTGTTGTCCATACTATCTAAGTTGTTGATGCATTAGGAATCAACAACTTAATCAAATTGCTCTTCAAATCAGTAGCGAGTAGACTGAAATTATGATTATTTTAGAATATATACACTGAAAGCTGTTGCAGCAACAATTTTCATTCAAATTTGTATGAAATCTGTAGCAAGTAGCGATCGCATTACCTACTAATTATTTTTGATAATAAATTGACTGAATGCTGTTGGTCATTGACAGCAACAATTTTCAAGCAAATTATTGTCAAAGTATATAAAGGCTTTATCATATTTTCTTTTGGAAATTGACACATTTGTGCTGAAAAGTATTGCAATGCAGGCTATCGAATATACTGCCATGAATATGCACTACGTGCATGCTTACGCTTCCAGAGTTGGCAGACAAATGACAACTTGCACGTGCCGACAGGTTCTTTTTGTTTGAGAAATCCTGGCTTGTACAGACAAACCTTAATGAATATGGCGTCCAATAGTTACAACAATTATGGAGTCATGACATTGCATGCTGGGTAGCCTTGCATGCTGCGTAACTTGAACAGAGATCAACATGCATCTCATATCTCTTGCAAAGGTTCTTTATTTTATGGGACACGAGAACTTTAAACCTGATATGTACAGCAGTTCCCTAAGATGTTATATTTCAAGAACAAGATGGCCACCGAAACAATGGACGACTCAAAATTTGAATGGAAGCTCAAAAGCCAATCACCATAATGTTCATTCATACAACTTTTATTGAAATCCATCATATGGTTCTAGAGGAATCATTTACAGCTGTTCCCCTTCATTTCTTATAGGATTTCCGGAAGTTATGAAAATCCAAGATTGCCCACCGAACAAATCCGACCAATTTAAATTCTGAAAGGGGATTATCGCCCTGGGGTACGTCTAGCCAATTTTGGTTTTGGGCCATTGTTTAAGGATGAGCAAAATAATTGGCCAAAAAAGAAAAAGCAGTACACCACACCACTTGACCTTGTTATTAATTGAAGTTGCTAACTCTAGAATTAAAAAGAATTATGTTCGCTGATTATTGCCTAACACTGTGCAACTAAGTATATACTTGGTATTTCACGAGACTCAGGGTCTGCAGTGAAAGAAAATTATACAACGATTCGACGAAGTAACTGGTTGGCTTTCTCAATGACAAAGCCGGTGTTACCTCGCTATTGTTAGCTTGTTTATCGTAACGCTTTGTGTCTTGATCAATAATTATTTGACACGTGCATGGCATGGGGGAATATAAACACAATGCACATAGGTGTGAATCAATTATAATTGTACTCATGTACTGTTAACATGTCACACAAAATAAATCAAACTTCACGATTAAATCGAAAAATCGCGCAATCCTACCGTCATTAACATTGAAAAGTCTGTCAAGTGCACAAATTTTATGTCTTTACTATTTAATAAACAGTCTATTAAATATTTTGAAACTAATTTGACTCGGCGCTATTGCTGCCATAGGAAGCAACAGATCTCAAATTAATTTCAAAATATTCAACAGCTTACCGGTATAGTTACCTTGAAATTGGGATTCTGGGAATTCAGTATTCAAAGCATATAAATTGATTTAGACACACACAAAGCGAAATGGGTGGGGCATAGCTAGAAATGGATCCCTCTTGCATAGGCTTCAATGGAAGTTAATACTCCAAGAAATACACCTTCAAAGCAATGGTTGAATATTTAACAGTTTGAGTTTAAAACCTAAGAATACCAATACTAACTTGAGTCACATAAGTATCAGGAACCAGGTTCTCAGTGATGGTTGGAGAGTTACGTTTTAATAAATCACAGTTAGTGATATTTGGTCGGTTGTCATTAACGTCCAAAACTTCAATAACCAAGACTCCTTGGCTTCTTAATGAGCGACTGCCTTCGCAACACGAGCCATCATCTCTAGCGGTTAGATTGAGATTATAAATCCACTTGTCTTTTTCAAGGTATCTGACGAGAGTCACTGCACCCGTTTGCGGCGCAATGCGAAATGGGCCACTGTCTAGATTTTCATCTGAAAGATAATATACAGGATCGTGAACAATGGAGGAATAGTTTTAGCCACGCTACACACATCTTTAACTAAGCTCCACCCACACTTCGCCTGCATTGGGATCGATTGATCCCTTAAAATCGATCCCTTAACTCCCTGACTATCACTTTCCAGAAAACTATACAAGTAAGCTGTTGAATATTTTGAAAGTAATTTGACTGGGTGCTGTTGCCATAGGCAGCAACAGTGCCCAGTCAAATTAGTTTCAAAATATTCAACTGCATGTTTATTAAATAGTAACAACATACAATTCATACCACCTGATGGACTATTAAGCGTTTAAGAGGGACTAAAATGAGTCATTTACGCCATAATTGATTATGACATCAGCCTACAGGTCGTGTAGCTGATTATGACATCATGATTGACTGAGAAACTGACTTCCTCCGTTACCCCTTTAACCCTTAATGCTCCCCTTGGTCAATGAACGTTTGAAATATTAGCATTTGAACAGACATAATAATTTTAATTTACCAGTATCAAGATATAAAATACAAAATTGGAATTCGGTACAAACGATATTTAGAAGGAAATTAATGACGGATGAGTCATTTACAATTACTTTGTGATTTGTTACCAGGTTTAGGCTAAACCGGGGTTTAAATCTTCTTATTGAATTCCACCCTTAGAGTACTAATTCTGAACACAATACCAATACAATCTGGCAATACCCAAACATCTCAATGTAAGCGACCAATATAAAATGATACAAAGCCAAATCAAATCTGCAATGAAATTTGCTTGAACGCCCAAGAATTAAGATTCAGCAGATTGCTTCTTGTGTTGGCAAGCCAACAACAAAACTCTTTTGTGATTTGAGGCACATGACATGTTCTCGCGAGATCTCATACGCTAACGTGAGTTTGAGACAGGGTAGTTAGATAGCATTGATCTATAACCCTTCTTGTTATCAAATGGGTACCCGAGTACTCGCTCTAAAATTTGTTGATACTTCTTAATTTAATTTAAGCAGAGCAGATTGCTAATATCACACGATTTATATTTTCTCGTACATTTTTGATTAATTTTGTATGCAATAAACAGTCTTTATTAAAGGATACACATTATTTAGGTGGCCCCCATTTAATAATTTCACTTCAGCAATAAAGTTTTGAGGTGTACATTAAAACTAGTCGTAAGACAGCAACAATTTGTAGCAGGAAATTGTTCAATTTTCATAGTAGTTTCTCAGTTTAACCATTTTAAAGAATGGATTTCAACTTTTTCTTGAAATATATCTAAAATACACCCACCCCCTTTCTCAGAGATGTTTCTTTCGAAAGTGAACAGCTCACGTTCTAATAGAAGCCTAGGTTACTAATAGGCGATTACGTTATTTACATTTTGAAAATCACTATCTTTGAGATTTAAAATCTTAGATTATTCAATTATTTACTTTTGTAATCATCCACGATCATATTTTAAAGAATAATTGCGATTAATCGAATAATAGAATAATTGTGCAAGCCTACATTCTACCCAAGTTTTGTTGAAATCGAGCCATTAATTAAGCAGTAGCATTTTAAATGGCTCCGGATAATATCCAAAAAGTCCAAGACGGTCAGCAAAAATTTGACCAACCAAAATTCTGAATAGACCGTCTAAAGCCTACAATCCTTCCAGCCAAATTTGGATCAGACCCACCAAGTAGTTAATGAGATGCGCTTTGACAATTTCCGCTAAATTTTCATAAGATCTATGATTTTCACCCCAAAACTTGACCAAGCAAAGTTCTGAATGGAATAAAAATTATGGCACCTAGCATGATAGGGTCATTCTAACCAAATTCTGTTTAAATCTGTCCTGCAGCTAAGGAGAAGCATTTTGACAATTTCTGGTGGACTTTTCATACAAGAGGCCCAAGGGCCTGTGGCGCTCACCTGGACCGTTGGCATTTAAATAGATATGATGGATGATCTTCGGAAAATCCAAAATGACCACACAAAAATTGACCAATCAAGACTCTCATTTAATATGTTGAAGCCTACCGTCATAGGATCGTGCCACCAAAGTTTTGTTGAAATAGGGTTAATGATTGAAGGAATACAGTTTTTAAAGTTCCGGAAAACTTTCAGAAAATCAGAGATTGCTGCCAAAACATTGACCTATCGAAATTCTGAATAGAATTTCTAGAGGCTACGACAATAGGATCCTTCCAGCCAAAATTGGTTGAAATTGCCCCAGCGATTAATGAGTAGCATTTTATATGAATTCCCATTTATCGGAAAACCCAAGATGACCACCATCAAAAGTAAGCCGTCAAAATTCTGTATATAAGTTCTGAAGCGTATGGGCCTAGGGTTCTTCCTGCTGAGTTTGGTTGAAATCGGCCAAGCGGTTAATGCCAAGTAACCTTTTAACTGATTTCCCAAAATATTCAGAAAATCTAAAATGGTCGCCGGAAAAATTTGCCACTCAAAATTCTATATGTAATTTCTAAAGCCTACCGCCCTAGGTTCATTCGAGCCAGTCTGGTTGAAATCGCTCATGTAGTTAATGAGTAGACAATTTTCAGCCATTTTTCGGAAAATTCAAGATGGCCAACGAATAAATTGACCAATCAATATTCTATATACATGCTCTGAAGCATAGCACTTTAGGGTCCTTCCAGCTGAGTTTGTTTGAACTTGTTCAAGCGGTTAATGATGAGCAGCTTTTTAACTGATTTCCCAAATTTTTTGAAAATCCAAGATGGACACCGAAAAAATTGGCCAATCAAAATTCTACATACAAGTTTTGAAACCTACCAGCCTAGTATCCTTCCAGCAAAATCTTGTTGAAAATCTCAAGCAGTTAATGAGTTTTAAATGATTTCTCGCCGTTTTTTGGAAAATTCAAGATGGCTGCCAGAAAAATGGACTAATCAAAATTATGTATGCAAGTTCTGAAGGATACCACGCTAGGGTGCTTTCATCTAAGTTTGATTGAAATCCACCAGCGGTTAATCAGGAATAGCATTTTTAAGGCAAAGTTGACAGACGGATGGACGCCGGACAGGCAGACAGATGGTCACCATGCCATAAGCTCACTTAGGTGAGTTAAAAATCTGAGATTTTCACTAAAAAAATCGATCAATCAAAATACTGAATAAACTTCAGGAGCCTACCCCGATAGGGTCCATCAACTAGAGTTGAAACCCGTCAAGTGGTTAATGATGAGTAGCGTTATGACAAATTCCACTAAATTTTTCTTTAAATCTAAGGTTTTCACCAAAAGAATTGACCAATCAAAATTCTATACACAAGTTCTGAAGGCTAGCCCCATAGGCTCCTTCCAGCTGGGTGAAATCCGCCAAGCGGTTGTTAATGAGGAGTAATGCTCTGACAATTTCAAGTAAATCTTTCATAATCATTTAAGATTTTCACCCAACAAATTACCAATCAAAATTCTGGACACATTTCTGAAGCCTACTGCCCGAGGGTCCTTGCAGCTATGTCTGGTTGAAATCGGTCACTCAGTTAATGAGGAGTAGCGTTTTAAACGATTTGCTGACATTTTTGGGAAAATTCAAGATGGCTGCTGAAAAAATTAGCCAATCAAAATTCTGTATATAAGTTCTGAAGCAGCACCCTATGGGGTGCTTCAAGCCAAATTCAGTTGAAATCCTCCTCAGTTAATGAAGAGTAGCATTTTGACAATTTTCTGTATATTTTTTAAGATTTTCACCAGAAAAAATTGCAAGATCTGAACCCTACGACATTAGAGTACGTCCAGTCAAATTAGGTTGAAATCTGCCAAGTGGTTAATGAAGAGCAGCGCTTTGACAATTTTCACACAAAAAATTGACCACTCAAAATGCGTTTTGACAATTTCCAGTAAATTTATCATAAAATCTGTTTCACAAAAAAAATATGGATTCTGCCACCATATTGGTCATTCTAGCAAAAATTTCTTTTAATCTATCTAGCGACTAAGGAGAAGATGCATTTTGACAATTTCCATTAAATCTTTTACAAAATCTAAGATTTTCACTCAAAAATATGGATCAACCTAATATCCAAATAGAAGTTCTGTAACCTACCAACGTCGGATCCTTCTATTTGGTTTAAATGCAGCTATGGAGGAGATGCTATGGAGATGTATTTTTACAATTTCCAATTTTTCATAAAATCTAAGCTTTTCATACCAACACAAGAGCTCCGCAAACGGTGCATAATACCCCGCCATGACGACAAACCAAGGAATGACAGATATCTGAAAATATTTGTTTCTTCCTCAGACCCAGACCAGTCATCCCGTGAAGTACCAAAGCAATCCGTTAAATGGTCAAGGATTTATCGTTCGAAAGCCAATTTTCAAGATGGCCACCAGTGACTGGCGGCCATATTTGGTTTCAGATTATCATAAATTTCAATAAATTTCTTCCCCAGACCTACTCCCAACCACCCTATGAAGTTTCAAAATGATCCTTAAATGGGAACGAAGTTATCATCCGCAAACCAATTTTTAAAATTCCCACCGGTGGCTAGTGGCCATCTTCGATTTCGGATCATTGTCAACTTCGATAGGTTTCTTCCCCAGAGCTAGTCCAACCATGCTATGAAGTTTCAAAGCGATCCGATAAACGGGAACAGAGTTACAATGCAGAAACCAATTTTCAACATGGCCACTGTTGGCTGGCAGACATCTTGAATTTGGATAATTGTCAATTTCAATAAGTTTCTTTTCCAGACCGTGTCCAACCAGCCTATGAAGTTTCAACGTGATCCGATAAACGGTAACGGCATTATAATTGGGAAACCAATTTTCAAGATGGCCGCCGGTGTCTGGCGGCCATCTTGGATCATCATCATGAATTTTCAAAGCGATCCGACAAACAGTAACAGAGTTATCATTCGGAAACCACTCTGCCGCATGCCCAGCCGCCTGCCCACCCGCCTGAACCGCGCCATCACATAATAGAGCAAAAATTTTTGGCATGGTATAAAAATCGACAATCAAAATTCTGAATAGCTATGATGATAGAATCCTTCCAGCCCAAGGGCCTGTGACGCTCACCTGGACCATTAGCATTTGATGGATAATCTTAAAAAAATCCAAGACGGCAACCAAAAGGAATTGACTAATTAAAATTCTCATTTGATATGGTGAAGCTGACAAACAGTAACAGAGCTAAATTCTAGGATCATTGGACTCGAGTCTGATTGAAATTGGACCATTAATTAAGGAGTAGCATTTTAAATTCTTCCAGAAATTTTTTTTAAAATCCAAGATGGTCACCAACGAAATTCGGCAATCAAAATTCAGATTAAAGGTTTTAAAGCATTTAAAAGTTTCATGTATGACTGTAGTATCCTTCCAGTCAAATATGGTTAAAAAGCATGCAGGTAAGATGGGGTTTTTTACAATTTACAGTCAATTTGTCATAAAATCTAAGATCTTCACTCAAAAAACTGATGAAGCATAATTCTGAATAGATCTCGCATCTACCCCAATAGGGTCCTTCTAGCCAAATATGCTTGAAATCGGTCAAACTATTAAGACGCGATTTGACAGTTTCCAGTAAATTTGTAATAAAATCTCACATTTTCAACCAAAAATTTGACAAACCAAAATTCTGAAAGGAATTATAGAGCATATCGTCATAGGATCCTTTCAGCCTAATTTGTTAGAAATCGGTCGAAATGGTAAGAAGCAAATTGACAATTTCCGGTATATTTCTACAAATCTACCATTTTCACCCAAAAATTGTACAAATCAAAATTCTGAATAGGAATTCTAGAACTATCACCATCGAATCCTTTCAGCCAAATTTGGTTGGAATCGGTCAAAAAGGTAAGACGCAATTTGACAATTTTTCGTTAAAATTTCATAAAATCTAATATTTTCATCCAAAAATTTGATGAATCAAAATTCTAAATAAATGTTCTAGACAGTATTAACATAGGGTCCTTCTAGCCAAATTTGGTTGAAATCACTTGAGCTGTTAATGAGAAGCGATTTGATAATTTCAAGTAAGTTTTTCATAAAATCTAATATTTTCACCCAAAAATTTGACAAATCAAAACTCTGAATGGGCGATCTAGAGCCTATCACCGTAAAATTCTTTCAGCAAAATTTGGTTGAAATTGGTTAGAATGGTAAAGAGAAGAAGCAATTTGACAATTTCCAGTACATTTAAAATAAAATCTAAGATTTTAACCTTAAAAAATTACAATTATGGTAGTTCTAGAGCCTATCACGACAGAATCCTTCCAGCCAAATTTGGTTGAAATCGCTCAGAATGGTAAGAAGCAATTTGTCAGTTTCCGGTACATTTTTCATAAAATCTAAGATTTTCACCCAAAAATATTGAAGAATCAAATTCTGAATGGATTTTCTGGAGCCCATCACCACAGGATCCTTTCAGCCAAATTTGGTGGACATCTCCCAGAATGGTAAGAAGGAATTTGACAATTTCCAGTACATTTAAAATAAAATCTAAGATTTTAACCTTAAAAAATTACAAATTAAAATTCTGTATGGTAGTTCTAGAGCCTATCACTACAGAATCCTTTCAGCAATTTCCGGTACATTTTTCATTTAATCTAAGATTCTCACCGAAAAAATTGATGAATCAAAATTCCGAATGGAACTTCTGGAGCGTACGACCATAGGGTCATTCCAGACAACTTTGGTTGAAATTGGGCCAGGAGAGCTACAAATTGATCAATCAAAATTCTGAACAGAAGTTCCAGAACCTACGGCCATATGCTCATTCTAACCAAATTTGGTTGAACCCGTCAAGTGGCAAAGGAGATGCATTTTAACAATTTCCAGATGCAATGATGGCATAGAAAAAAATCTGTAAAGTTTTATTGACATCGGATAAGCTCTTGATGAATTAAATGTCCATTGAAAAGCTTTAACATTTACCTAATTCTTAATGCAAACTAAGCTCCAAACCCCTCATAAATATTTTTAGAATTTGTAAATCATTTCACTTATTATGGAGACTAGATGCAATGATTGTTTAGATCCAATCTGTAGTCTTATTAAGATCGGATAAGACCTTGAAGAATTAAATAAGACAAAACCCCGTAAAAATATGGAAAAAACCTGAAAATCATGTCATTTCTGATGGAGACCACATGCAATGATGGTATAGATCAAATCTGTAAAGCTTTATTAGGATCGGATAAGTCCTTGATTAATTACATGTTCATTGAAAAACTTTAACATCTACATAATTCGTGGTGCACACCGAACACCCAGCCTAATTCATGGAGCACATCCAACGCTGGACATTATTTGGATCGCTATGTCGAGGTCTTCCGCTAAGTCTAAACCATGTGAAAATATGGACAAATTCTGAAAATCGCTTCACTTCCGATGGAGACTTGATGGGATGATGGCATAGCTCAAATCTGTAACGTTTTATTAACATCGGATAAGTCCTTGATAAATTAAATGTCCATTGAAAAACATTAACATTTACTGAGTTCTTAGTGCACGCCGAACGCCTGACCTTATTTGGATCGCTATGTCGAGCTCCTCCGCTTCTCTATGGGCTCAACAAATACTTCAGTTATGATGTAGACTGGATGCAATGATAGCATCAATCAAATCAATAATGTTTTATTGAGGTCAGATAAACTCCTGATGAATTAAATGTACATTCAAAAATGTTAACATTCTTCTAATTCATTGTAAAATAAAGACTCAGTTAGGGCTAACCCGAGCTCTAACATAGTAAAAGTATGGGGGAAAAAAATTTAAATTATTTTTATTATGATATAATCTGGATGCAATAATGGTATAGAACAAATCTGTAAAGTTTTCTTGAGATCGGATAAGCCTTTGATGAATTAAATGTACTTTGACACACAGTATGCCATTTGGATCGCTATGTCGAGCCATCTTATATTTCACACAGGGCTCGAAAAAATTGATGATTATTTTTTTATGCAAGTATGTATTGCACTCTCCACTATAAATGGTATATTAGTAGATTTAAAACTATTCACAATTTCCTTAATTGGGTCACTGTGAACTTGACCTTTGACCTTTCAATTCTGAATTAATGGGATTCTTCGGACCAGCAAGGGCAACACGCACACACAAAGTTTGGTGAAGTTCAGTTCAGTAGTTATCATGCAGAAATGCAACCCAATTTCCTTCAATTGGGAACCATGACCCTGACAGCTGATTCAAAATTAATTGCTTTTGTTTGAACACCCAAGGACAACACACATGCAAAGTTTAGTGAAGCTTCAATCAGTTGAAATTTAGGTATCATACTGAAACGCAAACCAATTTCTTTAATTTAGAAACAGTGACCTTGACTCTTCGACACCAAAGTTAATAGGCTTCTTCTGACCCCAAAGAGTAACACACATACTTCAGCAGAACTTGAGTGATCATCTAGAAACGTAGCACAATTTCATGAATTGGGTCACTGTGACCATGACAGTTAGACACCAAAATCAATAGAGTCCCTTTGCCCGCCAAGCGCAACACACAGGTCAAGGGTTGCAGATGACTCTTCAGTAGAACTTGAGTTATCATCCGGAAACGCAACCCAATTTCCGTAATAGGATCACCATGACCTTTTGACCACAAAATAAGGCAAGGTTCTGCAGACCCCAAATGGTTTGGTAAAGATCCATTTAAAGAGACCTTGAGCTATATCATCCAGAAATGCAACCTCATTTCCTTAATAGGGTGACCTTGACCGTTTGGCCCTATAATAAGTCAGTTCTTTAAAAAAAGCAAGGGTTTGGAATAGATCACATCAAGACTGAGTTATCATCCAGAAACGTAACACAATTTCCATAATTGAATGCCAAATTGGGTAGTATTCTTCATACTCAAAGATCAATCTCCAACAAGTTTCATAAAGATACCTTCAGCTGAACTATGGCTATAATCCGGAAAAGAAATATAATTTCATTATTAGGGTCACAGTGATCTTGACCTTTTAAATCTAAAATTGATAGGGTTCCTCTGACCCACACGGGCAACAAAGCTTGGTAAATATCCCTTTAACAGAAGTTGAGCTATTATCTGGAAATGCAATATAATTTTCGTAATTGGGCCGCTGAAACCTTGAACCTTTGACCCAAAAATTACTATGGTTCTTCAGGCCCCAAGGGCAATAGGGCAAACACAGCCCAGATTGGTGAAGATTCCTTCAGTAGAACTTGAGTTAGCATCCGGAAATGTAAAGCAGTTTCTTTATAACTATGACTTAGACCTATTGACCGTACAATTAATATGTTTCCTCAGACCCAAAGGGGAACGAACACAGGCCGAGGTTGGTGAAGGAAAGACAGGCCGAGTTTGGTGAAGATGTCCTTAGAACTTTTGTTATCATCTGCAACCTTTCCATTTTTAGCTATGCCCCGCCCATCACTAGCTAATCTCCACCCACACCTCACTCGTGTTGGGATCGATCGATCTCTGAACACCCCAACTATCAATTTCCCAAAAATTTCACAGGTAAGCTGTTGAATATTTTGAACCTTTTTTTGACTGGGTGCTGTTGCTGCCTAAGGCAGCAACAGCGGCCAGTCAAATTATATTCAACACCATGTTTAGGAAATAGCAAAGAATTACAAAGACATACAATTTATACAACGTGTAGGACTCTTGAGATTTGATGACGGTCTATATGGAACCCTTTGTGATGTAATGATTGTGACACAATCATACAGGAGCCGAGTTGATTATGACATCATACGAGGTCAGATGATGGATGGATACTCTGGAAAGGTGAATTTCCTTAGTTTGTTAACTCTGGCTTTGACCTTTCAACGCCAAAATTAATAAGGTTCTTCGGACACCCATGCTCAATACACGCGCCAAGTTTATTGAATATTGAACAATATTGCACAAATATTGACACCAATACAGATAATGACACCAATCCCTTCACAAGACTGTGCATTTCATAAGACTGCTTTACTTTGCATTGGCAAGCTAAGTATCATACCAGAGAAATATACACGGACTCCATCCCCATCTTTATCACTGACTTGTACGCGATACACAAACATTTGAGGCTCTGAATCTTCTGGAATTTCTCTGTGCATTACTGCTTCAAACGTCGGTGGCTCATCATTGATATTAAGAATGTCAACCATCACTTGTGCAGTGGCTGTGTGTGAAGTCGCTCCCTTGTCTTGAACGTAAACAGCGAACTGGTAAAGATGACTCGGTGCTTCTGTTGTGTTGTCATAATCCAATGGTCTGGAAAAGGCAATAGCATAGAACAGAATGATCGGATCTGTCACTCAAGTATCTGATCTCATAATCAAATACGTCACTTGCTAGTGGACACCATAATCAGTGACATATTTTTTATCACAAAAATCGATAAGTCTGTCATGTGTACGAATTTTATGTCGTTATAACTTAATAAGCATTTTGTTGAATATTTCAAAACTAATTAGACTGGGAGCAGTTGCAACTGTGCCCAGTAAAATTACTTTTCAAATATTCAACACTTTCACCTGTATAGTTACTTTGAAATTAATCTTCTTGGAAATCAGGTTTCAGTTCGAAATCGATTCTACATGCAACATGCGCAAAAAGTGGGAAGAGCTTAGCTAGAAATGTGCGGGCCATAATCAGAAATAGATCGCTTTATTACATATGGTCGAGAAAGCACCCGTCCTTTAGGTGCCCCATCCAACCATACAGCTCATAAATAAATTAACATGTTTCCAAAGCAAAAACAGAAACTTATAATTAGTACAATTTTGAGCACAATGTAAGACATGTTCTGTTGAATGTTTTGGACTTAATTTGATTGGAAGCCTATAATATAATCATCGATTATAAGCGATTTTGTATAATGTGCTGTTTACGAGAATATTGACAAAAATTGTGACTTATTTTGCATTAAAAAGCCCATTTCTACGCAAAATCTTGAACCTATAAACTTGAAGATGAATTCTTCAAATGACAGATCTGCATATCATAAGCGCGGGAAAAACCAAGTTTCATTCAAATATCTTAAGCGATTATGTGTGGTATATTGTTTACAAGAAGACTGACAAAAAAACCAACAGACCCCTCCCCCCCCCTTTAGTGGGTTGGTCTGTAGTTTTATTAACCACTATAAAAACATACTTACCGTTCAATCACTACTCGCTAAATCAAATATCTGCATTTAGCTATCAGAATAAAATTTGTATGCTCGCTTACATACTCCCTAATGCCAATACCATCACCATGTAGACCCTCAACCAGGCTTCTGGTAGAGGGACCCCCTGCATTAGCCTTACAATAGACTGGCACTAGTCTGTACACACTCCTTGGTGACACCGGTCACTAAGCACGCTCGCGCATGCGCAGTAGGTCCCAAATGTGAAAACTGATTCACTTTTCTAAATTTAAGTGCCATATATCCAGAATAGATTCTCAAATCAATACCCAGCGGGGTGGCTGAAACCGGGTCGTAATGATTGAATGGTAAGTATGTTTTTATAGTGGTTAATAAAACTACAGACCAACCCACTAAAGGGGGGTCTGTTGGGGGTTGTTATTACACCACAAAAACATCCATTACCGTTCAATCACTACTTGCTAAACCCGTAGATTTGGTCAGTGTCCCACTACGAAACTTTGGTGGTAGGAGATTTGAGAATCCATAAGCAAGGATAAAAATCAAACAAAACATAACCAAATGTTAATAACATAACATAATGGTGCATCTTAATCAATCACACAGTGATTATCAAACAAGGATTTCTTTAAACTTAAAGAAATAAATAAAAACCAAAGAACAACTCGCACCATTACACGCAGACGCACGGTCCTAACGAAAATGGAGGGATGTGCTTGGTAAATGGTCTTCAGCCTTTTTAGTTAAAATCATAAAGTTCCTAAAAAAAAAGGAAACCGCTGTGCTCTGGTCTTTTAAATAAAAAGTAGTAAAAGTACTCGGATTTCCATCCTGCAACTTGCATAACTTCGTCTACAGAAGAGCCAGCAAAAAGGGCAAAAGAGGTAGCCATCCCTCTAATGACATGAGCTTTAATGTGAATGGTCTCACAAATCCATCTGGGAATAGATGCCCTAGAGACTGGACTGGCTACCCCCTCATACGGAACCCAGAAAAGGGACAGATCAGATCTCTAAAAAGCAGAACGATGCTTATAAACTTTTGGAGCTCTGACAAGACACCAAAATCTGTCAGCCGGAGAAAAGGAAGTTAAAGATTGTAAAATAATCGGCTTAGCTGGATAAAGGATTGATTGAAGCTTTGATAAAAAATCCCTTCAAGGATATAAGACCAGACCGTCCCCAGATTCGATAAACCTATCCTTTTCAGCGGAGAAAACATGCATTTCGGATCGTTTTCTAGCAGAAGCAGATGCAATTAGAAAAACGGTCTTAAAAGTTAAAAGATTCAAGCTAATCGTAGAGATAGATTCGAAATGATGATCTGCCCAAAAACCTGAAGAACCAGAGCCAAGTTCCAGGAAGGCAAAGGTTTAACACCTGGAGGACGAATATTACCTAAACCTCTGATCAAAAGATTAAGAACTATAGTATCTTCAACTTCAGCGTTCAACAAACAAGGAAGAGAAGATGCAAAAGAAAATCTCCTCTTACAGTGTTAGCAGACAGATGTAAAGAGTCGAACAGATTTAAGATAAAGAGTCTAACCCCTGGGAAATAGAAACAGAATCAGGCACGAGACCTTGATCTGAACACCATTCTCCAAAAATCTTAAGCCGCCCCTTGTAAACTCTTCGAGTCGACTCCCTCCTGGCAGAATCGAAGATTTCCTGAGATCTTGTAGAAACTTTATTCTCAAGGATCGAGCACTCGATATACCCCAAACACACACACTTAAGATTCCTGGGTTTGGATGATGGTAAGTACTAGAAGATCGAGAAGGTCTACAAACCAGATCCTTACTGGCTAAAAGGGAGCTATTAACAAGATCTCGCAGATCTGGTCCCTGACTTTCTTCAGAACCAAAACAAATCAGGATTGTGGGAGGGAACGCATAAGCGAAGATTCCTGACCAGGACTGAGACAGGGCATCCACAGCCCACGCCCGAGACAATTGGTCCGCAAGAAAACTCAACAGCCTAGGACATGAGTGGACACCAGGAAAATTTGATTCATGCTACACCACATGAGGAGGTTCCACACTTCCAAGTACAGGAGAGACGACTTTGTGCCCCCCTGCCTGTTGATATAAGAGACTACTGTCGAATTGTCCGATCGAATCGAGAACTAGAGACCCTTAACCTGACTGTCCGAAAAGGGAGACATGAAAGATAAAATCTGGGCAATCACACATGTCGCAAAAAGATTGGATCTAGTGACATCCCAAGAAACTCGATCCTCCTAAAAATGAAAGAAAACCCCATGGCAATGCCTGAACGAATCGAGATTTAGATGCCTATCAGACAATCCAACTAATGAACAGAAGCCTGGATTTACTTTCCAAAGAAGAGCCTCTTCTTAGACTCCTTGACAAGCATAGAAGACAACAACCCCTCTAAAGCTAATGGCTTCTGATTAGAAGGAACAGAAGACCATTTGGGAGGAGACTACAGAGAAGGGTTCTAGATCCAAGAATATCTGGACCTTTTGATAAGGGCCGCCCTTAAAGATGTGGCAAACTTACCATATGCTAAAAAGGACTGCTCATAGAAAACACATAGATTACATATGCCATGATGCTCCAACCAAAAACCTGGGCTATACCCTTATTGCTTAGCCCTCACTAAAGAGGTAACTCACGTTTATTATGGATATTTTAATAATACCGCTTACTCTGAATGGAGAAGTCTCATATCAGTATAGCCTAACTTATTAAAATGCTAAAGACTCTGCAAAAATTATAGATAATTTTATTTATAGAGATTTAACCAGATATTGCGGCAAATCAAAAAACCCATAGTAAGCCTATGGGAGTGCTTACAGTCAAGATATAGCCAAATCCTGTACCTGAGATCTGCAATAATCCCGAATGGAATTCGAAAACCTCAAAATCGTGACAGAATTTAGCAAGATAGAATGAAGAAAAGAAATTACGGTTTCCCAAACCACCACTCAAAAAGATGAATTAAGGGAAACTTACTTGTGATGACATCATCACAATTCTATGAATAGAATGCATGACATGGTCCTTTTAAGAGAACTATGGCAAACATTTGACTATCTAATTTAAAAATCGTATAATAATGGAGCAGATTTAATAAAAAATTGTTATTGAATACATCAACGGTTGCCTAGCCGCTCGGGCTTGACAGATCATCTTGTCAGCTTGTCAAATAATACTTGATCTACGCAAGTATTTCTTACAAATAGTGTTAATGTATGGAATCCTTTACCAACAGAAGCAATTAACGCTCCAACATAACACACATTAAAAAACAACCTAGACTCAGTCTTCAAGTCACAGGGTTTTATATATATAGACCTAAGGTCGACTAACTCTCAAGATTGCACTCACTTCTTCTACACTGAAGTATTAGACTGCAAACACGGAAAATCATCAGCCTGAACGTGACACAGGATCCTATAATGATTGCAAAACTGTGTCCCATATTTAAATCAACGACATAGGAAAACAAGCCAGCTTCAAGACTTGGCTTAGGTATACTGATCAATTTGATATCCTAAACCATTCGATATTTATGCCAAGAGGCAGAAAACTTAAAAGATTTTTTATATATTTATTGATTCTTATATTTATAGTCTTAGAATCAATAATTTCATCTTTGTAATAACAAATGACATTGTGTTAGAAATCCCAATAAAAGGAAAGATTGAACACTGATACTTGATATTAACGGTCTGGATACTGAATTTTGCAGACAACATATTACAACTGTAATATCTCTGGACCTGCAAAATATTTTGAAAACATTTTAACCGAAAATTGTTGGTGGCTGCTTAAATCCAAAGATTCTCAGCCGTTCTTCCACCCCTCCAGTGCAATCCCCACCCCACTCCAACTGGCCCGCCGCCAGCCCCCAGACAACAACTTCACCGAGCAAAAACCCAAGACGCACCGAACAGTCCGGGAACAATCCGACCGAAAGTTGCCAGTGGCTTCACCGGTAACCAGACAACTCGGCCCAAATACACACCGGCCCACCCTCAACTCGGCCTAGTTCCAACTCGGCCCAGGTCAACTCGACCTATGTTTATGCCTATCATGTGCGACTATACCCGTGGGTCGAGCTGACCCTATAGTACCACCCATAGCCACATACGAATGCACATATGCGCACACATGTATATGCTTATAGGTGCACTATTAGGCCGAACCGACACTGCGCATTTAAATGTACATATGAACATAGCTATAGCAATATTATTGGGCTAACCAGCACGCTTAAATAGGATAAAGATTATCAAGAGTAGCAGGCCTACCTAGACTTCTATGGTAGCTACTACACACGATAATCTGTATACCATGACACACACGGAAATCTCGGTAATATCTTAAGATCGCCATCGTCTTAAAAAGATAGTGCTTTTAGGATAAAGATTGTCTATGTCTATGTATAATAGTTGCGCATTAGTGAAAATAATAGACACTAATAATTCCGACTGTCTTTTAATAAAGAGACGTAAATGCCAGTAAATATTATTAGTTACACCAACAGACGACTAATGTTGGTATAATACGACTGGTATAAGAGGGATCTCATATTTCCATATCATCAATTTTTGAAGAAAAGTTCCGAAATCAAGGATATAGAAATATGAGATTCCCAATTATTCCATGCTTCCAGCCAGGTGAAAAGATTTCATCTTGAGAACGGCTCTCCAAGTGTGATACCAGCGATCAAAAAGAAGAAAGAAGCCAGGTGAATGCATTCCTAGGCCTATTTGACTTTTATTAAATCGGGCCGACATGACTTATTATCCTATGCCGAGCTGACTAATTTAAGTAGGCCGGGATGGCAATTGGGCCGACTCGACTGGAATTCGCTTCACCAACAACCCTCAACCAAAACGCCCCCAAAAGACCCAGCAAATCCCCAAGTCCCCGCCCACCGAAAACCACTGTCCGGAGGCCTGCAGCAACCCAGTTAAAATAGAGCAAAAAATTACGCTAGAAAAGGGAAAACAACCAAAACTCTGGAAAAAAATTAATGAAAACAAAGCGAACTCACCGAAACTATGTCAACACAGAAGAAGAATTCGGCTTATATCCCCTTATCTGCTTAATTATCTTTTCTCAGCGACTATTGTTCTTGTAGACATTAATCTTGTAGTCATACTGATCCCTATGAAACCTTTACTGAATCTAATTCTTTTCAGCGACTGACAAAATTAGACTACGATTTACGCAAGAATCATGGTTTTTCCCTCTACAAATTCACTCCCTTTTGGTTAAAATAAATATGTCAACCTGCCGACATAAGAGATAAAAGGAGTGCGAAGAAAGGCTGAATGGCCTGAAGACAACTGGCCATCTAAAGTTGGATTTAAGTAAAAATCGTATCTCGAGCTAATGCGTAGAATACAGACTGACTTATCGGCTGATGATATGCGCATATAAAATAATCTGCAACAGAAAAACCCATACGGCAACCAGTCAAGTCTTTAATTACGTTGAAAATTCTCACTGATAAACGAATAAATGTCTGAATAGACTACAATTCCAAGAGAGACTACAAGACTGGCAATGACTCGGTATGAATATTTTCAGCCATTAAACATTTCCAATATTAAACAAATACAGAAATAAGACTAAATCTTAGGCAAGAAGATGACAAGATTCTAGGAAAGCGAACATGTAAACCGGACTTGAAGAATAAAAGTGGAACCCCAGGAAGTTCTCTATCACCTGAAATCCAAAACAGGAAGACAGACCCAGAAGATAATCCTAGAACACCAGAAAGATCCATGAAAACCGGAAACGACCTTATTCCCGGCTGTACGAAATCCGGATGCGGAAAAACAGGAAACGGAAATGTGTAAACTGGAAGTAGACTACCGGAAACTGATCAAGATCCTACAACCCGGATGTACAGAATTAACGGAAGAGGAAGCTGAAAAAAACGGAAACAGATATAGATGAATGATGCAATGCCAGGTCCAACAGACCCAGATAAGCATTCTTCCTACCGGAAGTAGCAACACTACTACCGGAAGAGGAAGCTGAAAAACTGGAAACGGAAATAGATGAATGATGCAATGCCAGGTCCAACAGACCCAGATAAGCATTCTTCCTACCGGAAGTAGCAACACTACTACCGGAAGAAGAAGCTGAAAAAACGGAAACGGAAATAGATGAATGATGCAATGCCAGGTCCAACAGGCCAGGTCCAACAGACCCGGATATGCATTCTTCCTACCGGAAACAGCAACACTACTGCCGGAAACGGAAAAACCGGAAGTGGACGGAAAAGCCAGAAAATCATGAGACACCGGATGTTCAGCCAAGCCAGACAATCACAGTGCTCATATCCGGATGGCCGGTAAAACCAGAAGACAAACCGGAATGCAAACCCGCTTGCCAGTACAAGCCAGGAGCAGAGATGGGAGCAGAGGAGATGGAAGATCTTAAAACATTTCTGGCAATAACAATTACGGGAAAGATGAACTTATGCATGAGATGAAGGATCGGAAGCTTCCGCCACTGATGCCATCGCATGAGGGTTATGCAGACCCTCAAGACTTATATGGTCTTTTGTCTGGCTCCTACCTGAGGATGAATAACCAGACTTATTCTTTGAATCACCAGACTTTTACTTCAGAGATTTCATCTCTTGTCTGGAAGTGCGTGAAATCTGACTGAAGACTGGAATCACAGTGATTCCTGAATAAAATGTTTGAAAGCACTATAAAGGATCTACGTAATAAGAGTGGTATTTTATAACATGGTAATTTGATGGTATATAATAGGCATGGTTTCTCAAACCTCGAAAACGGGAGTACTGACACGAAAACTGGTAACTCAAAACTAGAGTTACAAAAACCCTTTAAAACACCATGACATGAAAGTTAAACATAACATATGCAAGATAGATTTCATGGTAGGTATGTTTTCTTGAGTCAGAGAATTAAATGTAGCTGAACTTTTCAGTGCAAAGCTATAAACTTTTATCCATATGATAGCAGGCGAACTGATCTGCTAGCAGAATATTTGAAAAGTGAATCAGTTTTCACATTTGGGACCTACTGCGCATGCGCGAGCGTGCTTAGTGACAGGCGTCACCAAGGAGTGTGTACAGACTGGTGCCAGTCTATTGTAAGGCTAATGCAGGGGGTCCCTCTACCAGAAGCCTGGTTGAGGGTCTACATGGTGATGGTATTGGCATTAGGGAGTATGTAAGCGAGCATAAAAATTTTATTCTGATAGCTAAATGCAGATATTTGATTTAGCGAGTAGTGATTGAATGGTAATAGATGTTTTTGTGGTGTAATAACAACCGTGAGTTTTTGCATTAAAAGCCCATTTTCACCCTAAGTGTTGAATCTATAAAGGTGAATCCTTCAAAAGGTGGATCATAGTGAGGCATATACCCCGTTTCATTAAAATATCTTAAGCGGTTCTGTATGAAAGGTTGTTTACAAGAACATTGACAAAAAATCATGAGTTTTTGCATCAAAAGAACATTTTCACTCAAACTCTCTATGACAGCAACATCGTCCACCAAATTTGTTGAAAAAACAAACACGAGATCATCTTTTAATTTAATTTGAAAATTAAAAATTTTGACATCAGAGTGGTAAGGGTTAATTCCATATTTTAACTTAAGATTGTTAAAGAAGTGACTTTCTTTTTTTTGGTAAATCTTTGAAGGCCATAAGACAATTTTCTTAGAATGCATCACTAGAATCACTGGTTCATTTAATATTTATCCCGTGATAACATTTTCAAAAATTGTCTTCTCTTGGGGTCTTGGCTGGCAAATACATTCCTCAAGACCATTGGCAAGGCTGGTTTTGTCCCGCTTGGCCACTAACTAGTTAAAGAACTCTACCTATTAACTGTGATCCGTCCACGGTTATCTATTGTGGTTATCCTGAAATGATCATCATCGACTGTGAACTCGAGCTCGCCATTTATACCAGAATCTTTATCTGACGCTCCCACTGTGAAACAGGAAAACGCAACTACAGTGCAACTGATAAATAAGTTAACATGTTTCCCAACTCAGTACAACTTTGAACACGATGTAAAAAATGTTCTGTTTAATATTTTGGACTTAATTTGATTGGAAGTCATAGCTATCTCAGGCATCAATGGTTTCCAATCAAATTAAGTTCAAAATATTCAGTAGACAGCACTAAAAGTTGACCAAGTTTGAAGTTGATCAGATCAGAACTGTAGATGTGGTCTAATCTTTTTAACCAAGAAGAAAGAACTAAGATGCAAGATCCTAAGTAATTATAATAATCTGTGTTTGCACGCAGATTAACTATCCATAGTTAGCCATTTTTCTAAATATAACATTGATATTGATTTCACACTATACAGTTTGTATTTATTAGCAGAAACAGACAATGTGTCAGTTCTTTGAATGCATAGTAATCAATATTAGTGCTGATATAGTAGAGCATTACCGTCTATCACAAAGGTGCCAATAGTTGCATCTTCCGGGATTCGACGCTTATCACCATTTCGGTACATTGAGAAATCGAACATTGGAGGGTTGTCATTGACATCAACAAGGTTGATTATAACCTGCAAAAAGTAGATGGATGGATGGATGGATGATTGGATAGATGGATGGATGGATGGATGGATGGATGGATGGATGGATGGATGGGTGGGTGGGTGGGTGGGTGGGTGGGTGGGTGGGTGGGTGGATAGACAAGATAACAGTGTTACACTATCATGATATTGGTGAAAATTGGCATTTTGCATTTCCAAATGGAAACCTATAATTGTTTAAGATCACAATGACCTTGAACTCAAAAGTATGAATGTCTTTGTGCTGCTCCTACTGGTTGAGATAACTGTATGACCAAACTTAGTTCCAATAACTTGGCCAATTTTTAAATAAAGACAAGATGAGCTAGGCAGAATAACCAAATCTTAAAACCTTCTATTCATACAAATGCTACAATGACCTTGACATTTGATCTCAATATCAGTGTGCTTGATCTGCTTGATCTGCTTGATATAGTTAAACCAGTGAGCAAGTTTAGTTCAAGTCATGGCGCACCAATCATGAGAAATAAGACAATATGTTGATATAAATCAATCAGAGTTCCGCGAAAATAAATGTCTTGTCTGCCTCCACTTTGTCAGTGACCTTGACCGTAATATTATCATGCTGCTTCCTAACATGATAGGTAACCATGTATCCGAGTTTAGTTTCAATAGGATTAACCAATCCCGCAATATAAATGACTTAAGGTTGGAAAAGCATAGGTCAGATAGCAAGGTCAAAATGATCTCAACCTTTGACTTAGTGACATCACAATTATCATGTTGGAACCATTTGGTAGAGACACCCATGTGTACAAATTTGGTTCCAGTAGGATTAAGCAATCCTAAAATATAGGCAAAGATGATTTGCTAAACACAAAATCATAACTTTGGAAATACAGAAATGGCAACGGTCAAATATCAAGGGTATGGTTACCCTGACCTTTGACCTAGTGGTGTCACAATCAGCATGCTGCTGCTTTATGGTATAGGAAACCATGTGTCTAAACTTAGTATTATTAAGTAATTCTGAACGATAAATGTAAATGACAGAGAAAACTTGAAATGGCAGACGTCAAATTGCAGGGTCAGACCTTGACTTTTGACCTAGTGCCATGCCCAGCATCATGCTGCTTCATTATAGTATAGGCAACCATGTGTCCAAGTTTGGTTCCAGTAAGATTAAGCAATCCTAAAATATAAGCAAAAATGACTTTCGAAACAAAACTTAACATTGAAGTCGTCGTTGAAAAAGTGATACCTATGTCTACGACCAAAACTAAACCGATAAAATTGAGCTCTATACCAAGATCAGTGATCTTGACCTTTGACTTCATGACCTCAATAGGATTGTGATGCATCCAGTTGATATATCTAACCAGTAACAATGTGTCCTAGGGTGAAGCAATCCTGAGATATTTAAGAAGACATGTTGACGTATCCCAAAAACTAAAGCATAAAAAATTAATTTTATATGAATGCCAGTGGGCTTGTTCTTTAAAATCCATCACCTTGATATAGGATGCACATGTCAAAGTTGTGTCCTAATAGGGTGAACCTGTCCCAAATATGATTTTGGGTGACCTCAGGATGGCAGTGTACAAATGTGGTTGCAATACGATTAACGATTCCTACGATATAAGGCAATATGTAGAACTATTAAAAAAACTTGCAGACAGACAGACAATAACAGATCAAAACCAACATAACTTTGACCAGCACAAACACACTGTTTGATGTACATGTAACAGCACTAGCTGGCATGTTAAGAGGATGGAATATGGCACCCTTGGCAATGGCTAGAGCAACTTCCCAAAAAAACTCTGTCTACATGTCTAGGACTATGGGTAGTTGTGTAGTGAGAGCTTACCTGTGTAGTACTTTCCAATGTTGTCAGTCCATTAGATTCTATGGCCTTCACGTCATATTGAAACTGTTTAGGAGCAGCATCAATGTCATAATCCAGCGACATCAGCAAATTTAGATCCCCAGTAGGTGTCATTTCGAACATATTCTGTGGATTTCCCGGATCTTGCACTAACTCATAGGTGAGAGTACGATTTTGAAACGACATTGCTTTTATTTGTGTTACTCTGAAAGATGTTATGCAACAGAACGATACAGTACCATTCAATATGAACAAGATGTATCAAATGCATTGACAATCGGTTAACTAAAGGATCATACAGTCAGTGATAGAAATGACAATTTGCCTTGTTGCATGGGGCAACTTGAATTTCAAAGGGGCAACTAAACTTTGGCTGTTGAGTGTCAATGGTACGCCGGGCAAGAATGATAAATACTGAGAGACTAATACCATAATGTACATTTGATACCCACAGAATAACTCTTCTTCATTTTATGTGGTTTATTTATTTAACCCTTTAACACTCATATCAGCCAAAAACGGCTTCTGCAATTGTCTTGAGAAATGTCCATTTGCAGACCAAGAAGACTATTTTTTAAACTTTACAACTGGAATGACTGGCTCGATAACCGAGCCAGTCATTCTAGTGGTAAATTTTCAAAAATTGTCTTCTTGGTCTGCAAATGGATATTTTCTACGAAAAATATTAAATTTTCTTGAACAAATTCGAGGATTAAAGGAGATCACAAACAAAATTTCAATAAAAAACACTAAAACTAAAAGATTTTACCATATTTTATAAATTAAGAAGTTAACAGATTTTCACAAACGCTGTCATTCGCAAAATTGTGGTTAAATCCATGAATTTTGACACACTATAAAATTCTCAGTATGACAACATTGCGTGATTCGTCAAGCACGCGAATTCAGGTTACGTTACACAGGTTTTCAGTTTAAAAGAAACTAATGACTTATACAGCTACAAAGCGGGACAAGTTCTAGTTTAACAAATGCTAGTGTTTCTCTTGCATCTCATTAACATTGTGGTGTCTGATTGAGCTGGTGTGAGCTATCAATGAATCAACAACTAAGTACTAGTCACACGATGACGTCATACCACAACACTCATTCACACAATGACGTCACCACCTGATGCTCATGAAAAATTGAAGAAAATTACTTTCTGTGGCGAAACGTACTATTAAGGAAATCAAAAATATGCAAATAATATATTTTCTTTCATTTAAAGTATGCAAACACTTCATTTGGCGTGCCGTGACCATCCTCTGTTTGCATTCCCCTTTAAGTATTGGAACGAGAAAACAGTATGCTTTATGCTATTTCTGAGTAATTGTGGCCTTTCTTCAGAATTTATGGAGAAAACGAATAGTGATACCGATTTTCTTTAGCGTAACGCCAATTTTAATTTGTAACGTGCAACCTGAAAATGCATGAAATGCCATCGTAGGGCAACTAGATTTTTTCATTTATTTCTAACCCATTACACTTTAACCATGTAATTGTCAAATTATGTCTTGCATACCAAGAGAATTTTTGGAAACGTCTATTGCAATAACTGGCTTGGTAAAAACGGGACTGAACGGAAACAAAAACAAATATAAATTTATGTGATTATCTTCAAATGCTGCTTTAATTTGAGATGCATTGGTTACAAGTAAGGAACCCGCTTATGCATCTTCCAATAGCGTGTATATATTTGTGATAAACACAAGCAACTATGAAGTGACAACACCTTTTCTTGTCACCAAGAGAGATTTTACACCACAGCTCAGAAATAGCTTAATATGTTTCCAAAACATAACCAGAAATGTGCTTGCAATACAACCATGAGCTTGCTCGACTTTACAACTTTGCAGTGAACTATAAAGCTTGACTTAAAATATAGAAGGCTTATCAATACCCTTATCAACAAGAGGCTCAAGTGCCTGTAATGCTCACCTGGACCATTAACATTTGAACCATTTGCATTTAGATACTGGTAGACATGATGGACAATTTTTTTTAAATCCAAGATGGTCACCAAAGAAATTGACAAATCAAAATTCTCATTTGTTATGTTCCACCCAAGTTTCGTTCAAACCTGGCCACTAATTAAGGAGTAGTGAGTCCTTTCAGCCAAATTCGGTTACAATCGCTCAGAATGCTAAGGAGAAGAAGCAATTTGACAACTTCACACAAAAAGTTGATGAATCGAAATTCTGAATGGAGTTCTAGAGCCTATGGCCATAGAATCCTTTCAGCCAAATTTGGTTGAAATCGGTCAGAATGGTAAGAAGCAATTTGACAATTTCCGGTACATTTTTCATAAAATCTCAGATTTTCAGCCAAAAAATTAATCAAAATTCCGAATGGAATTCTGGAGCCTACAACCACATGGTAATTCCAGCCAAATTTGGTCAAGTAGTTAATGAGGAGTAGTGTTTTAAAGCAAAAGTTGATGGACGGCCGATGGCCAGTCGCCACGGCATAAGCTCACTTGGCCTGAAGGGCCAGGTGAGCTAAAAACAAGGGTTTTTAATCAAGGTCACAGTGACCTAGACCGTTTGACGCCAATGTCATTGGGTGATGCTATGCCATTATAAGGAGGCATGGGCCCAAGTTTGGGTAAAGTATGATTAACAAAACACGAGATATAAACAGTACAGTTGAGCTAAAGGCAAATTGGCCGATGGCGTCGCCTCAACCGTCGCCGGACGATGTGCAGGGGTATCACAATAGCTCATTTCACTTCGTAGCTGAGCTAAAAATTGTTCTCTGGAGGCCAGTATTGCTTCCCATCAAATTAAGTCCTAAATATTCATCTTGTTTAGCTCAACTTTACTGTTTATATCTCCTGTTTGGTTAATCATACTGGACCCAAACTTTGGCACATCATACAATGACCTTGGTGTCAAAAGGTCAAAGGCCCAAGTTTGGGTCACAGAAAAGTTGAGCTAAACGGAAAATGTTAAATTTGAAAAGAAATGTTTTACCAATGTCACAGTGACCTTGACCTCTGACCTCAAGGTCATTGGGTGATGTTATGTCATTATAATTATAAGGAGGCATGTGTCCAAATTTGGCTCCAGTGTGAATAACCAAAGTGAAGACCGCAGCAAACTATGCTGGGAGAGCAATAACATTCTGCGCCACATTAGCAAATGCTTAAAAGATCTTGCTATTCAACAGG
Organism: Chaetoderma sp. LZ-2023a; assembly: GCA_034401795.1. Lineage (NCBI taxonomy): Eukaryota > Metazoa > Mollusca > Caudofoveata > Chaetodermatida > Chaetodermatidae > Chaetoderma > Chaetoderma sp. LZ-2023a. The sequence goes on from CM067367.1 coordinate 56,685,090, forward strand.
CAGACTCGCTAGTAGATGAAATCACTGTCATGGATATCGCAAAATGTTTCGGGCAGCCCGAGCCCTGAGAGTTACTGACTGACTAGATACCACCACTTAGTGTACACAACTCTGAAGGACACTTTATCGGGACTGACCAGGAAAAAGGAGAGGCGATTCGAGAATGGTTCAAGGAACAGTTCACTCACCATGATGATGAGCCCTTGCACCCATTCTCAGGAGACCCCAGGCCATTACTAACACCAATTAAACAGCAGAAGTTGAGAAGGCACTTAAAGCCCTGAAAAATGGACGTGCATCTGGACCTGATGGCATGAGCAATGAACTATTCAAATATGCAAGTGACAATATCTCAAAACTGATCACGCACCTAATTAATTCAGCTTTTATGCACCACCTTCCCATCGACGCTGTAGGCCAAGGCATCCTTATCGCACTACCCAAGCCTAAGAAGCCACCTGGCTGCCCTGCAACCCCACCCCCTACCCCCAAAATCTGCGGCCCAGTGCTCCTCAACAGCATACGGAAAATCCTATTCAATGTTATTCTATGCCGCATCCGAGACAAGATCGATGATTTCATCGGATCATGTCAAAGTGGCTTCAAATGTGGATTCAGCCATGCAGACATTGTATGGGCTCAAAGCATGCTTGTGTCGGTAGTCATGTCCAAACACTGCGATTTCCACAAAATGGGCATTGACATGTCATGAGCCTTCGACACAATTAACCGCTCAAAGATCCCAGATGGACTATGCCAGGCCGGTTGCAATGAAGATGAGCTACGACTATTGAGACTACTGCTTGCAGACATCAAGCTGAGAGTACGAGTCAGGTCAGTAAAGTCTGTAGAGTTTGAGACATCAATCGGCTCCCCCACAGGGAGATGGTCTATCTCCAGCGATTTTCACCTGTTTTCTTGCTGCTGCATTGAAATCCGTGAGGGAAAGTTCCACAAGACCAAACTCCCCAGTGTCAATACTGGGTATGCTGCTAGAGATGGAATATGCCGACTTCATAGATGAGGAAAAGAAACCCCTTGACGAACTTCTCCCAATATGGGCAAGCAAACTAAAAATTAAGAATCTCTATGAATGAATCCAAAACAGAGTATATACATATCTACAAAGCATGAAACTAAAATAAATGACGATCCACTCGTGGCGGCGAACCATGGAGGAAAAGTAAAATCCTGGGCTCACTGCTTTGCAGTACTGCTGACATTGCCGCACGCTGCATCATGGGGAACATAGCTTTCCAGTCCTTTTGGAAGCTATGGATTTGTAGATCAAAGATGCCCTTGATAAAAAGGCTACATTTATACAATGCAACCTGTGTATCCTTGATGCTGTATAACTGTAACAGCTGGGCAGCTCCAAAGGCAGCTCTAGACAAACTCGATGCCTGCCACCACAAACACCTACGCACCATCACTGGACACCGATGGCCAGAGAGCATAATTTCCAATGATGCACTATACAAGATGTGTAACACGTCGCCGCTGTCTGTAAAAGTCGCCCAGCAGATGGTCCATGTTTGGCCATGTGCTAAGGATGCCAGAAAAGACACCAGCACGGAGAGCCTTGGAATTTGCCCTACTCCGAGCCAACAAATACAAAGCCAGGAGAGGACATCATTGCATAAATCTACTAAGCATTCTACGAGGTGACCTCAAGAAAGCAGGACTCGGTACACTCAAGTCAAGAATGGACCTGAAGAAGATAAGGATTTCGGCTGAGGACAAGACACAGTGGGAAAAAGCGAAGCAGGACTGATTGCAGCTGTAGGATGTTTCTACTACTCCAGCCGCAGAATACAGTAATCATACATATGAATAACAAAACATTAGATATAAACACAAAAGGTGAGCTAAGCGGAAAATGTTAAAGTTGAACAAAACCAAGGTTTTAACAAGGTGACCTTGACCGTTGATCCCCCTAAGGTCATTATGCGATGCCATGTCATTATAATGATGCATATGCGAACGTTTGGGTCCAGCATAATTATGAGGCATGAGATATAAACAGTAAAGCTGAGCTAAATGCAAATTGGACGGCGGCGCCGTCATCACCGCCGCCAGACAACATGCATGGTATCACAATAGCTCGTTTTACTTCGTAGTCGACCGAAAAATAAAAATAGTACAATTTTGAACACAATGTAAAAAATGTTCTGTGGAAGCCATTATTGCTTCCAATCACATTATGTCCAAAATCCAACAGTATATTTTATTTTGTTTTGGAAAGACTAACATTATTTCTGACCTGTACTGTAATTAGTCGGAATAAGATAAATGAAAATGCATATTATGCTCAGATTTCATTTTCACAGAAGACTGTGAGCGGCATTAAAAGATTGACTAGATTTCCTTACTTATCTCTACCACACTTTCTTTCAAATCCCTTCAAACATTTGTCTTCACACATTCAAAATTTCAATGTGGATTAATCCTGAACTGGTTTTGTCAATTTATTTTAAATTTTTTGTTCTAGAAATATATTATCCAGTTAATATTCAAGCCGACCAAAATGGCGTCTGCACTGGTCTTGAGAAGTCCATTTACAGGCCAATAGAAAGCTTTTTTGTGCAAATCTACCACTGGAATGACTGATTAGATAATCCGAAAAATAATATTCTCTTGGACTGCAAATGGATATTTTCTATGAAACAAGAATTCTGCGGAATTAAATGTCTTGCCTGTCTCCTGTTTGTCACAGTGACCTTGACATTTGACCTTGTAACCTCCTTCATGCTGCTTCCTAACATTATAGGTAAGCATATATTCAAGCTTAGTTCCGATAGGACTAACCAATCCTGAAATATAAATGTAAATGATTTACGAAATGCAAAAGCTTAATGTTGGAAGGCAGAAATTAAACAGCAATGACAGAACGGCCTTGACCTTTGACCAAATGACCTCAATATCATCATGCTGCCTCACCATGGTGTATAAAACCATGTGTCCATGCAATCATCAATCAAGCATAATCTGGATGCAAATCATCCCTAAAATAATCACAGTACAAACCCAGTAAGACTATGTGAACATTTTCAAAATCCACTTCTTTAAAATGGAGACTAGATTGAATCATTGCATAGAATGAATCTGTGAACCTTTAATAAAAATCGGATAAACCCTTGCTCGCTGCATTGATTTGTCATTTGAAAAAGCTTAAGCTGGATGCAAATGGGCCATAAAATAATCAAAGTTCAAAACGCGTTAAAGGAACGAAAAAACTTTGAAAATCAATTTCATTTCATTTTATTCAATTCAGATAACCCCTTGTTGATGTGTTGTTTGAAAAAACCTTAACAGTAGCAAAAATCCTTAATCTGCAGGCATACAATTATCTAAGTTCAAACGCAGAAAAAGAAAAGAAGTTTTAAAAATGTGTGGGTTTTTTTACACCATAGTCCTAGACCTGGGCGATATTGCCTTACTTGTGACGAGAACGACAACAGTAAAATATACCGCGGTAACTCAGTATATCGTCATGACATCATATGGTGGGCGGTGGGTTGTAAGGGAAGCATGAGTTTTCAGTAGATTTATGCTGTAATAGATCATAACTCTGAGTCACAATACACATATTTTTGTACTATATACATGTTTCTTCGCGGTAAGTCATCCTCAAGAGCAATGCCATGAACAGTTGTTCCTCACGATGACCTATCTCGAAGAAATATGTATAAAGTACATAAATATAATAGCATATATACATATGAATAAAGTTTAAACTTTCCATTAAACCGCTTTCTTAAGTAAATTTTACCCCCTCATCGATTCTCGCCACGAAATATACATTCAGCCATTTCCATTGAGGAAGATGCGCATTGCAGTACTAGATTCTGAGAGTTGTGCGCAGGGAAATCCCGACGGTCGAATCTGATTGGTCGAAGACTACGATTGACAGCTAGGTGCCGTAATACGGAGGTCGTGTTATTTTTGACAGAACTAGCACAAAATGTTTATCTGATTGCAGAATGCCGGCTTTGTATAAAACAACAACAAACTATCACCATTTTATTATATTCAACTGAATTTATTTTAATCTTATTTATTACAAGAATAGAATGATAACTTAGATAAGCACTGAAACGAGCGCTGACAGGAACACTATGACATTATTGAGCAATGAGCGCACAAATTCCCTTATTCGCATACATAATGGTCATTTGCAGACCTAGGGAAGCCTATTTTTGAAAATTTACCACTGGAATGACTGGCTCGATTATTGAGCCAGTCATTTCATTGGTAGATTTTCAAAGATAGTATTCTCTTGGTCTGCAAATGGAATGACTGGCTCGATTATTGAGTCAGTCATTTCATTGGTAGATTGTCAAAGATAGTATTCTCTTGGTCTGCAAATGGATATTTCTCAAACCTCAAGACAATAGTTAACATTAACCCTTCAACACATATCGATTTGCAGACCAAGATAAAACTCTCTTTGAAAATTTACTACTGGGTGTATTTCAAAAGTGGTCATCATGAGTGATAAAATCTATATGGTGGAGATGATTCCTTTAATGAGTATAATATAATAGTAGGATATATAGGGAATACAAAAATATAATTTCTTTCATTATAGTGTATAAATATTTTGAATAATGGATTAAATAGTTAAGGTACCTACGGATTTTATGGTGTGGGACGGAATTGAATGTCTTAGGTTGAAAATAAGGACCTTTCCAAAAATAAGTTTTGATATTCATAGCAATATATAAAGAGTCCAGCATGGTTAAAATCAAGTTGTCAAACATTTTTTTTTTATATATATATATATATATACATTCCAAGCGCAAAGATTATATTTCCATCCTACACCGTTTCAACGTCCTAAATAGTTGAACCAGTTTATTAATTTAGCAATAATCTTTACTTAACATTCATTAACTAACAATGCCATTATGTCCACATATAACAGAAATTAAAACTGAGTTATCCTTCAATATGTAGCTTTGGCTGGGTAATGAATTATTTTCCGTCCCACACCATTGATGCATTTCCGTCCCACACTATAACATGAATAGTGTGAACTCTGTTGTTTTCATGTACATCTATTTGTGAATTAAAATAAGGCACAATTGCAAGACACCATCATTCCATTGCCTATGCGATGGTTTGTAATGCAATCACAAATGAAACATTCAGTTTTAGTTAGACCACTCAAGATTAGTGGCATAGCGCTATAAAACTATTTTATTCTACAACTGTTTTCTGTCCAAAAATATTTTAACACTACAATTTTGTCCGACAGATATGTTTTACAGCTTAGACGCAAATATTGCTTCCAATTACAAGAATTACTGATATAGCAGACCATAACCTACAAATAGTCTGCCATTTATTTCATAGCCACCACGGGAATGGCTCAGTTGACAATATTGGTCAGTGGCTGTGAGAAAATTGCAATGTAGTCTAAAGTGTTGTTTAAGTAGGTGATGATAAACTCAGTAAAACTATTTGCCAACTGTGCAAATGAGGTGGCTAAGGGTATCAGAGTAATCTGTTTGATTCGTCCAATATATCAAATCCATCTGACTGTCCTGATATACTTCCAGTTCAAAGCACACATAACATACACTGTCTGGAAAGGCTACTGTGTAAGGAGGAATGTCATAGTGACTTCATTCATTGAAATTAACTGAAATTAACTCATCCACTGCACAATCTAGTTTTGGCATTTTTGGGTCTCATCAGGAAGAGGTAGGATTACTATTTGAACCCGTGACACTTAGATTATGAGTCAGAATCCTTACCTGTAGGGCAGTCTCGACCTCATATGTCACATGGTGTCTAAGATGCGGATTTACCATTTTGGAAAACTGTCAATGCAGTGACGATTATGTGACCAGTATGTGACACAGCAATTCTATCCTGACCGCATATTAAACAGAGACCACAACTTTATGCAGTCATGATACCAGTTATATAGCAATTACATGTAATATTATGGTTATGAAATTAATGACTTAGTCACACACCATAGAGTCATCCACTGGCTTGACTAGTTTCCATCTTTATCAGCTCTCGTCAACCATATGTAACATTTGAACCCATGCCCCTCAGATTTTGATTTAGACTCGTTACCTCTAGTTCACAGGTGTCACATGATATGTAGGAAGCCAATTTTACTGTAATGGACACCTGTTGATGCAGTATATTATTGATTATACGAGCAGGATCTGACACGGCACTTCTAGCGTAACCGCCTATCCCACAGAGACCACAACTTTATCGAGACAGTTATTATAGCAAGTATGTGGTATTGCAGTCATGAAATTAATGACTTAGTCCGACACACCATACACTCATTTACTGCACGACTAGTTTCAACCTTTTTTTGGCTCTCATCTGGTGAAGGTAGGATGTGAACCCATGCCTCTCAGTTTACGAGTCAAACTCGTTACCTCTAGGACATCTTTGATTTCATGACAGTAATGCTACACATAATTACTAAGTCCATTCACTGATCAGCTTTAAGAATTCATATCAGGGGTCAGGTAGTACTGCTGATAGACATCCTGACTTCTCAATCCACATGATGCATGTAGTTTCACTAGAAGCAGGTTAATGGTGCTGTATGCTGTGCACTTTGTGTAACTCTTGGTATTATTGGGATGGTATCGAGGCTGCCATCTTGATCTGTCAAAATGGATTTTTAACAGCAAATCACAACTTACAGCAATTTTTAAACATGACACACATTTTGTGTAACTTTTGGTATTATTGGGATGGTATTGAGGCTGCCAACTTCATCAGTCAAAATGGATTTTTAACAGCAAATCACAACTCACAGCAATTTTTAAACATGACACAAATTGCCAAAATTAAGGTGTCAAAGGTTTGCTTTACAAGCTCACAACTGAATTGATACCAGTATCGCATAGTCGATCGGACAAACCTAAAGTTTCTGATGATGATTTCAAGAAAATTGGACAATTATTTGAAGACATGTAAATGAGCTTGAGTCTGTATCCATCTACATTTCACACATTATTTCAAACAATTGATGGATTTAACCCACATTTTATGAGACAACCACTTAACATCATTTTAATTTTCAAATTATTTCAAAAGATTTTCCAATGTTCTCCTATAGTGTGGGACAGAATTTCTTTTTCAAAGTCAATATCTATTATTCTAATACAAAGTTTTGTCTTTTTATTGTAATTACTTAAGAGACATACAAAGCCCTTCTAAGATATATGCATAGTGAAGTGATTCCCATAAAAAGATTTTGCTTTCCGTCCCACACTAATTTTTTCCGTCCCACACCAATGCTTTTTATTGTTGCATAATATAATTGTGCAGGTTGTAGTTTTAAGAGTTCTATATCTTCAACACATGGTTATCCAATTAATAAAGCACAGAAGTTTAATTATTGAATTCCTTTTACTTTCGATAGAATATCACTTTATCTCTATGATGGTGGAAATAGTCAATTCTATCGATTCCGTCCCAACACATTTTGGCCACCTCGCAAATGATTTTGCAATATATCCATAAGATAGGTGTTGGTAGACATCTAGCCTAACTCTGTGTATGTGCTCACAGTGTAACTTACCTAGACCTCTTTACAGTAAATAACAGTAGTCATATGATCTATCAAATTCCGTCCCACAACAAAACATGACTTTTGAAATAGACCCTACTGGAATGACTGGCTCGATTATTGAATAGTGAGCCAGTCATTTCAGTAGATTTTCAAATATAGTATTCTCTTGGTCTGCAAATGAGTATTTCTCAAGACCACTACTAGCTAGACTTATACATTACAAGCAAGAAACGTGAGCATGTTTACGCGTTCTGGTTTTAGACAAGCACGACGTGGAGTAATGATAGCGCCCGGCTTGCTAAAGTCTTTCTGAGGCGACGCTTATTGTGCACGCACACACACAAACACATTTCTTAGCCAACTTGGCGATACATGGAAATTGCGACTGATTGGATTTCCACCAGGTTAAATGGTCAATAGTGATATCAATTGACGGTGATGACGTATAACACAATAGTTCTTGTTTTATGGATGCACTCGGCTCTGGTTGGTCTTTGGCTTCGCAAACAATGACGTATATGTTATTCGTTTCTTAGCTGGTGGATCTGCTACCGAAACCGACTGAGAAGCATTACTGTCATCTGATTTATCACACTGATCAGTGGTCGCGGGTGACAGCCGGTCTGATTCTTTCTGAAGTTCCTCACAAACTAATTTATAATCCTCGTCGTCGAGATAGTCTTTCTTAAATCAAGGGTCCAAGAATGATGCCAGTTTAATGAGTTTCCGGGTGTTGTCGTTAGAATAACGTCGCAAGAGATCTGCCTTAATCTTGTCCTTAATGTCTGTGGTTAAGCTATGCTCGTCATTAGATGTTACTAAAATTTATGTCTCGAGTTTACATAGAAATGGATAGACTGCTGAAATGCTGATGTAATGCTTGAACGTCCTGTCACAATGGTAGTAAGTGCGTCGATTTATGATCTTGGCTTAACACTTTATGAATGGCTGGTTCATGTTCAACTATCTGCTCGACCATAGCGTATTTGAACCCTCACCTTGTCTCCCAGTTAATTAGCAGGCTATGGTTAGGTAAATTCTCGTCTACTTGTGCTTTACGTAACTCGCGTTGTTTTTTCCAGCTGTGATGAAAGCTACTACTAAGAGTTTTGCATAGACCTAGAGCTTGCGACACATGTGTATCATTGCTGAAGCTAGCATTGACACTCAAATGCAAGTTATGTTCAAAACAAGATAGCCGTTTCCATTTCAACAGATCTAGGACTTTAACAACATTTGACCCATTGTCAGTTGTCATAGCAGTTAATTTAGTCTCTGACAAACCCCAATTCTCAAGAGTGGATCTCAATACTTCAGATATATTCTCACCTGTGTGATCCTCCGGGAAGCAAAGCGTCTGTAGATTTCAGATACACAGTGTCCAATTAGAGTCAATATAATGAACAGTGAATCCCAGATATGGTGTCATCTCACGGGCCGACCACAAGTCTGTTGTGGCCGAGAAATATTCTATATTCACCAACTCGCACAGTCTTTCACGTCATTGTAGAGCTTGGGGATGATAGTGGATGTCATCTGCATCCTGCTAGGAAGACGACACCGATAATCGAAAGCAGAGAGCATATCGGCGAATCCTTTCCTCTCGACGACGTATATAGGCATAGATTCCTTGATGATGAATCTACCTACAGAATCTGTTAGTGACTTAGATTTTGTATATGTGCTTGAATAAGGCTGCTCGTTAATGAATGCAGACGATACTGACTACTAGTTTGATGACGGCTGTTTGATGACGAACTAGCTTCTTCTGAATCTCGCTTACATTTCTGAGGCGTTGAACGCGATGGTGATGCCGGTGATAACGTAGTATATTCAGGCGCATGATGGTACTTCAAATGCGACATTAGATTTGAAGTGTTACCTAACTTAACATTCTAAGATTTCAGACACAGTTTACCCGATAGGCTTGGTCTCGTCTAAGACGCTACCATCACTAGCAGCCTCAAAGCCAAGGTGAGTCCAGATAGCTGAAGTACATTTCCGCTTCTGAATCAGATCCATCGCTAAATTAACTAACTACTATAAAACTGATATAGGCAAATATTGAGAACTAACTGACTGACTTCATAAAGCATCTAGATTAATGAAGATTGAAGCATCGCGTAATAACTTGATTAACACCAAATGAAGGATAGATTAGCTTATGAAATCCATCGCTTTTATAAGCGAATATACCGTCGTCAATCCTAGCATAGTGGTCTGATGATAGGAAAGGTGTGAATATGACATATTTCATGCTGTATATTAGAAGCAAAGCCAATTATTACAACATAATAAATAGTTGTCAAATTTATGCTGAGTATTTGTGAAACAATTTGCTTTATTTTCCAAATAATCAGCTGCTATTATCTGAAGTATTCATTTGTTACCTTTAATATAAATTACCATAGGGCCTAACAGATTTAGAAGGAATATGGTTAATCATTGACTGCTAAGTGATCAACGCTATTTCTATAGGCACATCTGTTGTTTGAGCATAGGCCTATCGGTACTAATCCCCAGGATTAACATAGTGGGTGCCTTATTGAGCATACATCAGAGGTTTATTCAAAATCAATTCATGCTTATACATGAAATAAAGTTTGTCGTAAGTTTATTATAATTCTATAAGGGTCATCAGCGCTGCGCTATACAAGTCGATTGTGACCGCATTATTACATAGGTTAATAGTGATGTGACGACCGCTGCTATCATATGATCGTGATCATTGTTATCCAGTCTTGCACACTTTTGTTGATTTAATGAAATAAATTACTTCATGTCAATTGTAAAAGCGTAGGGAATATTTGTAATCGAGATTTACACTTATACAAAATTATAGCAGTTAGAGTTGAGATAATTATATTTGTTATTATGATTAGGTTATAATCAATGTAGATTTCATTATTTACAATATGTATGGAATCTCTATTGATTATTTTAGCAATTATGTAGGAGTTAGGCTTGCACGATATTGTCCTACGAGGTATCGCGATATATTGTGGTGAGAAAATCGCGATATTTCGATATATCATATAACTTATTTTATGGCATATGAATTCACAGGGTGAATTGGTCTTGGGTTGAGTTGGACTGCATGGTTTGGCTTATGTAGACATGTCGCCTTCGCTATGAGTTTTCATATCAGTGTTAACCGAATATGACTTCTAATTGTTAAATTTCAACAAAAACTTTAAATCCAGTCGCCAAGCCTATCGTTAATAACACAAAAATAGGAAATTTCCTGGTGTAAATTTTTCACGCCTTACACCTTGGCTTAATGTATACCTTGCCCATCATTATTATTACATTGGACAACTCAAATATTGCGTACTCTGTTACAATCATCGTTTATCAGATTAAAATTAATTTTAAAATTTGACATTTCATGTCGTCTTTGTGAAAATTCACAAATCGCATGATATTAGATCCATAGATAATGTTTAGATCTGATCCGCATTTACCGAGTACCTGTTTACCAATAATAGTTAGCCTTCAGAAACATCTCGGGTAGTTCACCTTGCTGGCTAAGGCGTGTATACCGTCTCATTTAGCTATCACATTTGTGAACGCACCACCTCTCGCCTCCAATAGTAGGAGTGCGAGCAAAAATCACATGATTTATATATTTTCGTGACGCCATTTCTTGTCAAATTTAGGATTAATTTAGAATTTATACAATATTTATACCGTCGCAGGTAATAATTTCACTCACGCGATCATGGTTTTGAGGTATACAGTACGGCGGCAAGAAATTCTACCCGTAAATTGTGTTCGATTTTCGTATTATTGTCCATCTTTTAAAACAATTCTAAAGAATGAACTTCAACTTTTTCTTGACCTAATCCTAATACAAGCCCACCCCTCTCGCAAAGATGTTGGTTTGGAAATAAATTGAACAGCTTGCCGTAATAGACGGCTACGCTACAAATGACAAATAGGCAGAGTATGGTGTGACAGTAAAATTTTCGCGATATTTTGATTTTTTTTCAAAATCATATCGTAAAAAATTGTGGCTGAAAACAAAATCGTGATTTTCGATATCGGACAATCGTGCAAGCCTAGTAGGAGTTACAAATCAACATGTAGTATTGTATCTGCGTGCTTTGCATTTTTTGGGCCCATCAACAGTTAGGAAATCTTCTGAACATTTAGAATTCACGTTTCTCTAGTCAATACATTTGGCTTGTTGTCACAATATGAACTTTCATACAAGAATCGCTCCATGACTTTGGGTCATCATAATCGCCGACCGCATATGTCCTGGTAATATCATCCATAGCCAGGTCTCCAGCTCCTGGTACTATCATCCGTAGCCAGGTCTCCAGCTTCTGGTAATATCATCCGTAGCCAGGTCTCCAGCTCCTGGTATCATTATCCATAGCCAGGTCTCCAGTTCCTGGTTGCCATTGCTCGTAATCAGATCTCCAGCTCCGGGTCATCGTTAACTGTCGCCAGATATCCAGCTCCTGGTTAACGCAGTTGTGGGTCAGATCGCCAACTTCTGGTCATTCGCAGATCAATTACAACGTTAGCTTCTGGCGGCTCGTGGCCAGTCACATTCAACCTTTCAGATCCACCTACATCGCAGAATAAATTTTGATCATTTTACATTATTTGTGTTGCGCGTTCGTCTGGGTGCACACCCACATCTTTCCGTCATCTTCAATATGATATCAAAATTCGCATTGTGATCATCTTTATCAGCAGAACCCTTTCATCTTCAAGCCACAAAGAAATGACTGTTTCCATCAGGTATTTATAACAGCTATACTACATTCAGGTCGCATATTATTGATTTATTATATATAAATTCTATATTAATTGTCGCTATAATTATATAAAATTATACATGCTGCAATAAAGTCAAGAGATTATCCAATGGTCCATATCCATCACAGGTTCTAAATGATTCAGTAGTCGATAGTCGTCTACACGGACCAGATCGAATATGGGTCATTTTCAACTTGGATAGAGGGGATGTACGCGGATCTCATCTTCCATTAATTAGGAGGAGCATTTATGATTTCTGAAGTGAACTAAATCGTCTGTGATATTCTTTGAGAATTGATATGTGACATCGGATCGAAAAATCGATTCGATGTGATTGATATTAAAACACAAAGAAAGAAGGGAGATTGAAGCAGCCAGGATCAGTCAAATGTGTATTGATAATTGTCGTTTGATCTAGAGGTGATTTCATCAGCATAGGGTTCTTGTTTGGTTCAAATTAGTTTATAAATGTTCAACGTAAGATAATATTAGTAGAGGAATTCAGCAGTTATAGATTCTGAAACCCTGGTTCAATAGAACCATTTATCGCCATATAATATATTAATTATAACAGTTATTTCAATCATGCAGTACTGTTTTAATTACATAACAAATTGCAGAAAGCAAGCAAGAATGAATGAATATTAATTTTTCAAATCTGTCTTTGTTTAGTTCTTCTTAATTACACCCATCTTTTGAATCAATAGGTTAAAGTTCAAATGCTAATGTAGATCATTCTTCAATACATCGAGCTAGGATAAGGAAGTGTTGGAATTTACATCAAATCGATCCTATACGCTTTCCTTCGAATAAAAGGGTTAACCATTCATAATGGAAATCATTTAGCTACCCGTAGACATTTGCAGTACAGATCCTAATTAGCTTTACTGTTTGATGAAGCAAAAACGAAACAAAAATGTGTCTTTTTCGCGTCAAAACCTCGTAGCGTTTCCAGGCGTGGCCAAACACCAAACGCATTGTATTTATTTTATAGGCGCGTCTAACGGGAAGTCTAACCCATCCTACAATATGTTAAACGTATCATGAAATATTTCAAACCCGTCACGGAAAAAGTCAAACGCGCAATCAAATACAGTAACGCTACAAAGATCTTACTACGCGTTATTAAACATAAAGCGGAATCGGTCTATAGTCTGTCAAGGAACCGTACATGTAAACTTAAATTGCAATTGGAGCTGTATATGTGTTAAGTACATGCATCGCCTTTAGCTTTTTTTGTGGCTGTAAATGATAATTGTCGAAATGTCATCGTAATCAATCGTAATTTTGTATAAAATGGACGTGAGTGAACTCCGCACCTGGGTATTCTTTACTGAGTATGAAGCTAGTGTGATGACTGCGTATATTCTAATAAATTTTCAATCCACAATTTCTTTTGAAATCTGGATGAATAAACCAAGATATTCTCTGAAATGGGTTTATTACAATATAGTCTAATTTGAGCCGACGTAATAAGCATAACTTTTTAGAGCAATATATGAACCATTTGCGACTAGTGTTATGCCAAATTTGTCTTCTAACGGAAAGGGAAGCAATTTACAAAATCTGCAAACCTGACATTCGGTTGTTTTCGATTTCACTATTTCATACATAATATGTAACTGAAAATCTCCGCTTTTACATAAACATGCACATGCGTACATAGTTGTTTTGCCTGGGGGTGCGTTCCGGACCGCGAAAAAACGTTTTCCGTTATTAACTGAACACTGTACCGCGTAGAACGCGAACACTTGCCGAACATTCGCCTTCCTGAACTCACTCCAGGAGTATCCGAGTACGTAACGTTATTACCCGTTTTCGGCAACGGGTATCACCGTCTGATTGGTCGAGAATACACGCATATTTAATCAGATTTAGCAAAGATGGCGTCAACTGTTTAGAAAATAACATATTTTTGTGTGTGCAATTCATCAATCTACGCACATTTGGTGTACGCCACAGACTAAAAAGTAGACAGAAAACACGGAATAACGAAACTGCCAATCAGAAAGTGTGATGCCTAGATATATTTGACCATTTCGGCATCTTAACTCGGGCTTATTACTGACTGTGCTTGAAATTAGTTATCTCGAAAATTGTAAACAAAGACACGCATCGATGATCGAGTTTATCGGATTGTTTATCTTCAACATTGTTTTTTCGCGACCAGGGGTAAACAAAATGGATATTTTATATATATTTTGTGTCTGCGGCTCTCTTGCGACAATAAATAACTCTCATTATCGGTGATATTACATTTACTAAAACAAGAATGATAATGCAGGTTACTGGGCCAATATTGGCCTAGTAACCTGCATTATCGGGGAAGTAGGCCCCAAATCTAAACCAATGAATTATCACATTTTACCCATTTGAACCTGAAATCCCAGAATTCCACTTTCACAGTCATTATATAAGTATGATGTTGAATATTTTGAAAGCAATTTGACTGGAAGCTGGCTTTCAGTTAAATTAGTTTCAAAATATTCACCAGAATTTTGACACATTCGTAACAAATTTATTATTTTCTCTTGTCGGTTGAAATTAATTTGACTGGAAGCTGGCTTTCAGTCAAATTAGTTTCAAAATATTCACCAAAATTTTGACGCATTCGTAACAAATTTATTATTTTCTCTTGTCATTTGAAATTGTTAATGCAATAGTAGAAGTACTCCCTTGTTGGAGGCGATATTCCCACCCTGTATTATATTCATAGAATCACAATGACGTCATCACAATCAAATTTCCCATAGTACCCTGGGAGATACGCCATTTTCAGAGGGGCTAATTTAACATTACGAGCAATGGGCCATTAAACCGTAATTACATTTTCTTTAATATATTGCGAAATTCACTCATGATTTCATGTTTTCTTGACCAAATTTACCCATTAAATGGTTCAGCTGAAATTTACATTTTCTTGACAAATATTGGACAGTAAAGGGTTGTAAAGCTGGAGCTTTACTTACCTTTAACTACCTTGTTCTGCTGTTCACAGTGGGGAAAAATTCTCAATCCTTGTTCCACTGAAGATCAAAGAAATGATGAAAACACCATACAACCTTTACCTACATACAGTAAATAAGTCAAACCTGGTCATTTTGGATTTGATTAAATTGTTTATTCATTCACTTAAAAAAGTTTAATGTCATTGTTATTGAATGCTACCATATTGATATAATGCAGTTTGCTCAAACAACCACCAACACACACAGTAGCGCAAACCACCACTGATTACCAGCATGAGCAATATTATATAGGACCAAGATTAAGTTTACTTTACTGTTGATTTTGAGATTTGTATTGTTATCGATGATCAATAACAATACGAGTCCAGTCTCTAGAACAACAGTAAACTATCTTGGTCCTATATAATATTGCCCATGCTGGTGATCAGTGGTGTTTTATGGTTATGCTAAGTACTGTCTGTGTTGATGAATGATGTTGCTGGTCACAGGTCATATATTACTGATAGTGGTCTTTCAAATTTTTGTCCTACTGTTCCAGATTTTGTACGTTTATTTTTGCAACATTTGTTTGTGGTCTGGCTAGGGTTGGGCGATTTTTCGATATTATCGTCAATATCGCGATATACCGAATACCGATACCGTCATAATTTCGAAAAATCGTAAATATCGTCAATACTGACAGGACGATATTGCACTTTTAACTGTGAGCATAATATAAATAACTAAGTTAGAAATGTCATACTCTTACCTCTATTCGGTCCAGTAATAGTCTTTAAGTAATAATCCAGTCGTTGTCTAAGGTAATAAAAACTTAATAAACTCCAAAATAATCTGTGTTCATTTAATTCATGGTTTGTTTGCGCTAATAAAATGATTTAAAGTACAAAATAATCCTTTGTAGTTCACTTTTCATAATTACATAAATAGACAACGCCTTGTTTTTTCTTGCCTCATTCTGAGTGTTAGTCAGTGGGGAATACCATTTGCACTACCCACATTCCAATCTGATGACGTCATTACTACAGGTCAAGCTATTTATCCATTAGTCATTGATCTGCATGGTTAAACATTCTTCTGACCGTGAAAGATTTAAACTTTAAAACTTTTTAGGTCGATAGGAAACCACACACACTTAATCTCTTATCAATACCACAGCTTGGAATGGTGGGTGAGGGGGAAGTTAATCTCTTGCTTTACCGTTATACGTTTTTATGTAACTTTATACAATATATTTAG
The DNA here is from genome assembly GCA_034401795.1 of Chaetoderma sp. LZ-2023a. Classification (NCBI taxonomy): domain Eukaryota; kingdom Metazoa; phylum Mollusca; class Caudofoveata; order Chaetodermatida; family Chaetodermatidae; genus Chaetoderma; species Chaetoderma sp. LZ-2023a. The sequence continues at coordinate 56,701,629 of CM067367.1, forward strand.
CATTTTTAAACGAATCAGATCAAAATTCATTCCACATATAACATTACAGATTTATTCTAAGTCAGAAACAGCCTTAAAATAAATAATTTAGGCCTAATTATTTCCAGTCTTCGATTTGTTGTGGCAGTTTTGGTTGCAGTGTTAACTGGGTTAATTTCACACATCCCGGATACGCCTTGAGATCAATGGATAGGACCGCTAAGTAGTGAGCGAATATGAATAGGTCTACAATGCGGCAAATTAGTATTTAATGTTGCAGACCAAATAAAATCTGATATAATTGTTTCCAGTCTTCACGCTGGTTCTCGTTCAAAATCATGCAGTTATTTTATTAATTTGCATCGTCTACGCTAGCGGTGGGCGTGATAACAGCTGTCGGAATTCTGCAGTGTGAATTCTGATTGGCTCAAGTATGATACGGTGGCCAATCAGATTTTGCTCTGCGGAATTCCTTTCTGCGCAATGAAGTTAATGCGTGTTCCTTGCTCAATCTTTTGACAGTTGTCGTGAGGTAAAGATAACACAAAATACAACACAAGAACAGAAGAAAGTCCTTTATTTTTGTGATGAATACGGTTAGTTGCATTACATTCATTGCTTTAAGCTGTATATTGAAGGGTGTCAAAGTGTGGAATTTTGTGTATTAAATATGCGAAAATGGCAATCATGGCGAGCTCAATTTACGGTTTCAAGGCAACAAATTTAATGAAAATAACTTGTAGACACCACCAATTTGAAATACATGTTATTCTATGTTTACACCCTAACTCCACACCCCACACAAATGACGATATATCGTGATACCGCGGTATTTTAATGAGATACCGATATCGTCATGCCTTGAGCAAAATTTGCCCAACCCTAGGTCTGGCTATGTTTCAACAGTAGCAGAAATAGAAAGTGAAACAAATATGATTACACAGGGAGTTATAAGCATTACATAATGGACCTTTCCATTTTATCCATCAATCATGATGTCATAATCAACTACATGATGCATAAGGATGACAACATAATCAATGACATAATGAATGACGTAGATAAGTTCGTCAATCTTCACAGACACTTAATTGATGATGGACTATATGTATTCTATTTAACCCTTTAATGGACAAATTTGGTGAAGAAAATTTTAATATCCACTTATTGAATGTCCAATTAGAGGCCAAGAGAATGCAATTTTTGAAAATTTATGACAAATTACTGGCTTGGTCATTGAGCCAGTCATTTGTGGTGAATTTTCAAAAATTCTATTCTCTTTGCCTGTAAATGGACATTACACAAGGCCATAACAGAGGCCAGTTTTGGTCGGCATGACCATTAAAGGGTTAATAAAAATGATGTCGAATATTTTAAAACTAATTTGACTGGGAGTTGTTGCTGTCATATCAACAGCTTACATGTGTAGTTTTCAGGAATTTGAGATTCAGAGTACAGAGATCGACCCCAATGCAGGTAAAGCTTGGGTGGCGCTTAGCTAGAGATGGGCGGGGCATAGCTAAAACTGGATTCCTCCCTTAGGCAAAACTATAAGTAAGACTGAGCGGTGGTAGTGAAGACCTGACCTAGCACTGTAATAGTAGCATGACAAAATAGCATTCTATCTGTGTGGGTACAAGTACATTATGTAATAAATTATTAAAAAGTGTACCAACACAAATACTGATAGAATGTTACATGTATTTTGACATCATGATACTGGTGCACTGCCCGGTCAAGTGTTTACTACCACCACTCAGTCTCACGCGACAATAATAAATTAGCTACTATAATCTCACTCTGTCTGAGTACAGCGTACATTGCTCATAGTGATATTCACTATACCACCACGTACCTCACCGATAATATTTGTTAGAATAAACCAGCACGATTATAATCATGCCAGTTTATTCATTCATTTTGTTGGGTGACATGCATGGTGGTACAGTGGTACCTGATAAGCATGCTGGGTTATTCATTAATTTTTCTGGGTGGCATGCATGGTGGTTACAACTCCGGTGATGTGAAGTTTGAAAGAAAAAATTCTATGTAAACTAGTAAAAAAATATTTATACCTGGAAACGCCTCAGCTGCTCTCGGAGAGCATCTAGACTTCAAAGTTTTCCGGTGGAGAATTGGTGTTTCCAGCTGAGTGACCGCTGAGGACAGTGAATCGTGCATGTCAGGAGAGTGAAAGACTGATTCAAGTCAGACCACCAATGACCAATAGGAAAATATTCTATTTGCACATATTTGGTATGTGGGTTATCCATATGATTGTGGATTGGCTGACAACATTTATTTTATGTAGTCAGAGATTGGGGTCTTCCAGATTTATCTAGATTTCCCATAGTCCTGCCCATACTCTCACACATCATTTGACACCCTCTCAATAGTTTTAAATTAAGCCAGAGAGCCACTACATTTAGAAAGGACTAGTGATTACTAGATTCTATTATAGCCCTTCAAATCTTTGCAGAGCAAGGGAAGACCATTTTAAATTTTACCACTGAAATGACTGGCTGAATTATCAAGGCAGTCATTCTACTGGTAAATTTCCAAAAATAGTCGTTTTGCTCTGCTCACAATAGAGGAATTTTCTTACCACCTTGACCATTAAAGGGTTGACATGTCAAATTGTTACCATTGGGTTGGTCAGTTACAAGTTGTACTAGCCCTGGTCAATTTCTGCTAACCTCGCGCTCATGTTAATTTTAACTCCTGCTCTCACAGATCATTTCTCCTTATGACCTCCAGATTTTTCAACTCCTCCGAAAGCGGTGGATGGAATTCAAACAAATGTTGTAGGTTACTATAGAATGCAAGAGGCCATTTTTATCTCAACTACGGAGTAAAATGAGCTATTGTGATACCATGCATGTTGCCCGGCGGCGTCTAATTTGTGTTTAGCTCAACTTTTCTGTTTATATCTCATGTTTGGTTGATCATACTGGTCATAAACTTGGACACATCCCTCCATATAATGACACGCCATCACACAATGATGTTCTGCCCAAAAGGTCAAAATCACTGATATGCATGGCAACCATTTGCTGTCCGCCATCCATCCGTCAACTTATGTTAAAAAACATAAGTTGACGGATGGACGGCGGACAGCAGATGGTTGCCATGCGTATCAGTGAGTTTGACCTTTTGGCCAGAACATCATTGTGTGATGCCGTGTCTCATACATACATTAACAACTTGGCGGATTTCAAACTAATTTGGCTGGAAGGACCCTAATGCTTTCGGCTTCCGAACATGCACACAGAATTCTGATTGGTCAATTTTTGTGTGAAAATCTTTGACTTTATGAAAAATCTAGCAGAAATTGTCAAAACGCTACTCCTCCTTAACCGCTTGACAGATTGCAACCATAGTTGGCTGGACATAAATTGCCAAAATGCATATTCTCCATGACCGCTTGGGGGATTATATCCAAATTTGGCAGAAGGATTCTGTAGTAGTTGGCTCTAGAACGTCTATTCAGCATTTTTTTTTAGAATTCTGTGCTTAGCAACAACCGTCATCAGATGAGATATTTTGACAGTTCGCCTCTATGTCCGCCTCATCTCAAAAGAAAAATAGGAAGTGGAAATTAGATACGGGTATACAGGCAACCTGCTGAATATTTTGAAAGGTTTTGATGGATAGATAGATAGATAGGTATGTACATACTCAGTATATTTTATAGGCAGCCTTTTTTGACATAGTAGCGGCCTTCTCTGCTGACGGCCCTTATTGCCATACACCGTCCAGGATGCCATTACAGGCCCTTGGCCCCCTTGTTGATAAGCCTTCTAAATTTATTTTATGTTTGAAGTCAATCATCAGAGTTCATTGCTATCATGAAGTCGAGATTCATGGTTGCATTACAGCCACATTTCTGGTATTACATTTGGCTCCTCCCCTGGGGTAGTGAACGTGGTCGATTGCTATGACACGCCATCGACCAAACGATCTAGTTATCACTTACTTTCCATCATCAGATAGATCCAAGTTATCAGAGATTGTAACCTACAGCCTAAAATTTTCTTTTGATCACTTCCAGCGTTGTTAAATCTTAATGTATGATCACACAACCTCCTTTATTAAAATTTGAGCAAAATCTGACCAGTTTGTTTCCGATTTATACATAGATTAAAATTTGTACCCAATCTGGATCAAACTTGGTTTTTGTCCAGATCACAGCCAAAGTCTGGAAATCCTTGTTTAGGTTATGTTGCTTTTTTACTGTCGTCTAATAGTACACAACTGTCAAAGCGTCATGAGATTAGTTCAACCAATCAGATTTGCCATTGATGGCTTTTCCAACAATATCTCTGCCAATCAAAGATAACGAGGTTAAATATATACGCGATGACGTCATCAGAATGGAATGGTGTTCCAGTTCAAGACGATTGTCCATTCGGCATCAGACATATCGAGATTTTCACTATAAAAACGCAGAAATTAGACGAATCCCGCGAAGAAACACTAAATTAAATACATCTTCTGATAAATCCAGCCACAAATTGACGTAAATAAGTTAAAATCTGTTGTACGAATCGCTCAAACTTTGCTAAGCACGCGAGATACATGTACGGAGAAAACATGTACTGATAAGCGGGTCTGCCTAGACTAGGAACCGAGTACCCGTTTGCTTCTAGCCATAGGACTCGTCGAAAGAACTGGAGAATCGCGGTTGGAATTGATGGCGCATTCAATTTATCGTAAAATTTTCAAACGCTACCAAACGCGTAGGGCAAAAAGTTAAACTCGTCATTCAAAATGTCAAGCCCGTAGTGTCAAAATTCTAACCCGTCAAGTTAAAATTCAAGATGCGTATTGAGATTTTACCAAACGTGCTATGTCTAAGCAAATCACTACGAGAAAATGATGGGAAAATGATGCCATACAGATGCGTTTTAAACGAGCTTTAGGATGTGTTTAAGTAAAGCTAACTAAGATCTGTACTGTATTCTATCATTTCCATTTTGGGCTAAGCATTTTGGCAATAAAATATCCGGTAATCATTTGAATAATGACGTCATAATCATTACTGATGTTTTGTCTTTTGGATAAAACATATCCGTGTTTCGCATCGTATAGTAATCTAATCCACGCCAATGATAGTTAACTTCCTTACAATGATGTCATTAGATTGGAATGCGACCGGGATATCGCAGGAATTATCCAATCGGAATAAAGAAATCAAAACGAGGCTTATCTGGTTCTGGACTTAACATAACACCTGGATACCTTTATTATTATGTGTTAGTTTGGTTTTATTTTCATAAAACATACATTGACAATGGAATATTACTACATTATATAGATTGGTATAAGACACAGCCCTTTATAAGCCCTAAACTGGTTGATTTTGGTCATTATTGTATAGAAATTGAGACAATAATTAAATTTAACAATGCATATAAACTTCGTCTTGCAAGTTTTAATATTTCATTATCATAACAGACGGTATTTGCGGTATATTGGAAAATGATGACGGTAACGATAACGATAATACCGCAATATTCACGGTACTATCGGGAAACCGCCCAGGTCTACCTAGTCCTAATGATCATATAGAACAAATCTGTGAAGTTGTATGGTAAATCTGATAACTCGCTAAAAACCGTAAACATGTTAAATTTTCACACAAAAGTCTAAAAATAAACCAAGTCTAATCGGTGTAAAAATACATATTTCATTTTGATGCAGACTAGTTCTAGGCATCGCATAAAACAAATCTCTACAGTTTTATCGAAATCCGCTAATGCTTTAGTGACTAAATTATCATTTGGAAAAACTTAACTTCATCGCCATCAGAAAAGTGATACACATGTCTCACTTCATGCTTTGCAGACGAAACACAAAAAATATTGAAATTTTCCTAACAAATTTGAGGTTAAAGGGTTAACCAAGAATCAAGATAGTCAAGAAAATTAAAATTTATGCTTAGTCATGTTAGTAAATGTCCATTTGCTGACCAATGAAGACCATTTTCTTTTGACCTGCAAATGGACATTCATCAAGACCATTGCAGATTTGGGGGGGGGGCTTGAATGGCAAAAGGTTAAAGGATTTCTGACCCGTACTAGTCTTCGCTTGGCTTACAAACAGGCATTTCTCATGAATATCATCGCCATGATCGCTGAAGGAATTTTTTGTCTGGCTTGACAAATAAAGGATCAATTCAAGTTAGGGTAGATCTCAGCAGAATACCATAACCCATCCTTTAATTCCTAAATATGTATGAATTCCCCATAAATATCTAAATACATGTACATGTTCAACTAATTTTTACCTGTGAATAACTGCCACATCTTCACGTAGATCTACTTCGAAGCGTTCTTTCATAAACTGCGGTGGTTGATCTCCCACTCGGATACGAACCCGTTCCACATCAGACTGCTGTAGAGGGTCTCCATTCACATTGTTCAGTCCCATATCCCGTACACTAACATACAGCACATACTCAGCATTTTCCGGAAAAGGTTGGATATTTGCAGCAGTTTGGATTGTGCCATCTGAACGATTTAAAACAAATCGGCTCCGAGCGCCAGTGCCTGTAGAAATTAAAGAAAGAAATGCATGTAGAGGTTCTGGAATGAGGTCCCATTTAATATCACTATTATCAACCGAGTTCAAAATTATCACATTGTACAAGCTTTAATGATATTAAATGGGGCTGAGTTGGAGATATAGACAAATAATTTGACAAATTTTACAATAATTTGATTCCTGAAACCCATTTGAACACACAATTTTGAGCCGTTTTCATCGCTGTGACGCATCACTTGCTAACAGTTCTGACTAATGCACCACATAAAATAATGACAAACAAAACATTGTTATTTTGGACTTAAACGCAACTAGGGTATATAATATATACACAGTACAGGCTAGAAACAACTTGTGACTAATGGCATGAGAACAAAAACGAGATTAAATTTTGGTTGCGAACGCGCTGGTCGGTGTCACGTCGCACTGAAGAAAAATAAAGTTATCAAAACACTGAAAAATGTGTATGAGAAAGTTTGATGTGCGCGCTTATATAAAAACTACTGCGCTCATAAAATACTCACGATTTAATGCATACAGGCCTATAAAGAAATCGCGATGTACATGTACCGGCTACAAACAAGCACGCGTCAGTCATTGAGAAACGGAAAATATTTTGCAATTGTGCATTTTCCGCAAAGTGGTGTAAATATATCTCGCATTTGATATGTCTCTTCTCCCAGTTTCTCTCATTTTTTCATTGGCTGTCACTCTGCCAGCACTCAAATTATCCAATCAAATCGCGAATAAAATTTCTCGTCTTGGAACCCAATAATTATGTTGGCAAGTAATGTGCTGCGCTAATGAACTGCTGTGTCAAATTTACTCATGGCTATGGAGACCAATTTTGACAGTAATGTAGCACCAAGATGTATTATATTATAACTAAACTACTACGAAAATGTCTATGGCGCCCTTCTGAAATGAAGTTTCTTGATATTTGATCATTTTACGTCTTTTGAAATGATCGAAGTGACAGGTTTTTAATAATAAAATGGTGGCCCGACCGATAGCCAGAACACAACATCAAACTGTTACACGTACTAAAGCTGTCTGAAAGTGTTTTAACCGTGCATACAGTATGCACTGTGTAGACCAGTATATAGGATCAGGGAATCAGACTAATGCATTGCAGTTCCTGACCATTCAGTTCCTGGTTAATTTTACAAAACTATGTGCAATCATTGGTGTACTTCGTTGACTTACAAAATAGTAACGCAATGTCCATTCATGCTGGAAAATCATGGAATTGTTGGTGATGGTGTGTATTATTTAAGATACACACGTACCTTAATAATTTATTAAGGGCCCTAACAGGGCACCAGACAGAATCATCTGGTGACAGTGAGGACGTTTATGAATTATGATTGGTTTACCCAAGAATTTTACAGACTGAGTTTCAAATAGAAATTCAGCCCTAGAATAGAGAATAATGCTATTACCTGTAACTTGAAACCTATCTAGCTGAAGCTACTGCAAGAAGAAAGACTGCTTTAAGAGTAAGATGTTTCAAGCACACAGAACCCAAAGGTTCGAAATGTTTTCCCGCCAAAACCTGTAATACCAAGGAGAGGTTCCAAGAAGGGAGGGGTTTCTTAAACGGAGGGCGAGAATTACCCATACCCTTAATAAGGTCGTGAAAGGGTTTCTGAACTTGGAATGAAGGGTCAATTAAGCACTTGACGAGAGTTCAGACCAAAACGATAGGATTTAACAGTGTTAGCTGAAAGTTTCCTCTGATCAAAGAGGAAAACGAGAAAGTCAGTGACCTGGGTTACAGAGGCCTCAATGGGCAAGATAGAATGGTCTGAACACCATTTTTAAAAAAATTCAAATCTAGCTTTATAAATGTTTCTGGTGGAAGATCTGAGAGAGGTCTCCAATAATTCTTGAGATCTGATAGAAAGGACTGTCGAAGATGGGGGCAACTCGACAGTTTCCAAACTGACAGGTGAAATATTTCTGAATTTTGATACAGAATCCTGCCTCTGTTCTGGGATAAAAGATCGTGAGAGACCGGAAGTAGAGGGAGATCTACAAGAATGTCCAGGAGATCCGGAAACCACGATCTTGTCGGCCAAAACGGAGCTATTAATAGGACTATGCAGGGATGTTGTCTGATCTTTCTGAGGACCAGCGGAATGAGAATCGTAGGGGGAAAAACGTAGGCGAACATGTTGTCCCATGATTGAGCTAGAGAGTCTACTGCCAGAGCCAGAGATTCCGGGAAAGGAGATATGAAAGTGGATATCTTTCTGTTCTTGAGAGTAGCAAATAGATCTACATGGGGACGACCGAATTGAAGGAAAATGGATTGGACTACAGCCTCTTTCAATTCCAATTCTGTTTCCGGAATCTTTGAAGGGCGAGATAACTGGTCGGCCAGAAAGTTCAGTTTGCCTGGGACATGAGAAGCCTGAAGGGAAATGTTGCGAAACCTGCACTAATGGAGAATGATCATGGTCTCTCGACACAGAGAAACTGACCTGGTTCCTCCCTGATGATTGATGAGAGACTACTGTGAAATTGTCTGATCTTATGAGGACTACCTTCCCTAAAATCATGGATTCCCAATGAACTAGGGCATGGAAAACAGCCCACAGTTCTAAAAGGTTGATGTGGTGGGAAGACTCTACAAGGAACCAGATTCCTGAAATCTTCTTGGAATCCCAGATGGCACCCCATCCTTCCTGAGAAGCGTCTGTGAAGAAGATAGCTTGCGGATTTAGAAGATGGAGAGGTACTCCTATAAGAAGGAATTGACGATCTAACCAAAACTGGCAATGAGTCATGAGAGATAATTTGATGAGAATACGATGATCCAGGGAATCTAGACTGATCCCAGTGGGCCATGAGATAAAATTGGAAAGGTCTTCTCATCAAAGGAACCCAAGGGATTACCTTCTCTACTGACACCATGAGGCCTATAATTCTGAGAAAAGATCTGGCCGTGACTAAATGGCCCACTTTGATAGATTGTATTGTAGAAATCAGAGTTTGAACATTTGGGAGTGATGGAAATAACTTCCCTTGAGACAGGTCGAAAGTAACCCCCAAATGGGTAAAAATCTGACTTGGGAACAGGCGAGACGTTTCTATGTTGATAATCCAACCCAGGTGAAGACAGACCTGGATAGCATCTGAAACATTTGCAATGAGAGAGGCAGGATCTGGAGCCTTGAATAGCCAATCGTCGATGTAGACGTGGACTGAGATGGCCTGGAGGTGAAGGCAAGAGGCTACTGATGAAACTATTCGAGTGAATACATAAGGGGATGTGGTCAAGCCAAAGAGAAGGCTGCAAAACTGCCAAACTCTGCCCTGGTATGCGAAGCGAAGGAACTTGCGAAAGGAAGGGTGGATGGGAACATGAAAATAAGCATCTTTGAGGTCGATAGAGACCGTCTACAATCTGAAGAGATTGAATGATGGATTGGACCGTCTCCATCTTGAAAGACGGGCTTACTATGAGGAGATTGAGAGCTTTGAGATTTATGATCGGTCTCCAGGCCCCCCCCCCCCCCCCATCTTCTTCTGGACAAGGAACATGGTCGAGAAGTATCCTGGATTGCATTGCCAATCCAAAACCTCCTCCACAGCATGTTTTGATATGAGGGAAAGAATCTCGTTTTCCAGGGCTAATAGCTTTTCCAGGCATGAGGGAATAGGAGTCCAACGAGGGGACAAAGAAAGAGGAGGGTTTACCTTCCAACGAGGATGATGGCCTTGGTGAATGGTTTCTAGAACCCACTTGTCTATAATAAGAAGCTTCCAATAATTGATGAATCTTGATAAGCGATTGCCTACTGGGATAATTGGGAACTTTGAAATGGTGGGGGCCTTGAAAATCTAACTCTACTGGAATAGAATGAACAAGACCATCTTCTGAACCTATAGCGTCAAAAACGAGATTGATAACGACCACCAGAATTACGAGAACCTCTAGTGTTTCTTAAAAGGGATCTGAGCTCTCAACCTGTTAGAAACCACGTCAGAATATTTGTCCTGAACAGGAGATCTACGTTGAGGAGACTTTCGAGGAGTGAACCCTCGAGGAAGATCTAACTGGAGAAGGTGATCTAGATCTATTGAATGATCTATTAGAGTTTACAAAAGTCCTAGACGGGAAGGATGACTGAGAATCCGGACGAGAGGATTTCTTAGGTGGAGATGAAGAGGGAAAAGATCGAACTAGAGTAAAAGATCGTTTCTTAGAGGGCTGAGACAAACCCACTTTGACAGAAATCTCAAGTTTCTGAGATATTGCTAAAGGACCAAGAGCTCTTTTCCTACGATAGTTATTAAGAAAACCTATCAGACGAGCATCTAGGTTAAGATTAAATCAAGAGATATCTGCCATGCAAGCTAAGGAAGACTGAGGAATAGATTCTCCTCTAGAAAAAATCTTGAAAAAAGCTTCTGACAGAAGAGCCGAAAAGTTAGATAATCATGGCCGATTCAGAAACTACCGATCTACCTGTGTCTTTGATCAGGTCCCATGCATCACCAAATAAAGACTTAGACCTGATAGCTGCGTTAAATCTGAAATAGAGACTCTAACAGAAGAGGTTAATTCTGGAGGATATAGAGAAAAATTTGAAAAACAGGCCTGTGGGGAAAAATGATCCAATGTATCAGCGGAGAAGTTATTGATGGGAATAACTCGATTAAAGGAAAGATTATCTTCCGCCACCAGAGGAGAATCATAAGAGGAAAGATTGGTACGTTCTGGTAGTAAATCAATATGAAGAGTATCAGCAATCCATTGATGGGTGCCAGACCAATCATTATCAGAAGCCCTCAAAAGAATAAACTTGGAATCAGGAGGAATACCATGAGAAGCTTCCTGAGAAGATTGAATGATAGGATCCTGAGAAGAAATCACTAAGGAAGCACCTCTACATCACTAGATAAGATATCCGACACTAAAGAAGGATGAAATGAAGGAGACGGTGATAGAGAACTGGCAAATTTGACTTTGGGACGAGGATGACGAAGGATGCTTCTAGGAACCAAACTAGATTCGAATGATGGGAGGAAATCAATAGCGCTTTTAAAAGCAGTGATAATGGAGTTACCCGAACTGTCTTTAGACAAAGAAAAATCCTTATTTGACAATCCAATAGAAGTGATTTCATTAACCAATGATTCATTAAGATAACAGGTAACTAGAACCTGGGAGGGATTATCTTGGAAAATATAGTCTGAGGAAGAGGAAGAGAGCTGAGAGCTAGGAAGATTTTCCCCAATAGGTTTAGAATGAGAGCAAGAAAGATGATCACTAGATGAGTAGTAGGGAAAATCTGAATTAGAATGATCCTGTAGAGAATGGTTAATGACTGAAATATGTCCATCATGAGAAGAATAAGGATCCAGAGATGAAGGTTGAATATTAGACCTAAAACTACCGGGAGAAAGATGAGATCTAAGCATGCTCGGGTCTCCAATGGGATCTGAGCATGGATCCACTAACTCCGGATGCGATCCCAGGGCTTCCCTGGGATTAATAGCAGGATACCGGAGAGCCGATCGTCCAGAAAAATCTTTAGATAGAAAGATTGATGATTGGGAATTTTGAACTAAACCCGGGTCCGGAGCCCAAATGAAAGGAGATCCTTCTTGACAGCACACAACCCCAGAATGTTGATATGAGCTGTCGACTCCTCCAGGGACCAAAGACCGGAAACCGACAGTGAGTTCCAGACCGCTCCCCATTCCTCCTGAGAAGCATCTGTGAAGATAATCGCCTGAGGAGGACTTTACCAGTGTAACACCCATCACAAGCAGAGAACGATCTTTCCCAAAAATCTAGATGAGGCATCAAGTGTTCTCTGATGGGAATCTGATGGTAAATAGAGTGAACTGACTGCTTCCAAAGTGACTTTAAATACATTTGGAAGGATCTTCTCATCAGCGCCACCCATGGAATAACATTCTCTACGCTGACCATCAAACCTATTACTCTCAACACAAATCTCACTCTGAACATGGGCGAAGACAGAATTTCCATTGCCACTGATAAAGCCTCTAATCTTGGATCTGAGGGGAAGACTAGACCCTGGGCCAGATCGAAAGAAACGCCTAGATGCGTAACGATTAGAGAGGGACCTAGGCTTGATTTCTTAGATTTTAAAATCACCCACGGTTGCATGCCAGACTGCAAACCTCTGGAAGAATTCCTGAGAGAAATGAGGAAGACTTTGCCTTTACTAACCAATCGTCTATATAACCGTGAAGATGACTAGAACGACGATGTAAAATTCCTGACACGGCTGAGACTAGGTGAGTAAAAAGAAATGGAGCCATGGTTAGGCCCCAAAAAGCATGGCGCGAAACTGCCAAACTGGAACCTTATAAGCAAATCATAGGAATTTTCAGAGGGGAGAATGAGAACATGAAAGAAGGCGTCCGTATGATCGATGGAAATGACCACATACCCTGATCTAGACTGGAAATGATCTGGGAGATGGTCTCCCTCTTGACTTGGGAGTATGAATCATGAAATTTAATATCTTCAAATTTATGAAAGGACGCCAACCTCCCGATTCCTTGGAAACTAAAAAGATGATTGAATAGAAAAAACGGGTCTACTCACCAATGGGGAACATCATCTATTGCCCTCTTGACAATCATGGATTCCAACTCCTCTTCCAAGGCAACCAATTTTCCTGGATTGGATGGATTTGGTGTCCAGTGGAAGCAAAGAAAGAAGAGGAGGATGATGGATCCAAAACGGTGCATAACCCAACGAATCTGGGAGAACTAGCCAGGAGTCCTGATTAACAGCCTGCCAATTCTCCCAAAACAGAGACAGGCAACCCCCCAACTGGTCCGTTGGGTAAAAGACACTGGACCGATTGATCCAAAGGCACAAGAAGATGGGGAGGGTTGATTAAAGGAAGGGAGAAAGTTAGACTTACCCGGGAATAGTCCACACCTTCAAACTCTCTTTCCTTGATAACCTCTAAAGTAGAGCTGGGCGGTCTGACGGTAGTACCGTGAGGACCGCGGTATACCATGAACCGATACCGTGACCGTTGACATTTCCAAATACCGTGAATACCATCCATATTGTTGGAGCAATATTTGAGAAATATTCATAAAATCTGACTTGACCAAGGGTAAATAAGTGCTAATAGTGCCAAAAATACAGGCATCCCTAACTATTAGCCGAGTTCAGGTGAAAGGGTTGTTGTAAAAACAAACGTCAAGATGTCAATTACAAAATAATGACAGGCAGAATTGTATGTCAAACGTACGTCTTGAGTCTCACGGTAAAATTGCTTTATTTAAAACATCTAAACTCATTCTCTGGCCATCCGCCGGTAGTAATTACACTATAATATATTCCCGTTTCTATTATTTGTAATTTATTTTGTCACCGAACAAACACGCTAGAATAACAAAATAACATACAAACTGCGTGCTATTCAAACACAACAGCGATCTCGCAAAGACGTATCTGATTGGTTGTTCATGAACTAGACCGTGGGAAAACACATTACTATGCTGAATTTATCAATGAAAATTTACTAAAACCTAGTATTTGCTCGCGCCGTTTTGATCACGTGCTAATTTATTAACAACGAGCAGCGTTGAAGTCGTTATTTTTTATTTTTCTGGCTTGTTTTAAGAAATTTCTTTACGGATTAAATCCAGTTTAAGTAATGACACCTAAAAAGTATAGTGTTTTAGTTTTTGTAATTCATTTTTCAACTGGCTAACGTCGGAAGTTCGCGGAAATAGCTTTTTACACGCATTGTTCACGTGAAGCATGGCGAGTAACGAGTCTGCACATCGGGTACTCGGTAATTATCAGAAGCTTTGGAATTGGCTATATTCAATGTCGCGTTATATGTATGTGTATAGGCCTGTTTTCGCGAGTAACAGAATATACGACTCCAACAGAAATAAAAGCGTACAACACTCGCCCCGTTTAAATACTCGCAGATTTTGTGTGGACTCTGTTTATCAAAGCGCTCGACTGCCAAAATAAAATTTACCGTTTGCTGGGCGCACGCATTAATAGCAAGAATAATCCAGATTGAAAATAGTGCACCCCAATGTCTCAAACAGCGGGTTATAGTTAGCGAGTCGAACACACCCTTTGACCGATATTCCCGTGAATGATATTATGTCAATAAAAATAGTGACCTAATAAAATTGTGAAACTAAACAGACGCAATAGCCATGTTTTTCTTCTCTAAATCAGGAAGTCGATTTATTTATTTTACCTATATTTACCGTTGATTGGAGATGGAAGTGAAAAGGAAATGGAAAAAATTGTTCTAATTTCGTGGCATGCCTCAAGCTCAGATGACGGTATACCGTGGTACCGCGGTATTTTTTCATGGTACCGGTACCATCATGTAAATATCAATACCGCCCAGCTCTACTCTAAAGGAAGAACGACCTCTCAACCTGGAACTAGGACGAGAAAGGGACTAAATCCCTCTCGCCCAAGGAGAGAAAAACAGCCTCCCTTGGGATCTAGAACGGTGAGAGGATACGGAATCAAAACAATCCTCCTCCGCGATCTATCTTGAAGATAGGAAGTTGATCGATTAGACTTATTAAAAAACTTAGATGGATAAGCCCCAAATAGGTCTGGATAAAGGCTCTTTCTTCTAGAAGAAAATGCGCTCTTTGCTGAAGAACCCTCTCTTGAGAAGAAGAATTGGTAAAGGAAATCTGAGCCTGAAGCTCCCTAGAAACCTTCAGGCACACAGATTCCGCACGAATAAGACTGGAAGCCGACTGTCCAAATATATCCTGACCAAAACAAAAGGTGGTGGGGTGTGGGGGGGGTGTGTGACTGAATAGACTATACTTCAAAGAAAAAGAAATAGGACCTCAGAAACCTACCTAAACCTTCTCTTAGAATTAATGAGATCCAAAGATATGAAAACCGAACTGAGAGCACCACGAGACAGAACCGCCAAGGAACGAAAGACTGTTAACGGAACCTGAACACCACGTTCTAGAGACTTAATAACAGCTACAGATAACAGAAGAGCAAGGAAAAAGGCAGACTTAAGCAACGATCTGCCAACAGACTCCCAATAAAAAGAACAGAGGAATGATCAATACTGGAAGACTCTTATAGAGGAAAGAAAACCTCAGGAGGGGCCAGAAAGAGCCAGAGAAGAAACTTTCAAATAAACTCTGGGGACCTGAACAGGAGCATCGATTAATAAGAAAGAGAAAACTCCTTCCAGTTAACATCATGTACAAAAAAACCAGCATATCTACTACTACGTTATCAACAGGAAGAACTTGAGTAGAAGAAGAAGAATCAGATATAGAAAAAACAGACCCGAACGAAGAAGGGTCAATAGAAAAATCCTCCTTAAGAAGAAGAGAAAAAATAGAGGAGCCACCTGAGAGCCATGGACCAAACTTCCCAAGAAGCTCTGACCAGACAAAAACCTCTTCAGATCCCTGGCCCCGACTGACTAGTGAACTGAGCAAGAGAAGAAAGATTAGGAGAAGAGATGAGAATAGATGAAACACCTGAGACTGAAGATTCAGCTGCTCTAGAGAAAATAGGCGAACAGGGTCTTCTCGAAGACTCAAGAAAGGAAGAAGCTTGAACAGAAGGAAAAGAATCCAAGCCATGATCCAGACTAGAAGACAAGGAAGGATGAAACAGAGAACTGGCAGAAAAAACTTGAGGGAATCTAAAAACAAGCCAAAACAAAAGAACGATCGAGAGAAAGATCCCTAAACACAGAAAACATAGAAATCTAAGCACTATCAACAATTAGAAATTCTAACTCGGGAGAAAGAACACCGGAAACAAATGAATCAAGCTGATCAAAGGAACGGGAAATAGAAAAGGAAGGATGAGGAAGAGAAGAAAAAAGGAAGAACAAAGGGAGAAGAAAAATAAGAAGAAAAAGATTTAAAATCTGGAGGATGACAGGAGAAAAAGTAAAGAAGAAACTGAAAATGGAAGTGTAAAATGATGCTCAGATAAATTCTTAGTCTAGGCTAACCGACTATGAAGATCGCTATACCGGAATTTACGTCCCAACCGGAAGCTGAAGTTGGAAGTCTATAGTCTATCCGGATCTAGACCACCCGGATGTACACCCCTAGAACCGGAAGCGGAAGTGTACAGACCTGAATCCCAACCGGAAATGGAAGCGCTCCTACCGGAAGAGATAAAAAAATAAATAAAAAGGGTCCAGAGACGCCAGCTATCCAGTATGACCGGAAGCACTGCTAAACCGGAAACGGAAATAGGAACCGGATCTTGAAGACCTGGATGTTCTGAAAAACCGGAAGTCAGACCAGACACAAAAAGAACGGACGTAGATCCGGAAAACGGAAGTAATCCCTGTCCTGAGGACCTGAATCCACTACAACTGATCTATTTGACATTGGCATATATGTTAAAGACGGGGGCTTCCGCCGCCGCCACCACTGCTTGAAGGTCATGCCTTATCTTCTTATTATCAACCTCAAGACTCACGTGGGTTTGACCTGGTGACCTGCTATGAGATCACCTTCGAGAGATTTTATGTTCTAATTATTTGCTCTTTGTTCTTTATTCATCCACTAGATCGGAAGTTACGTCCCATCCGGAAGCGGAAGTCGGAAAAGTTTATTAGTCATACCGGAAACAGTCGAAACGGAAGTAAGAACCGGATCTTGAAGACCCGGATGGCCTGCAAAACCGGAAGTCATACCAGAAACGGGCGGAACAGAAGTAGTACCGGAAAACGGAAGTAAACCCCGAGTCCCGAGGACCCGAATCCACCACAACGGAACCGGAAGAACTAGCAAAACTAGATTGCGGACTATGGTTATAGGTGAGCTATGAAGAATCTTGACGACCGGTATGACTAAAATTTTGGCATTAGCATAATGCTTTTGGACGGGGGCTTCCGCCGCCGCCACCACTGCTTGAGGTTATTCCTATCACCTTCAAGACTAATGTGGGTTTGACCCGGTGACCTGCTACAAGATCACCTTCGAGAGCTTTGTCGCTCTAGACTTTTGTTTAGACCTGATTTCTTGCATAGACGTTAGAGGAATCGGTTTTCCCCATATGCGGGAACGCCCGCTAGCCCTCGGGCTATTGTCTGAATCAGAAGAAACTTCCCGTTTCTTGGACTCGATGGCAGAAGAAATTCTTTCGTCTAAAGATTTAGTCAAGACTACAGCGAAGGAATCAAATCTTGCAAATAAAGCTAAAAAAGGGCCCCCCCCCCCCATTTCTGCTGGATTAGACATATTAGAATATTGCAAGACACAGCTTTTGTCTTACTAGCAACGGAGGTAGGGGAAGGACGACCATAGGGCAGCGCTGTAAGGATGAATAATCCTTAAAGAAAACTTAGATACGAACGCAGACCACCCTATGCAAAACCCGCACATCGATGTGGGGGTACATGTAGTGCACTTAAAACAGACATGTCCTCCATACTCCACAGAGTGAACGAGTTAAAACACTCTTAAAAACGAAAAAAGATTACGAAAGAAGCATACAGCTTAGCATTTCGATAAGTGGAGTCTAGAAACATGCAAACGCCTTTCAAAGAAAGGCAGAGGTTCAAATTTAAAAATCCCTAATGACAAGAAAACAATCTATCATAGGGAAATAAACTTCTTAATATAATTCCTTGTAAAGCACTATTTTTTTCTTTTAACTGAAAGTGATTAAGGGCTCACTGAAGTAATAGTTTTTATATGATGATGACTTAAGGCATATTAAAGTTGTTACCACAAAAACGAAACCCACAAAAACCGGTAACATTTATATACATAGTTATAAAGTTCAATATAACCACAAGATACTTCCAAAAACATAATTTTGGGAGGATAGACTTCATAGTAGGCATATCTTAGCGTGAGGAAGTCCTTCAATAGTAAGCTGACAAAGTGCAACGCTATAAAAACTTTCTGATATTTGTGCAGTTGTTCTGCTTGCAGAATAATTGAAAAGTGAATCTGTTTCATATTTGCGCTCCAGTGCGCATGCACAAGCATGCTTAGTGACAGGCGTCACTATGGAGTGAGTACAGACTGGTGCCAGTCTATATCAGTTAATATACTGGAGATGGACCTAACCAGTAGCCTGGTTGAAGGTCCATATTTATAGGAATAGGCATGGGGAGGAGTGTATGCAAGCATAAAAATCTTATTCTGGTAGCTAAATGCAGATAATTGATTTAGGATTTTTTAATTGAACGGTAATGGATGTTTTTGTGGTGTAATAGCAACTATTGTTATACCGATCACATCCCTGTATAGTATAGATCAATTCTGTAAAGTTCCATTGAGATCGGATGAGCCATTGTTGCGAAATAAGTTGATTTAAAAACCTTAACCAGAAGTGCTCAAATGATGACCGCCGCCGCCGCCAACGACGCCGGAATAAGTAATCCCATTGTCTTTTCTTTCTGCTTCACAGGCGAGTCAAAAATGCTAAATGCACCAAAAACATTTAGGACGGATGTGTGTCTATGGATGCTGAAAAGATGTTAAGTTTGAAAATAATGGGAGTCGCTATCAGAATATCACTCTCATACATTTCCTATGAAACTTTTTGGGCATGGAAAAGTGGATTTCTCATGAAACCATTCACCGGATCCAAAAGAGAAGTAACAGCAGTCCAGGGCGTATGCTGTACTGAACTTGTCTCAAGTTGAAGGTGATAGTCCAAAAAATACACCATTTATCAGCAAATTAATTTCCAATAGATTTCCTATGGAATTATTTATTTCTGATAGAAATTCCAAATAGTAATCAAGGGACCAGAAAAATTTAGGTGTCAGATGTGCATTAACAGATGCTAGAAGTCTGTTCAGTTTCACCATGATCGGCCAGAAACTCTCTTGCATATGATCATGTCGATAGTCACTTACAGGGCTGGCGGTATGATGAGCGAACGAAAAGAAGAAAGAAGCTGTCCGAATATCAATCACATACGTTTCCTATGGGACGTTTTTGGCTGGGAAAAGTGGATTTCTAGGAAACCATGTACACCAGATCCAATTTCTGTAGAGGGCCTATACATGCCCTGGTGCGTACTAGAAGTGTACCAAGTTAAGAGGTGATAGTTCCAAAATTGGGTCATTTATCATCAAATCAATTTCCAATACATTCTCTGTGGAAATATTTGTCTACGATACAAAATTCAGGATGTCTCATGAACCAATCATGGTATGAAAGTTCTGTAATTGGCGTCTGAGCAGCAATTTCATGAAAATCATGAAACGATCCGACCATAATTCCGTCATCTATCGGCAAATGATGCAAAAACATTGTATTTATGCAGCATTTTCTCAAAAACCGGTGACTGGACCAAAATTTTTTTTTGGGTCAACAGATGCCAGAAGTCTTAAGTTTCAAGATGCTCGCGACAAAACCCTAGGAGCAGTCGCTGACTGAATGTTGTTCCCATACATTTCCTATGGGACATGTTGGGCATGGAAATGCAGATTTCTGAAAGGTTTATATGTTCGCTAACAATTATTAATCAATAGTAGTATAATGCAATCTACATATCTGCCTAATTTGACCACCCTAGAAATATGAGTTATCGTGAGTACAAAAATTTGTACTTGTCACCGGACCCAAACAATATTTTAGATCATGATGCAGCTCACCACATGCATGAGGAATAATAAAGAAAGAACCGATGTTAGAACAATAGTCTGCGTGTACGATTCGGTTGTCATATCTAATTAAAGAAAATAAAGCAACAGCATTCCAGATTGTTGTATTTTGAACTGTGCATTCTGTTGAATACTCTTGTATATAAATTGTACATTCTGATATCAACTATAAACTGCACTATAGGACGAGTTTACGTCGTCACTCTCGACGACATCCTGTGTACAATTTTGATGAAATAAACAATGTTTATTAACCTATATGCAATATTTAGGCAGTCCCAATTAATAATTTCACTCCCGCGATGATGGATATAATGTATAAATTAAGCATAGCCATTATTATTAACTTTATTAAGTGTACGTGCAGTTTAGATGTTGTAAGCTTGCGAAACGGAAGTGAAACCGATTAAACAATATTGTGAAATGGAAAATGGCAAAACCGCCGTATCTACTCGTGTAACAATGGATCGCATGTTTCACGCCTACAATCATTAATCAAGGTCACATATGTGTTACACCTGAAGCATATGTGATCACGAAATTGTGCCTTCATATAACAGTAACAGGTCGAACAATTCGCAACAACTTTCTGAATGGACACATAGACACAACCCGTATTACTTTTTAGTTGTAAGAAATTAAGAATGAAAATAAACAATTGCAACTTTAATAACATTTCCAAAAGAAAGTTGCATAAAGTCAATTACATGTATAACCATGATAATTACTTAACAAGAAGTCCAAGGGCCTGTGACGCTCACCTGGACCATTAGCATTTGAAACATTTGCACTTAAACAAGGTGGCGACTGGAAAAATTGACCAATTAAAATTCTGAATGGAAGTTCTGGAGCCTACTTAAGGATGATATGCGTGTTGACAATTTCCGGTAAATTTTTCATAAAATCTAGGATTTTTACACAAAAAAAAATTGATTAATCAAAATTCTGATTGGAAGTTCTGGAGCCTACCATTATTGTTATTCCACACAAATAGGTGGAAATCCACGAAGCGGTTAGGGATGATAAACGTTTTGACAATTTCCGGTAAATTTTTCATAAAATCTAAGATTTTCACACAAAAACATTGATCAATCAAAATTCTGAATAGAAGAGCTAGAGCCTACCAACATATACTGTATCTAGTCAAATTTGGTTGAAATACGTCAAGCAGCCAAGGAACAGTAGTATTTTTACCATTTCCGGTTGATTTTTCATAAAATCTAGGATTTTCACCCAAAAACTTGATCAATCAAAATTCTGAAAAGAAGATATAGACCTACCACCATAGAATCGATCAAGTCAAATTCGGTTGAAAAATGTCAAGCAGCTAAGGAGTAGCATTTTTACCATTTCCGGTAGATTTCTCATAAAATCTCAGATTTTCAGCCAAAAAATTGATAAATCAAAATTCTGAAAATAATTTTATAGAGCCTACCACCATAGAATGCATCTAGTCAAATTTGTTTGAAATATGTCAAGTAGCTAAGGAGGAGTAGCATTTTGACCATTTCTGGTAGATTTTCACCCAAAAGATTGATCAACCAAATTCTGAAAAGACGCGATTTGATGGATGGACGGACGGACAGATGGATGGACAGACGGATGACGGACGGCCGCCATGGCATTAGCTCACTTGGCCTTAGACCAGATGAGCTAATAATCAAGTCAATAAATCAACAGGCCTCCCTACTCAGTAAATATGGACCATCAGTTGGCTATTAAAGCTCTTGTCTCATTAAAAATATACATTTTTGCACGAGATGAGATGCCTGTTCAATTTACCCAGCATGCTATGCTACCCAGCGTGCAATGCTACCCAGATTGCAATGCTCTGACTCCATAATCGTTGTAACTATTGGACGTCATATTCGTTTAGTCTATTGCCTGCAGAAGCCAGGATTTCTCAAACAAAACCAAGCTACTTACATGTGCAAATAGTCATTTGTCCTTCAGCTCTGGAAGCGTAAGCATGCACGTAGGGCGCATTCACGGCAGTACATTCAACAGTCAGTATTTCACTATTGTACAGAGAAAGTGTGTCAACTGTCAATGTCCAGGAGAAAATTGGAGAAAGCTTTTATATACATTGACAGTAATTTGCGTGAAAGTTGCTGCTGTCAATGACAGCATCAACACTCAGGCAAATTATTGTCAAAATAATTAGTAGGTAATGCAATTACTGCCTGCTACGTATTTGATAATGACTTGAATGACAATTGATGCTGCAACAGCTTTCAGTCTATATATTATAAAATAATCATAATAAATTTCAGTCAACACTTTCTACGGTTTTGACGAGCAATTTGACTAAGCAATTTGACTGTTGCTGACTAAGGTACCAACAACATTATCAAATTGTTGTCCATAGAATCATATGACACTCAGTATTACTATCTAAGTAGAGTGAGTATATGCCCAAAATATGCATTGCCTGCACGAAGTAAATATTTCACCTAGCTACCGCGTGTACCGTTCTGTTCGATCAATGCATTTCAAACAAATGCACAAATCTGTCATGGAAACATACTAATCATTCATTCTTGGCGGGAAAGTGTATATAGGCCTATGCTCACATTACCTAAATAGTAATATATTGATTGCATGTGGATAATAATTCAAAAATGTTGTTGGTGCCTTAGCAATCAACAACTTACAGTCAAATTGATATTCAAATCCGTAGCGAGAGTTGACTAAAATTATGATGATTATTTTAGAATATATAGACGGAAAGCTGTTGTAGCAACATTTTCCATTCAAATTAGTATCAAATCTGTACCAGGTAGTAATCGCATTACTTAATAATTATTTTGACAATAATTTTACTGACTTGTTGCTGTCATTGATAACAATAACTTTACGCAAATTATTGTCAAAATATATACAAAAGCTTTCTCTAATTTTCTGGAAATTGCCACACTTGCACTGAACAGTATTGAAATGCAGGCTGTCGAGGTACTGCCGTGAATACGCCCTACGTGCACGCTTACGCTTCCAGAACTGGAGGACAAATTACTATTTGCACGTGCAGGTGGGTTGGTTTGTTCGAGAAATCCTGACATATACAGATAAGACTCTAACGAATAGGTCGTCTAATAGTTACAACGATTATGAGTCAGGAAATTGCATGCTGGGTAGCATAGCAAGTTGGGTAAATTGAATATAAATCAGCAGGCATCTCATATCTTGTCCAAAAGGGTCTATATTTAATGGGACACGAGAACTTTAACATGGTTAAATTATTACATGTATGTTTGACACATGATTTAGACTCAACTTTGGGGAGGATGGGCTCATGGGGAGCTATCAATGCCCACCCTGGCTACATTACCGAGAGTTGAGACAAAATCGTGAATGTAGGTTCAATCTCCATCCAGATATGGACCGCAAAAGAATCAGATTGACAAGTGGTTAATCCTTAGCACTCTGATGTCAATATTCTATCTTTTATTGTGTCAAAATCAAAGAAACTGAAAATTTGTCAACAATTTTGCTGGAAGATGTTGCTGTCTACGACAGCACCATCTCCCAACAAAAATAGTTGAAAAATTAACACAAGTTCATTTTTTAATTTAATTTGAAAATTAAAAATTTTGACACTAGAGTGGTAAATGTTAATAACTAATTACTTACTAGTATTCGCAATATGTAGATGATATTCTAATCGGGATAAACTGCCATCAGGATCTTCTCCCATTAATTCATACACCACATAATTAGATCGTTGATTACGCTCCACTTTTGCATAGAATGGATGAGGACTATTCACAAATTTTGGTCGTTCATCGTTCACATTCTGAACATTAACAGTGACGGTAGATTGTTCTGTAAGGAAAGCAGCAAATTAAATTATTAAATAGTGACTGGTATGGCTTATCAAGACTCGATCTACCGATTCATCAATTGGAGGCGAGATCCAATCTGTCACCCTGGCCCAAGTACATATGATGTCATACTCAATTACGTCACATGCAGACTGACATCACAATACATAGTGACATGCCTAGCTCTGTCACAAACATTGAAAGGTCCATCAAATATATGAATTGCAGGTCTTTGATGAATTTACTATGTAATATGCATTCTGTTGAATATTTTGAAACTAATTTGATTGGGAGCTCTTACTGCCAATCCACTGCCATAGGCAGCACCGGCCAAGTCAAATTA
This sequence comes from Chaetoderma sp. LZ-2023a, assembly GCA_034401795.1. Taxonomy (NCBI): domain Eukaryota; kingdom Metazoa; phylum Mollusca; class Caudofoveata; order Chaetodermatida; family Chaetodermatidae; genus Chaetoderma; species Chaetoderma sp. LZ-2023a. The sequence goes on from CM067367.1 coordinate 56,725,946, forward strand.
GTTTCAAAATATTTACAGTTTACCTGTATAGTTATCTTGAAATTTGGATTCTGTTAATTCAGGGTTCAAGGTATATAAATTGATTCCTACAGAAAGTCAAACACTAGTAAAAAATTTAATCTGGGTAATAGAAAGTAGGATCGGCTAAATATTTGGCGAATGATTAAAACAAGAGACCCAAGGGGCCTGTATCGCTCACCTGGACCATAGGTATCTCAACTAGAATGGTCATTAACAATAAGTAAAACTATAATGAGTTGAGCAGATTTGTAACAAGAAAACAGAGGCCTTGTTTCTTTATGTATCAATTTCTCTTGAACAAACTTTAATGGCCCTTAGTCACCAATATCATATCTCCCAAATTTCGGCCCAATCCGTTCAGTGGCTCTGGAGACGAAGTTGCTTTCATGAAAACCAGGTCATCCAAGATGGCCGCCCAACTATTTGGCAAATTAAGTTCCCTTGAACAACCTTGGTTCAGCTTGTGCCCTAAATGAATATTTCAGGGGTTTTGAATCAATCGCTTACACAGTTTCGGCGAAGACTTTTAAAGACATTTCTAAAAAATCAACCAATTACATGATGGCTGTCAGCGAAATTGGCTGATCGGCTCGTTTGAACAAACTTAAATCTACATGCCCTAAGGATGTTTCCTGTCAAATATAATTGAAATCAGTCCCGTAGTTCTCGAGAAGACATTTTAAATTTCCCATTTCTTTAGTATGGGCGCATTTGGCAGAAAAATAATCCAAGATGGCCACCAAACCATTTATCCGACAGTTTTGAAAATGGCAAATTTGAGCTCAGAATACCCCAAAACATATATAAAACCAATTTCGTCCTCAAAATCGATCAAATAAAAATATCCAATATGGCCACCAAACACACTACATTTTAATTGGCACACGGCACCCATGTTTCTGATGGATCAACTTCCCTTTAACACACTTTAATGGCTCTTACTCTCTAATCACATCTCCCAAATTTCGGCCTGATCTCTTCAGCGGTTCTGGAGAAATCGTTTTCAGGAAAACTAGGTCATCCAAGATGGCCACAAAACCATTTGGTCAATCAACTCCTCTTGAACAAACTTGGCTTACCTCCTTCCCTAGATGACGTTTCATGAGTTTTGAATCGATTCCACAAGCGGTTTCGGAGAAGATTTTTAAAGACATTTCCTAAAATTGGCCAAAATTCAAGATGGTCATCGGCCAATCGGCTTCATTTGAACAAACTTGGATCCATATGTCCTAAGGATGCTTCCTGACAAATATAATTGAAATCGACCCAGTGGTTCATCCTGACAAATATAATTGAAATCGACCCAGTGGTTCTTGAGAAAGTCGTTTAAAGGAACGGACGACGGATGGACGTCAGATGGGCGCCATGGCATAAGCTCACTTGGCCTTTCAGGCCAGGTGAGCTAATAATAACATTTTTATATAATTGTCTTAAATAATATAATTACTTGAGAGATTAATTGTTAAGATTAAACCTTTTAATTTATGTAACCGATACCCATATGTATGCTTTTTCTGACCAAATTATATGTACCGCTAGCCCTGAACTCATAATATCTCAATCTAAATTATATGTACCGCTAGCCCTGAACTCATAATATCTCAATCTAAATTATATGTACCGCTAGCCCTGAACTCATAATATCTCAATCTAAATTATATGTACCGCTAGCCCTGAACTCATAATATCTCAATCTAAATTATATGTACCGCTAGCCCTGAACTCATATCTCAATCTAAATTATATGTACCGCTAGCCCTGAACTCATAATATCTCAATCTAAATTATATGTACCGCTAGCCCTGAACTCATAATATCTCAATCTAAATACACCTAATATATATACTAAGTTAAGTTGTTGAATATTTTTAAGCTAATCTGCGATCTTATACTCTTCACAAAAGGTTTGAAACCATATGAGCCTACACACCCTACAGCCAAATTGTAAAGACACTTTCCACTTTTAAAATGAAGAAGAGGCCCAAGGGCCTATGACCCTCACCTGGACCATTAGCATTTAAAACATTTTCATTTAAATATACATGATTCTTTACATTAAAACAGATGGACATTGGAAAAATTTACCAATCAAAATTTTGAATAGAGGTTCTTGAGACTACCACCATAAAATGCATCTAGTTTACTCATTCAATCCCAATGACGACTACAAGCGTCATAAATAAAAATGTCATTCGATCCCAATGACGACTATAGTCGTCATAGATTTTAGTTAAGAGGGTGTGTCCGCTCAGGAGGTGTGTCAGTAAAATGAATGCTCATTGGCGAAAACTTATTTCACCAGCCAATAGAAAATTATCTGATCTTTAACCTGATACCTCATTCATATTCATGTTCAGTACAAAGATTTATGGGAAACTTGCTTTTACTTCCGACTTAAATTACCGCGAAAATATGCATGATTGGTTTGTTCGCTAGCCAACTTTGGACGATTCGAGCCGCTAATATTTACCCATTTAAATTGATTTGAGACAGGATTTATCAGAACATAGTTATTATTTAGTGTTTCCTAGCCGGGGTCGTCAGAATTCTTGCTTTTTATTATGAAAACACTGATATTTTGATAGCCGTCAACGTTCAGAAATGCGAGATCGCCATCTTTGCTTTGAAATGATATTTTAGCGGTCACTATATTATCCGACTCAATCCTCTAATTATCAGTCACATTTATTAAAATCATCATTGACATCCACATTATAAGAGATTTTACTAATGGAAATTGAAGATTTTGTAAAGTTTTGTGATCGAAGTAGCGAGAAATTAGTTCGAGAAGACGAGCATATTTTAATGAAAATTGAAGCGAGAAGGTTGTTTACAAAATTATCGCTAAGATTTAGACCCGCAAGTAGAAATACTTGGTAAACGAGTAGGGCCGAGTCCGCTAAACGGTTCCTTAACATTCCTCAACAGAGATCCCGGAGTCGCTTGACTGATTGGATAAAACCTGCACATTACGTCAGCTAATGAGCAATAGAAATTGTTATTATTTAGTATTTCGAATTCCCCATGCTTTGTAGACAAATTCTCGTGATTATATTGAAAACACTTTTTGAAATTAATTAACTTCATGGGCAGCAACCGATTTATAGCAACTTTTCTCATATATTCAGTGATGGATTGAATTTGATAAATTACAAAACTACTAGGTCAACTAAGATAGTCATCGCGGTTGACTCTTCATAGCCTGTCAGAGAATGCAGGAAATGTCAATTTCCCTTTCTCCGAGATCTAACAATACTCACCATTCTGTTACTTCTGATATACAGCTGGCCTTGACAGCGGCTCTAGGATTATAGACTTAGAAAGCTTTACCGACTCCTGCAGGGTTGGCTTGATTTAAATCAATTGATTTATATCATGATTTAAATCATGATTTAAATCACTCGATTTTTATCGAAAAAATCGTGATTTAAATCAGTTTTGCAAAAATAGAGGAATTTTCAAGTAATTAATACAATTAACAGTAATTTTGTTAAATTAAAGTAACATAATTATTTTACTGCTTCCATGGCACTTGAACATCAACACAAAATAGAATTATACACTTAATTGCTCATATTTGTCATCAGCAAGACTAGACCCAGTGCACGAGTCCACATCTACAATCTACATACTTGAGGTTCATGTACACAGTACATCACACATGTGTACAAAGTATGATCATTAAGTATGTGTAAGCTGTAAAGAAGAGGAGAATTCCATGTGCGTACATGTCACTACATGACCATTAAAGCAATAGTGTACATGAAAAGTCATGTATGGGCCAGTATGGCTATTACTATTAGTCTAATTCCAAAAGCACACTCTTTTAAAGCAAGACACTGTCTCTTTTTTCAGCTATGACATGCGTCTGGAGTCACTCTGGAGTGTCATTGAGTGTCTCGATTACTATTGGCTAGTGCTTATCAAGTTGGACTTTTGGGCTCCATTTTATTTAACACTAAAACAATAAAGATTGAAATGTTATTAAATTAAGTAGTTTACTACAACTTCAAAAATCAAAATCAGTAATTGCTGAAACTGGCAAGAAACTATATACATTGTAACACGTAAACACATCATTACATTACATTAACCCTTAGCACACTGATGTAGGAGTTTTAATTTTTCAAAATAAACATAACCCCTAGCACTCTGGAGCATGATAATTTAAATTTTCAAATTAAATTTAAAGATAAACTGGTGTACAATTTGCAACAATTTTTGTGGACGATGCTGCTGTCTGTGACAGCACCATCTTCCACAAAATTTGTTGAAAAACGTACACCAGTTTATCTTTAAATTTAATTTGAAATTTAAAAATTTCGACATCAGTGTGCTAAGGGTTAAAGATAAACTGGTGTACATTTTTCAACAAATTTGGTGGATGATAGAGCTGTCGCAGACAGCAACATCGTCCACCAAAATTGTTGAAAAATGTACACCAGTTTATCAATTTTAATTTGAGCATATTTTTAAAGACAGAAGTTAACAAGGTTGATAGACTTAGACAATGATGACTTTTGCATACCTTCATAGATTTTGTGCATCTAATTAGGGCTAATTCGTTAGATTTATGCATTGCATCATTTCTGTCCTATTGCTACTCACTGTATCTGTGATGCAATTGTGAACAAAATTGAAAAATCGTTGCTAATATGACGTAATATATAAATTTTGAACTCTATATATTATTAGTTCAAACAGTGATAATTAAAGAATAGACATCCCATCATTCGTAACATAATAAACATATTGAATATTTTGAAAGCAATTTCACTGAAAACCGTTGCTGACTTAGGCAGCAACGGCTTCCAGTGAAATTGCTTTCAAAATATTCAATATGTTATGAATGATGGGATGCATATTCTTTAATTATTCACAATTAAGTGATTAACCAGAACACTCGATATATTGACTATTGAGATACCGCAATTTTTTTATAATAACGATATCGATATTCTCTCAAGCAATATCGCGCAAACCTAACTGAGTCACAGATAGATGTGTCTGTCATCACTTTTCACTTTCAGTTTTCAATAATGCTGCAATTGTACTTCACTAGTCTAGTCAACAATCATCATTCAACTGAAACCGGAAGTCATTTTCTTTGTCACAGTTTAGGGACCGAAAAAGAAATACTAGTTTAGCCGCTTTTAAAGTTCCAAGTTTGTTTCTCAACTTACTCTGCACGAGCCCATAGCTGGAGAACACGCGCTCGACACCAGCTGACGCCGCCACAGCTGACATCAGACGCTGAGTGAATTCAAATGCTTCCAGCAGATCATCCTCGAAGTCACGTCTGTGCGACTTCCACCAATGAAGAGAGGTTACTCCATTAACAACTTCGTCGTTAAATTTAAGAATGTGAAATGGTGGTGCCATGGCCTCGAATTTGATTACCAAAGTCATCAAACCAGGGATTTCGGATGCTACGGTGAGTGCAGTTTCACGTTCTTGCTGAGTCAAGTTTCGACCACGGTATTTAGGGTGGAGTAGATTGGCCAGCATGTGGTGAGGTGTCACAGCTTGTTGATAACGCTTATCGGCCGCACGCTTTGTTGAATTATTAGTGTCATTATGCAGGGCCGTTTTTACATCTTTCCATAATTCAACTGCTTCTGCTATTGTGCAATTGTCCGATTGAGCTTTATCGAGAGCGCAAGCTACTGGTTTCAAACAAAGTCGGTATTCATCTGCAGAACGTTTGATTACTACATTACGAACTTTATTGGCAATGGCAACATCTATGCGGTCAGTATGTCCATCACAGATTGTCACAAGTGTCGGCCATGCCTCACAATACGAGTTTAAACAATCGTACATTGTGTTCCACCTTGTATCTGCTGGCATCACTAACTTTCTGCACGATGATTGGCGTATTTGGGCACTAGCAAAGTGGTTATTTCGGAAATACTTCACAACTTGTGTGACATGCTCCTTAACATTACCCATTTCTAAGTCCTTTGAAGTCAGATTTAGAAGATGAGGCGTGCATCCATACGCAATCATGTTGAAACCCAGTCGTTCTTTCAAGAACTCTCGCATATTTGCTACATTAGCAGCATTGTCTGTGACGATACTACATATAATGCACCCAAAATCATTGTGCGTGTTTTCAATTGTCTGCTTCGCAATGTCATAAAGATATTCCGCTGTGTGAGGATGTCCAGAGGTGTCCGTAGTATCCACTAAGTAAATATCACCTAAGCAGGTCGTCACTGTAGCACATACGATAGGCTCGTTATGAATATTGCTCCAACCGTCTAATGCTAGACAGACAAGTTCACCTTCCAAATTTTTTCTCGCCTTCTCCCGCTCTTCTGTGTAGATAACATCCAAATATTTCCCCCCTATGTCCTTTCTGGATGGTGGTTGATAGCCTGGTCGTAAATCTTTTACAAGGTTTATAAAATGTCTATTTTCTACTAAGCGAAATGGGGAGTTCGTAGCATACACCATCCTAGCTACATCACGATCTAATTCACCACGTTTTTCTGCTGAAGTTCTGATGACATAATTCTGTAGACCATAATTCAGCTTGGGTATCTTAGCGGCCAATGTACCAGCAGCTAATTGACCGTGCACTGGGCGCTTCACTGCCGCTGAAGCAGAACTTGAAGTTGACAGAGGTTCAACTTCCATCACCACCACATCGTTTTGATCAACAACAGTTTCAACGCGCTGCTGCTGCTCAGATTGAGATGAAGTCCCCGTTTCTGTTGCGGCTACAGCTAGACCTTGAAGTGCTGGTGTTGGTGGACCTGTGCAATTGGCTGCATGTTTTTTTAACCGCTCTGGGATACCTTGGAGTTCGTGTCGGCAGACCTTGCAGACAGCCCGGACACCGGCCTTATCTGGGGTCTTCACTTTCTCATAATGAATCCATATTGGATCTTGTTTTCGGCCGGAGTTAGACATTTTGCTAATTATGGAATTGAAAATATTTCATAGCCTTTGTCACTTAAGCAGTTTTGACTGTATTTTTCAAGAATGAAAAAATGCTTTTCTATTGCATCATTTAAAAAAAATGATGCAATAAAAAAATGATGCAATAGAAAAATGATGCAATAAAAAAATGATGCAATAAAAAATGATGCAATAATAATACTGTTAAAACTGCTTAAGCGAACAAAGTTTTTTTGTATTAAGAAACCAGCAAGCTTAAAATTCAGTTAAAAATAAGTCATAAAAATACCACTTTATTCAGTTCCAAAATACAGTTTAGCAATGCATCTGGACCTGTATTAAGAGACCACCTGTCTTAAGAGACCACCTTCTGCGACTCCCACAGCCAGTGTCTTAATACAGGTTTCACTGTATAAGTTTTACATAATTTCCTGGGATGTCGCGAATAAAAATCGATTTAAATCATTGAAATCGATTTAAATCAAAAAAATCGATTGATTTGATTTTTTTGAAAAAAATCGATTTTTTTCCAACCCTGGACTCCTGGGAACCGGGTACCCGGCTCCCAACTGCCGAGTACCCGTTTACCATAGAGCTCATATTGTTTGCATAGCCACCAAACAAGAGAAAACTATGGCTTGCCTCCGTGGGGCTGGGAGGCTGGGTCCGTAACAGAATGGGAGTATTGTTAGATCTCGGAGAAAGGGAAATTGACATTTCCTGCATTCTCCTTCGATCAATACTCACCATTCTGTTACTTCTGATATACACCAGATTTGATCAGTAACCTGGTGGGAAGGGGCAAGCCATACATGCTAATTTTGCCCCTTGGAGAAAGATTTTAGACTTCAAACTTGACTAACGGAGACCTAAAAGGACCGCCAAGTTCACGGAACCGAATCACATTCGCGTCACAGTCCCCCCCCCTTTTTCCTCCTAAGAAAAGGGAGAGAACTAACGAACATGTATCTCGCCTGAAAATACCAATATGCCAAGAGGGTTAACTACTCCCTGCATATTGCTTGTATTAGCCTGGGAATGAGCATGAATATATAAGATGAATGAACATGATACATATACATAATACAAAAAAACTCTCACTTATTGAATTACCTTATGATAACAGGACTTCAGACGTACCGCCTCCAACCATTCACCGGTTCGGCCATCGGTGACACAATCTGGTTGACATCCTCTCGCCTGACCATGCCTGCTTTAGGTTCTTTTCTTACCAAAGTGAGAAAAGGGTGAAAAGCAGTGTGGTCACTAACTATCGTTTGAAAACAGCTACAGCGAGTGGATTGGCTGAGTCTGACACATCCCTCATATAGTAATCCGTGAATGAGGACTCACAGTGCCATTGTGCAACGGCCATGATGTCCTATAACGGAACACCATTGTAAAGGGCGGTCGAGGCGGCTATTCCTCTGACATTGTGTGCCCTTACGCCTTGCACCTGGGGCCCAGTCGCCATCTCGTGAGTAGTCTGAATGCATTCGACCACCAAACGAGAGATAGTATCCATGGATGCGGCGCCATAAGACTTTTTATGGCAGATCCACAGATGTCTATCGTTCGACCGTAACGAGTCAGTCCGTTTCTTGTACTTAGTCAAAGCACGGACCGGGCACCAGACACTGGCATCACGATCAAACCTAGTTAACTTCGGTATAATGATCGGTTTGCCGGGATATCTCAAAGATTGGTTCTTTGACATAACCTCTGCTCTTGGCAGAAGACGCAGACCTTCTCCAGAAACAATAAATCGGTTCCTCTCTGCCGAAAGCGCATGGATCTCACTGCGCCTTCTAGCTGAGGAAGCTGCCAATAGAAAAACCGCCTTTAGAGTCAAATGCTTTAGACTAGCCGAACGCAACGGTTCGAAAGGGTGCTTGGCCAGTACATTAAGCACAAAAGATAGACTCCAGGCAGGAATGACTACCGGTTGTCTCGGTCGGAGATTGCTCATTCCCTTCAACATCACATTTAACTGGGCCACCTCTGGACTATCCCTGTTGGCTAGACAAGGGATAACTGATGCCAAAGCTGACTTGTATCCAGCAACTGTGACGGGAGCTAGTCCTCAAAACAACAGCTCACAGAGAAAGTCTGCTATTTGCTGATAGTGGATTGAAGGGTATCAATACCCTTTTCTTCACACCAGTCTGCAAATATGTTAACCTTGTTGTTATATGACTTGAAGGTTGACCTCCTTCTCGCAGCCGCGATGAAATCAGCAGCCTGTCGAGAAAAGCCTTCCGACGTGGAACGTTGTTTGATAACATCCACGCAGTCAAAACATTTCGGGACGCTCGTGTAGGAAGCGTCCCTTGGCCTGGGAGATTATGTTCGGAATCTCGGGCAACTGCACAGGATTTTCCACCAGCAGATCTAGAAGATCCGTGAACCACGACCTGCTCGGCCAATACGGCGCTATTAGCAGGACCAGACACGGTTCCTCCCTGACCTTCACCAATACCTTCGTAGAAGAATGGTGGGTGGGTACGCGTAAGCGTGCATCCCTCTCCAGCTTATCGCCAGAGCGTCTGTATCGACGGCATTTGGATCTGTAATCGGCGAGACATATGTCATGATTTGAGCATTTTCCTTTGTGGCGAACAAGTCCACGTTGGGTTTGCCCCAATGCTCGAAGATCCGTCGCAGAACTGGAGGGTTGAGGGACCATTCTGTTGACAGGATTCTCTGTCTGCGAGACAAAGCATCCGCCAGAATGTTCAATTGGCCAGGAATACGAGCTGCTTTCAAAACAACCGAGTAATTCCTGCACCATTGAATCAAGTGCCACACCCTGATACACAGAGTGGGCGACCTGGTCCCGCCTTGGCGATTTATATATGATACGACTGTCGAATCGACCGACCGTATCAATATCACCCTGCCCCTGATCATCGGAAGGAACTCTTCCAACGCCAGTTCCACTGCCATCATTTCCAACAGATTGATATGCAGCTGACTCTCCGGGAGAGTCCATGTGCCCGAGACCTGGTTCTCCCAGGCAGGCACCCCACCCTTCCAGCGATGCATCCGTGTAGATGGACAGCTGGGGGCGGGGTAGGTGCAGCGAAACCCCTAATAGGAGATTCTGACGCTGTTTCCACCATAGAAGATGCGATATTATCGGCTCCAAAACTGGCACCAGTTTTGACAGGGGTTCTGTTCTCTGTTTCCACAGAGACATCAGATACAACTGGATAGGTCTTCGCATTAGAGCAGCGTACGGGATAACCTGCTCCATGGAGACCATCATGCCCAGCATCTGAAGGAACCGCCTTGCCTGAATGTGGTTTCCCACTCGAAAACTCCCGAGGATGGCTAACAGAGACACCACTCTGGGCTCTGACGGGTAAACCCTGCCCTCCTCGAGGTCGAATCGCATCCCCAAATAAACGAAATGTTGAGTGGGTGTCAACTCGGATTTCTCCTCGTTGACTATCCAGCCTAGATCTGAAAGTAACTTCAGAGTCAGAGCAGTATCCACGTTCAACCTGGCTGCCGAGTCTGCCTTGAGCAGCCAGTCGTCTATGTAGGTGTGTAGCGCCACGTTCTCTTTTCTGAGAAACGCTGTCACCGCAAGGACCACTCTTGTGAAAACCCTCGGAGCTGTCGACAGGCCAAACGGGAGAACTGTAAACTCCCATACTTGATTCTGAAACGCAAATCTCAGAAACCTGTGCCAACTCCGATTGATCGGAATGTGGAAATATGCATCTTTCAGATCGATCGATACACACCACATTCCTTTCCTCAATCCCGCCATTACCGACCTCGGTGTTTCCATCTGGAACCGAGGCGTATGGATAAACCAATTTAATGGCCTGAGATTGAGTATGGGTCTCCATCCCCCCGTGCTCTTGGGGACAAGGAACATGTTTGAATAGAAGCCTGGAGTGTTCCGGTTTGCTGGTTTTATTGCTCCCTTCAGAAGCAAACCCGACACTTCCTTTTGAACGGCTTCTAACTTGTCTGGCTCCCTTGGTACGGGTGTCCAGACTGGTGCCAAAGACAGATTTTGTGGCGGAAAGTCCCACCACTCCGGCATGTAACCCTGGGATAACCATCCCAGGACCAGACTGTCTGACGTCACACCTCGCCAAACCTCGACGAAACGCATGAGCCTTCCACCCACCATAGACGCCTCGACGTCTAACGGGGTTGTCCGGCTCGCAGCCCCCCCCCCCTTTCTTAACGAGAGAGAGTGAGAACCATTTCGTTCTAGGTACGACGGGTATAACTGGCACCGCTGTTCCTGTCGCACAGGTGCGGTCCAGGCGGATATGAAGGGAGCTTGCGTACCCTCAGGTACGCTTCGGCCCCTTCTGTCCGCCCTTTGAGGCCTTACCCTTACCCTTCCCCTTACCACCTCTAGGGCGGTCAGGAGCAACATTGGGGAGGGTAGGCGCCTCTACAGCCTTCCTGTGTTTCTTCGCCGCCGGCGGCTCCGAGAACCCAGCCGAAACAGACGTCGCAATAGGCCTGGCTTTCGCCTTTCCCTCATGCTTTTTCTGTTTCTTTGAAGGCTGTCCGGTTAGCGGCTTGCCCACAGCCCCTAGTGCGTGCGCTTGCCGCACCAGCTCTAGCTGGAGATTTACCGCTAACCGATTCTGTGCAATACTGGCGGTGTCCTCTAAGATGGCCCGCGCTTGGCCACCAAAGATGCTAGGCCCTGTCAGGGGCGTCCCAAGAAGACGCTCCCTGACTGCCGTAGCCGGACGCATATGGTCAATGACCATTTGCCTCCTGGACTTCGTCACACGCGCTTGCACCCTTGCCAATGCGTCCATTGACAGCACCAAGCCGTCATTAACGCACGATAGCGCCACAGGTGGCACAGGGTGGCCTGCCCCCGCTTCAGCCCACACCGACTGAAGTAGACGATAGGAGTGATTGACAGCGCTCATGGCTGCCCTCACACCCTCATCGCATAGGGCCAGGACTTCTTCCTGGTGTACCTGGGCCTTATCCACTAGTGCCGGACCGGGACCACCCGACCCGGCACTCTGGACGCCCAGTACCCATCGGTCATCATCCGTGACCGACGGGACTACACCATACCTGTCGTATTCACCCCGCGGAATACGGCACCTTGCCCGCACCTCCCTGGAGGCCGCAGGGAGCTGACCCTTGGTCATTAGTTGTTTACTATAAATAGCATCCAACAAATCAATGAACCGTGGATCCAGTCCCACTGACTTGATCCGGGCCGCGGGCAAAATCCCCATCCTAATCGACGCAACCGACGGATGGGGCGCATCTTCATCGGCCGTGGCCGAAACCACAGACGGGTCAACTCTGGCTAGCCACGCCAGAGCATCAGACCAATCTAACTCCGAAGAAGATACCCCCGCAAACACGTCACCCGTTGACATGCTTACGGGTCTGCCAGCCATGGCCTCCCGGCCAGGAGCCACGGCTGACACGCCAGGCACTCCGCTACCACATGGTTCCGCCGCCACCCCATGAAACACTCCGGTCCATGGGGTAGGTCCGCACGGAAAACCGTACGGACCCGTAACCGTCGCGGAACCATAGCCGGCCACGGGCGCCAACGGCACCCCATGTCCGGCTGCCGGACAAGGCGAGATAGGTGAGTACCACGCCTGGCCCGGCACACCGGTTCCCCTGACGGCTGGTGACAAACCAAGCCGCGCGGAACCGGTGCACGGTAACGGATTGGCCTCAGCCGCAGGCGGAGCCGCTGACCTGGCTTGCGCCAAACCAGACAAATGGAGGCCGGTTCCGTCCAGGACGGAATCAACCTCCATATTCTCCACCTGCGGCTTCACGGGCCACAGCAACCTCTCCTCCTCGGCCTCATCGTCTTCAGACTCCGAAGAGCCGTCACTAGACGAATAAACCGTGGAGCCGTCCTGGCGGACGGCTCCCACACCTGACGGACCGGCCACCGCTACTGGACCACCCGGAGGTGGCCGCAGAGAGACAGAACCCGTCTGGCCGAAACCAGACGGACCAGCCAGGGGGCCGTACGAGACGGCCCCCTCGGTAACCAGTCCAGAATCCTGTCCGAAGACAGGATCCGTACCAGGCATGGGGAGAAACTGCCCCCAAACCTTTGGTAGCAGGGACGACACCAGCATGGGCAGAACGCTATGCAGAAAACCCTGCATAGCCGGACCAAACCACGCCGGCGGTGCCATCTCCGCCACCTCCAGCTGGGGACGTGGAGCACCCCCACCGGCCGAACCGGGCGCTCCACGATTTCCTCTCGGACCGCCTGACCCCGCGTCAGACCCAGCCAAGTCCTTCTGGGCAAGGAACTTAACCATCGTTTCGACGGACCACACTGCACAAACATTACACCTATGATCTATATTACACAGGGCACACCTAAAACAGACATGGTCCTTGAACATTACACGGACAAACTTATGGCAGTCGTCACATGATGGCGGGGCTGGCTTGGCCTATAAAATAAGCACAAACCTACAATAAACAAGCGGAACGAGACACGGATGGAAGGCAGACAATTAATTTTCAAATATTTTGACTCATAAATTAACCGTAACCTCCCGCACCCCACCCCGCCACGTTACAACAACGATCGCATTGATTATGACGACAAGAACGCGGCGGGCACAACACACCCATAATAGATCCTACAGGATGTGTAACGGCTCCAGGAATCATATCGCATAGCATTCAGGGTATATTTACTAATCAATATAAATTATACTCCTAACGAACGCAGCACGATATGTGAAGAAAACAACAAAATGTATAACAACTGCTGTCTCACACGGTAAAACCGCAGACCACGCATCTACTCAAGAATTTTGAAACCACCAATCATTGCAAACCGATCGTGATCGCACGTAAACTTGATCATTCTAAAGTTTCCGGTACCATTTTTAGTACGCAGCACCCAGAACAAGATGCGCGAATTAATGAAAAAATTTTTCTTCACATAAACATCCGAGCGACCGGGTGTGACGTCACCCGCTCGGATTCTACGGAGAACGACGTCAGCCGATATTCGTGTTAGAAATACCGTAGCAAACACCTATTTTCATATCTGCCGATCGCCTGTTGGGGTTTAAAGAAGGCGATCGTCTGGCATATATCGTTGCTAGCACACGTCCCAGATTCTATGGGGTTAGAAATTGGAACATGCGACACAACGAAATTTAGAGACCTAAGTCTTTTAACTATGGATATAAAGAACAATACAACCTGGTTGTCTTGGGCGGTATTCTCCATAGTCCTTAGTTATCCTTTCAGAACACACAAACTATCACTGATTAAAGACTTAGATTCTTTTAAAAAACACTAAAATCCTTAATGCGAAAAGCATGTATTGCACTTGTTGCTATGCAAACAAGAATGAGCTCTATGGTAAACGGGTACTCGGCAGTGGGGAGCCGGGTACCCGGTTCCCAGGAGTCGGTAAAGCTTTCTAAGTCTATAATCCTAGAGCCGCTGTCAGGGCCAGCTGTATATCAGAAGTAACAGAATGGTGAGTATTGATCGAAGGAGAATTACAAATCCGAGGCCTGTATTGACTTCTAGAGGGGCCGGAAATGTATCAGGGCAGAGATCGGTCTGAAGTAGACACACCCTGTGACACGATTGTTATTATTATACACGCTATTCTTACAAATTATCTGCTGAGTTAGGGGGTGGGCTTCTAATACAGAGTTTTGCCATTTTGAAACTGCTAAGAAATCATTGGAGCTCATATGTCAAAGTTAAAGGGTGGACTTCTATTAGACCATAGGCTACAATTAAACGAAATACGGTACCTTCCGTTTTCCGTCTAGAAAAATCTTGATACATTCCTTTGTTTGCAATCAGCAACTGGCGTATTCTGTCCATGTATGTATACCCATGTGCCTAAGCAAACAAAGCTAACCCATAATCTTACAATCTGCAGTAGCATAATAACGTTCTCTAAGCAGCATTGACGTAGTTAATATAGTTCATGATTAATCGTATGATCGCGATTATTTTTCTTAAATGATCGTGATTATGAAAAGTGAATAATCGTGCAACCCTAGACGTCAGTATTGTTCTCCATTGGTAATCCAATTATAATCCGCTAAGAATAAGGCACAGAAGCACAGATTGAACAAGCAAAAAAACTTTTTCATTGCACAAGAAATGTGTGTTACTCTTGTTGCTATGCAAACAAAAGTAATTGGCTCATGGTAACAGGTGCCCATTTGTTGGGGGCGGGCACCCGGTTCCAAGAATTGGTTAGAGCTTTAAAAGTCAGAAGATTCTTAGGTGACAGACCCAAGGGTGCTGTTATCAATAAGTGATGTAATGGTAAGTATTGATCGAAGGAGAAATATATATATATATATATATATATATATATATATATATATATATATATATATATATGTATAAATATATATATATATATATATATATATATATATATATATATATATATATATATATATATATAAATATATATATATATATATATATATATATATATATATATATATATATACACCTTAAATTTTGTGTACATCCACACCACACACCTGCCACATATTCCCCATATATATATATATATATATATATATATATATATATATATATATATATATATGTGGGGAATATGTGGCAGGAGTGTGGATGCACACAAAATTTAAGGGATTGTGAAAGAACAGCGACATTAACCAAAAGTACCCCGTCAGGTGGACAAAAATTGATGGGGTGAGGTGGGAACAGCACAATTCATCTCTTATGACACTCACCTGTTTCACCGGTGTCTGTATCAGTTATGTCAACGGTAAGGATTATCTGACGCTTTGCAGGATCTGCGTCATAATCAAGGATCTGGCCATCAATCAGACTAACATTTCCGGACAACTCATTCACTTCAAATAAAGCTGGCGAGACTGACTGTTGCGTAAGAACATATCTACGAGAGATTGTATCCAAACTACCTGTGCGCAAGGAAAATAGGTTTATGTTACTGTCCCTAGTTTCGTCCACAGAGTGCGTAGCAGTTGCTCGTTTAGAGCGCCTTCCATGAATGAGTGGTTTAAAACGCAACAAAGTTGGTTCTTCAATAAATATAACAGCATCTGCATGGGCACTTAGATCACTGCTGACAGCTTCAATATTGATATGATAAACAGATATATTGTCTCTATTAAATTGACATGTTGTCATTATATTTGGAGAAACAACTAAAGGATTTTCTTCAATCGCAAAACAATCTGAATTCTGAATACGGTAATGAACTGGAGCACTCTTCCACTGTCCATTTTCTGGAATTAAAAAGGCATGGACTTGGTCTTTTAAATCAACAATGGTTCCAACTGGAACATCTTCTGCTACGATACCTGTATAGTGATTCTTCTCAAATGATAATGTTAATGACGGCACATTTTTTATAGACACCTTTAGATAATCATGCCACTCAAAGTCATTTAGAACATGATGCACTGTTAGATGGATGGTTTGGTTGGCTAAAGATGAAACACTGTCTGTTGTAACAATCTTACCACTCAATGTAAGTGCAAATAAATCTGATAGTGCTTCCTCAAGCATGTCATCAGTATGTGTTTGTGGCATCATGGGCATTGGATGATACGAACTACGTAATCTGCAATGTTGTCCAAATAATCTTATTTGTCCAATCACATGCCCAATGGGAACATTATGTGGAATGGTAACTGAAGATTTGCGATGAGATGTAACTAGATTTATCATCGCAAACACTAGGAAAACAACTACTACGCTTCCTAGAAATTGCAATGTGCAAGACGCCATCTTTAATTTAATGACGAAAACCGGTGACTTCTAACGATGATTTAAATTTTAATCATTCAAATAGTTCAAATAGTTTGTTTAAGGAAATCACGACATCGTGTCTATTTGATCAATTATTTAAACTACATTTTCCAGCAAAACCGTCGGAAGTATGCGCGTTTTCTCCTTTAACTTTTACTAGTCATCCTTCTTCCGCATTCGCAATTTCGTGTCCAGAAAATCACTTTGCTATCTGTCCTCCATATTCATATCTGTTTCTGTACATCAAATTTAAAAGAAAACGCAGACGTTTGATCAGCATGCGATAGTATACGTTTCCAATGCTATTCCCAAGTTCCTGTTTTGTTTTGAAAATGAAATCTTCCCCGGTGTATCGCTGGATTGATATGTGAAGGAAATTGAAATGCGAATACTCCCGAACAGATAGAGAATGAATTTGCTATTTAATGTAAGATCATCCAAAAGCGTCAGTTAAATTCTTTGGATACAGGTCTGGCACAGCCGCACTTTTAAAATAATACATGTTGTAACTACCGATGTAAATAATAAAAACAATAAGAAAACATATTTCCTTCGTGATGAATAGGGACACTAACTGAGCATTCAAATTATTTGTGTAATTGTATTGACATCGGCGGGGTGCAACAATTATACAGAACAGCAACTTCGATAGATAGGAATGCATTTGGCTCTTTCGGGTGTGGATAAAAAAAGTGACGTCATCTATTACTCAGGGGATTACGGAAGCCCTGAAGGGCTATGTCTGCGGGAAAAAAAGTAACTCGAGCGCTCGAGATAATTATATCAAGCGATCGAGATAATCATGTCAAGCGCTCGAGATAATTATCTCGAGCGCTCAAGATAAATTTGTTCGAGGAATGTGTTGGATGTGACCGCATATTGTTGAACAGATGAACGTGGTTATCAAATTAAAGGAATATTTGCTCTTATAGAACACCTCACGAATACATATACGCCCTCCATACGTCTCCCTTTTATTAAACACGCACGTGTTTAGACATCGATGACCCATCTGTGTAAACACACACAGGCACGCACGCACGCACGCACGCACGCACGCACGCATGCACGCACACACGCACGCAGAATAGTTAATATACCACATCTAAACCACACTCGATTAACACCGAGTCTGATATCATTCAAACTGGATTCAATTGACTGTCGCCTGTCAAATCAGACCATTTCTAAAGAAGCTCTTTAAACCACATAACCCATCCGGCTACAACCACTTTCACTTAAGTCATCTTGACAAACTATTTTATTAGTATGATCACCCTATGCCGTTCATTATTGCTACCTCCCACAACTGTCACATCTATTTGACACGCAGGTTAATAATTTCTTTCTGTTATAGGTCATTATAAAACTGCATCATATTGCTCAGTACTATGACCTCCACCATTGTGTTACTATTGTGGCCTTTCATCCCATTTTCTGTAAAACATATCCATTACGGGATGATGGATGTGTTTACATAACTTACCATGAATCAGGCCATAATTTCATCAGAGTTATAAACTGTAGCACGAATCGACCGGACGGGTACGGACTGTCCCCGCGAGGCTGGCTGCAGAACATCCTTTCCGGATTCGCTCCAAGCACACACCCTGAGTAGGATGGTATGTGTAAATAAGCCCTATGAGAGAGGTTTTCATTAGAAGTCTGTTAGAACACATAGTGTGCATGAGCGTGCGTCAGAGCTTCCCTGACAACATGTGTCGGAATTGGGAGAAAGTATATACCTATAGTGTACCGAGTGATTTCCTTAAATCATGCTATTCTCGTAGTTCTTGGTACCGATCAGGACCAAAATGAAACGAGGATCTCAGAGCTTTTTAACATTTTAAAATCGGACCAGAAATGGCTGAGTTATCAACAAAACTCCCGTTAAATTATTTACAAAATATCGCTTTTGATGTCGTAATCGCGTGTATGCATTAACTGAATGGGGAATGTGTTGTTCACGTGATAGCCACGTCACCACTTCTAACTGCACGCTGATTGGCTATAGCTCGCCCACTGATTTGCTGAAGCGCCTGCCTCTGACGTCACTAGTAGTATAGAAGGGACGAAAAATCGAAGATCAGGAGCATCATCGGCGTGGAAGCCGACCCGTCAAGAAGACTGCTGGACCAGCGCAGTGCCAGACATGGGATAACTGCTAACTGTTCCATCGATCATCATCGCGGTGCCATTTGGAATTGAGTTCTCCTGCACTGGTGGGCAGTTTAGCGACTTTCCGCGATACAACAATTTTGGATGCTCCCGGATGGCCACCAGGGGGCAAAAATAAATTAAAGTAAGAACTCCCGCATCCGGACTTTCCTAAGGGAGCTTTCCTGCAGATGGGCCTTGCGGACCCGATGTGATTCTATGCGATGTAGAGCTGATGGTGATTCTTGGTGGATAACTCGCCGGATCTTTCGACCATGCTGAAATGTGGATTTAAACTTCCATGCTGCATGTCGAGTGTGATGATTAACATTTAGGCCACAGTCTGGTGAGACTATGTGATGTATCCCGCACCGTGTACCCAGTTATTGTACATGCATAATTAATTATGACATTAGCCCTTCCTGTTAATGGGCAACTTTCAACTTTCACACCACCGTCGCCGGACGGAACTTTACAACAAACTGTTTAAATGTTTAAATCATGTATCAGTTAAATGGCTATCTAATGGACATCTTATTATCCGTTCTTCTTCACTGTCATGAGAGTGTGCCGCATCAATAGTCTGCCTGCGGAAACCTGCTTGCAGAAACCTGCCTGCGGAAATCTTCCCTACATTAAAGATCGTGCCATCTTGCGCTATTTTCATATTGACGCATCAATTTCAGTGACTTACGAACTTTTACTGTACCGAAGACCAATAGATACTCAAGTAGCTATACTATTGTATATTTCATTATTTCCGTATATCATACTGTGCCTAATAGGTACCTTACTGGTCCTTCTGACTGCAATTTTATGCTTTCCATTTTACGTGAATATTATCCTTATTTACTGTGGGTACTCTCAACTACAAGCACCGTAAGGTCGTATGACCTTTGATATATATCGTTCTCTCTGTATTAGTTAGTTGTGTATATGGCAAGTAGCCATTCTAGTTAATATGGGTTTTTTATTTATAAAAACCCTAGAATGCAGTACGCTAGGTAATACTATACAGCAATATTATATATCTGCATCACTTCTCCCCTAGCACCAATTTTACACTGAGGTCGCTGATCATGCTCTAATTGCTTGAGCCTGACATGTCACCAAATAAACCTGGCTATATTAGCTCAATAGGATAGGTTTAAAGTGGTTAGAGACGATTTCTCCATAAGAGATGCATAGTGTACGCCTCTTTTCAGGATGTAGTGGATATGTAACACCACGCACCAGCTAGGTTGTGTAAAATTGGCCAATTACCTTAGGACCTCTTATTAATATTGAGTTAATGTCTCTTTCCACAATCCACCAGCCACAAGGCTTAATAATTGTTTGGATTCCCTATCGACACGTTAGCAGGATCTGACCCTGGGGAACTATTGGGGTTTCTGAGTGGTGATAGCTAGAGTTCTGATTTACATACATCTCCCCCTGTATCTTCGGATACTAGTTACTTAGATATCCCCACCAATGAAGGAGGCACAGCAAAAAGAAGTAATAGTATGTGATACCAGCCTGCAGTGCATCTCTGGGCATTCTGGAACTTAACCCTAATGACAGGTAAATGTTAATTCTATAGTACGCATGATGGATGAGATGCGGATCTCCATCCAATTCGTTGCAGTGTCTGGGTGAGATCTTAGAATCCACCACGCCCTTACGGGAACGACACTAGCGGTGGATATCCGTCTCGTTATCCCCACCATAAATGACATGGCGCTTTCTAAAAATTGCTTCTGTGAACTGTAAACTTGTCCTAGTGATGTTATATGTGGTTGCGGGACAGTAGTGACCGGATTGTTATTTGATTTGGGAGCTATTGCTCCGCAACATGTACGCACGCTGTCGTTCGGAGGTAGATGCTATGCAGGGCGACTTACGGGGAGCTGAGCATCTTCGCCTGTTAGATAAATGTATCTAAAGTTGGGTAGGAATCCCTGCCACTTGCGGCTAAAGCTTGTACTCGTTTCTAATAACCAAATGGTAGGTTAGAACGCAGCAGAAAGACCGCATAAATAAAGCGGCAACTACCAATGCAGTAACTTTGGACCTACATCAGACGGTGACCTGTGAATTCTTCAGAAATCATTCGTCCCGTCTTCACGTAAACCATTGTGCATCACAATAATTGCGACGTCACTAGGATTTTCAGCACTTAGCATTTTCTTTTTGAACAAAAGCGTGGCCCTTTTTGCTAGCTCTTTTCCTCCGCTTCGGCATTGAAGGCATTTTCCCGTGATGGAGGCCCGCACGGGGCACTTTCCTCTCGCAACAACAACATTTGTGTGCGTGCGTGCATGCGTGCATGAGTGCGTGTGTGCGTGCGTGCGTGCGTATGTGTGTGCTAGGGGTGTAATTAGTTTATATTAAACTACCAAGTAGCCTCGATGCGATGCTCCCTTGCAGGGATACCTCTGCGGATTTACGGATCTGTTCCGGAGAGACATGATACGGGATCCGCAACCCAGAGCACCACAGCTAACCAGCCCTCCCGCGCATCATGTGTATGCAGAACACCGGAGTGGAGCGACATGGCGGACCAGAGCGTGCCCACGTGACCTACAGCACAGTGGTTCGACAGCTCATTATTTGTTTCTACTGTATTGCATCGCGTGTTTTCTCTCACTTTTGATACTCAATAGATTGCATGGTTTCTATTTCCTTGTTATGCATATCAGAAACGTTACCCTCCATATAGGTCACACCCACCCACCCGCACCCATTTGGTTATATCATTCATTTGTTGACCTTATCTTATAGTTTTCCGCACATCTTTACACATATCCTTGAATACATACCAATTGATATTCGTATTAAGCGACCACCTGCTTCTAATCAATTCTAATGCACGTGGTCACTTAAACACGTGTATGTATTAGGCACCGCTAGTCCACACACGCACACCCCACCCCACCACCCAGAATGCCACAATTCCTGGTCATTTCCTGTTCAGTTACAATTTGAATCCGAAACAACGAAAAAAATAAGAATATTTCGCAACTAATTTAACTGGGCGCCGTTTCCAATTAAAATAGTAAAAATGTTTTCTAAATATTCATAATTGTCATGAAATTGAGATTCCGGAACACCGTGAAATGCTACGGAAATAAATAATACATTATATTGATGATAATTTATTTTGCAACTATGAGTATCTTGGTGACAACGGAGGGGATGCTACAATTTTGGTTATACTGATGATGATATTGATGACAATGATGAGTATCTTGGTTATAATGATAACGATGATGATACTAATGATGATGGCGATGATGATAATCTTAGTTGTGACGATAATGATGATGATACTGGTGACGATGGTAATAATCTTGGCTGTGATGATGATGATGATGATGATGATGATGATTGTATTGATAAAGCACATGTTATAAGAGTTTATTGAATTATGAATAAATCAGTGAGTAATTCACACACGCCCACACTCATGCATCGATACACGCGTCTGGCAATGTCTAGCAAAGCCTGGTTAGGACCGAGGTAAAGTCTAGCAAAGCATGGCTAAGGTCTAGGTAAGGCCTAGTAAAGCCTGCTAAGGTATAGGTAAGGCGTAAGTGAGGCTTAGCTAAGGCCTAGCTAAAGGTAGGTAATGATTAGCAAAACATGTCTACGGTCTGGCTAAGGCCTAACAAAGTCTGGCTAAGACCTACGTAGGGCCTAGAAAAGAGTGGCTAAAGCCTATGTAAGGTTTGGTAAAGCCTGGCTACGGTCTAGGTGTAGCACGGACCAACCGGACGTGTACTGGCCGTCCCAGCAAAGCTTCGTACGGAATGGCCACTCCGGACTCGCTCCAAGCACGCCCCCTGGGTTGGATAGTACGCGTACATAAGCCCTATGAGAGAGGTTTTCGTTAAAATCGGGTGTCCGATAAAACGCGTTGTGTGCATGCGCGTACGTCAGAGCTTCCCTGACAACACGTCTCAGAATTGGAAGCAAGTGCATGCCCATAGTGTACCGAGTTGGTACTCGTAAAGACCTTTAATTAATCCATTCTCGTTGTTCTTGGGACCAATCAGGACCAATAAAAGAAGTTTTCTAGCCGGTGTGGAAGCCAGCCAGCGCAGGACAACTGGACCATCAGGATGATGGATGCAACTGCTGACCTACAGTGATTCTCACGTTAACCGGTGTCGCACGGATCCCAGCACATCCGCGGTGGTAGGACGTCCTCGGCTTCTACAAGTTTTTGGACACTCTGGGGGGAGGGGTGGGGGTGTGTAATAAACTAAATTTAAAGTTAGACTTTCCGCATATGGACTTTCCTAAGGCCTTTCCGAGAGCGGGCCATGCGGGCCCAGGATGTGATTCTATGGAATGTATGGAATGTAGAGCTACCGTGATTCCTGGTGGATGACTCGCCGGATCTGCCACCCATGCTGAAAAGTGGACTTCAATTTCTGCACTACATGTCATGTGTGTTTAATTAACTTTTTGACCACAGTCTGGTGGAGCTTTGCTAGGTGCGCCGCAAGAGCTATGCGACGCATTCCGCACCGTGTGCCAGTTATGTAACCGCTTAACATTACCAAGCCCTCTCTTCTTATGGGCAAACTTCAACTTTATTATTTCCATCGCCGGATGGATAACTTTCTCACTTCCGTAAAAATTGTATACTAGCTACAGAGACTATCTAATAGACATTATTTCACAGCGCTGTTTCACTGTCCTGAGTCTGTACCATGTCTACCCTGGAGCCAGCTTGGGGAGACCTGCCTGCGGAAATCAGATGCAGAGATCTGCCTGCGGAAATCCTTCCAGCCTCAGAGAACGTGTCAGCTCGCACTACAAATACTCTAGCATCTCAATTTCATTAACATAGTAGCCTGTTCCGTCCCGATGCCTATTAGGTACTCAAGTAGCTATACTATTGTACATTCAATTATCATTTCCGCATTTGGTACAGATGACTAATAGGTACTTTCCCGGTCTTAGGACCACAAGTTATAATTTCTTTATTACTGTGCATATTATCCTTGTTTACTGTAGGTGCTTTCAACTAGCCACACCGTTTAGGTACGTCAACCTTAGATATTTAGCTACCTCATTTCTAATTATTATATCTACTTATTGCATTGGTTAGTTGTATATGGCAGATAGCCATCCAGTTAATATGTTTTGTTTAATTGTAGAAAACTGTGGACCGCAGTACGCTAGGAAATATTATAGAGCAACATTTATATCCACATCACTTTATTCCCGCCATCATCAATTTTACACTGATGTTGCTGACCATGCTCTAATTGTTTGAGCCCAGCATGTTACCGACTAACCGTACTATTCAGCTCGATAGGATAGGTTAAAGTGGTTAGGGACAATTTCTTCGTTTAGAGACATATAGTGTACGACTCTTTTCCGGATGTTGCGGTAATGTAGCCCCGCACTCCAGCAAGGTTGTGTAAAATTGGCCAATTACCTATAAGGCCTCATATATATTAAGTTATTGTCTCTTTCCACGATCCACCAGCCGTATGGCTTTCTAATTGTCTGGATTACCCATCAGTGTGTTGATCGGATCCGACCCTGGGAAACTATCAGAGGTTTCCTAGCGGTGATGGTTAAAGTGCTGATTTACATACATCTCCCCAGTATCTTCGGATACTTGTTAGCTAGATAACCCTGCCAATGAAGGAAGCACTGCGAAAACATACAGGTATAAATGTAAGTTAGTTAGTTTATCTACTGGCCCGCAGTGCATGTCTTGGCATATTGGAATTTAAACCTAACGACAGGTCAACTGTTAGATCCGTAGGACTCGGTGATGGATGAGATGCGAATCTCCATCCAACTCGTTGCAGTGTCTGGGTGAGATCTTGGAATCTGCCACGTCCTCATGGGAAGGACGCTCGCGGTGGATCTTCATCTCTCCATCCCCACCACAATGACATTTTAGTAATCAAACTTGCTTGTGTGAAATGTAGTCATTGTCCAGGTGATGTTTTATGTGGTTGCGGAGCAATGTAGTCAGATTTTCATCGAATTCGGATGCCTTGTGTCGCAACATGTATGCATGCTGTCCTTGGAGGTAGATGCTATTCCAAACGACCTATGGGAAGCTGAGCGTCTGCGCCCATTGGACAACTGTATCTAAAGATAGGTAGGAATCCCTGCCACTTGCGGCCAAACTTAGTTTCCATTTCTAACAACTAATTGGTAGGTTAGACTAGCAGAAGGCCTGCATAAATAAAGCGGCATCTACCAAAACAGTATCTTTGGAATTACATAAGACGGGGACTTGGGAATTCTTCAGATATCGTTCGTCCCGTCTTCACGTAAACCAGTATGCATCACATTAATTATGGTTTCACTAGGATCTTCACGTACCATTTTTCCGTTGAACAAAGGAGTCACCCTTTTTGCCAGCTCTTTTCCTCCACTTCGGCGTCGAAGGCATTTTCCTGTGATGGAGGCCCACGTGAGGCACTTTCCTCTTGCAACAACAATATTTTCTTTGTGTGTGTTAGGTGTATATTAGCTTATATTCAGCTACCTAGTGACTTCGTTGTAGATGCTTCTCTTGCGGGAATACCTCTGCGGATTCAAGAACCTGTGTGGTACCTCCAGCGACACCACGTGGAAAGAACACCAGTTAGCTCTATTTTGTCTATGATTGTGTGCTCATTTACTGTCAAACGATCATCTTGTTTGTATAGTATATATTAATATTTCTACTGTTTTAATTACACATTGTTCCATTCTCTAAATTAGTATGGACAGACATACCAGTGACACAAATAGTTGGGATGACACCATGTGGTTCAATTTTGGCAACAATGGTCGCATGGCCCCACTGGATCATCAGTGTTCCACCGGCTCTAGAAGCCAGTCTTTATAATTTTCGGAGAGACGTCATACAGGATCCGCAACCCCAAGATACGCAGATAACCAGCCATCCTGGTCATCGTGCACTTGCGGTGTGATCAGCAGAAATCTAATAGTGGACCAATACGTATCCCCGCGAGCTACAAGTTGCGCCCGATGTGGGGCCCGAAACCATGCCTACACTCAACACCCGCGACTTTCAGTCTCCCTCATCCGACAGTCAGCTGTCCCTCGATATGGAAGTAGCATCATATGATGGACATACTGCTCGCGTGCTCACCGACAATGTCGCTAATTTCCCTGGTGCGGAACGACCAGCACCGCCTCAACACGAGTTCTCACCGATCAGCGAGGGGACATTCCGTGATGCCTCACAGTTGGGAACTCAATACATCGCTTTATCAGATCTCCGTGATAGGCCACCACCATCAACGCTGGATCGTGGACGACCGTGTCAAATACCCCCACGGGGGCAACCACAACCTTCACGACCATCATGTTCGCCTACGTCATCAATGGGTGACCAGTGGCCAGATGCTCATGTACCATTTCCCGTATCTCCTCCTTTTCACGCGTCATCACCTTATTATCCAACAGTACTGCATTATGAACCAGAGGAAACGGCTACGCCATTTCAGCAGTACATCAGACGACATCCACACCACACACACACATTCCATGTCAGTCACCTGTGCTGCCTCCATACGAGGAATATATCTCACAGCATCAGGAACGTCCACGTCATCTACACAGCACACCTCCACCCATCTAAAGACCTACACCTGTCTATGAACCCGCATAAGGGCAGTATTCAGCAGAACCCACGTACCATGCAGCACATCATCAAGGAGAATCACCTTCATGGATGTGTCAGCATCGACAGGGACATCGACGGGAAATACCACCACCACCACCTACATGTCAAACAGCATCCGCATTCTTAGCAGTTTTGCCAGCACCACCACCAGGTTTCACGCCACTTATTCTCCATGAGGACATGGACGGATCATTCTCTCCCCCCCCCCCCAATTTAGTGGGGAGACTGATTGGGCTAATTATAAAGTGCAATTTGAAATAATAAGTAGGACAAACTGGTGGAACAATCGTCAGATGGGAGAGTATTTAGACGCAAAGTTGTCCAGAAAAGCTCTGCAAGATCTGGCAGACTTAGGCACAGACTACACTCGTCCTACACCGAACTGGAGAACACGTTGTCGGAAAGATTCAGCGACACAGCCCTCAGAGAAACAAGTGGACTCCAACTCAAAAATCTACGTCGCCGCTCGGAGGAAACATTACCGCAGCTAGCAAGCCGCATTCGTCGCTTAGTTACCCGCGCATACCCCAGCACAAATCTCGAGGGCGTAACCCACTTGCATCTTAACACTTTCATCGACGCGTTGAGCGCAGAACCCGTGCTAAAGGAAAAACTATTTCTCATGGAGCACAGTAGCCTTCACCAACTTATGGCCACCGCGGTTCAGATTGAGAATTTCTTAGAACGGGAAAAGAATAATCGCCGCCAACTACACCCAATAAATGAAATGAATGATGTTGATGTCGCAACTACTACCGAATCAAAGACAGCAACCACAAACACATCAGCAAATGAACTACACGTGCAACAGGAACAAACCGGTCAACATCACGTGTCTAGAGGAAGAGGGCTTGGCCAATCCAATCGCAGGGGCCACAACAACGACCAAGGATGTGGGAACCAGCACAATAATAGCAATAGACAAAACATGCAAGAAAGAGTAGAAGAGATTACTAAACAAATCTCCGCACTCACCAATCTCGTAACAACACTCAGCACTACAGTAGCAACACAGTCCACCACTAGACCACAACCCACCACAGCTTCTGCACCGCCACCAAACACGTGCTTTGGATATGGTCAGCCAGGTCACTGGAAGGACTGGTGCCCAAACCGGCCTCCATCAACAACTCCAACCTCTGACCGATGTACCCCGCAGCCTGAGAATCTGTCAAACTAGCACGGGCACCGATTACAGAGTCACTTCGGTGCCCATTCCCCCCAACCTGGCTCAACTACGGCCTCTGAACCACAATGTCAGGTGGCCATTTCTACTCGCAACATACTCCTACTACACCATGCACCGACCTGCACCGGGCTTCTTCTATGTCGGTGCCTATGATGCACACTGCAGCCACAGCACTGCGATCCTCCCCCTGCGGAAAATGTGACCCCACACTTTCCGCATCTACTCAACCTTCTTTTCTATGTAAAATGGCAGTGGTAGGTTGTAGCACCTCCACTGAAACAACGTTTCTGCAAGCACCACGTCCAACCGCCAAGGCACTTAGCACCCGGTGTCCTTTGATAGTATGCAACTCACAACCCCTTATAGCCTCATCAACAACATCCACCAGCAGCAGTGATTCCGAAGGAAGTGTTCATTCAGCATCATGGATCCGCAAGAAGAAACATCGTACAAATAACGGAAAAGTACTAACCATCATTGTTTCTTCAGCGCATCAACTAAACATCCCATGATGCATTGTAAAAAGTAGCTCACACAGGTAGCCCTCATCCGCGATTGTGAGAATCCTATCCATACCGCAGTATACACCAACTCAGTTTACACAGAACCCACAACAATGCCACCACCACTGCTACCCCCGACTCCGCCATCGCCTAAGCAAACACAGCAGCAGCAATGACGAGTTGGCCCTTTCCACACTCTGCCACCAATTGCACTCACGGCAGCTATCCGGAAACAAGCCGACTATATACCGAATGATACTGCACCACCTTCACTTCCACAAATGGTATCATTGGAGACTCTTCCGCAGGCTCACCGTAAGGTGATATATAAGTGTGCCTGTCTGTTTAGCGGAATTTCCACCAGTGCCACTGTGGACACTGGAGCTTCCATCACCGTTTTTAACAAACGCTTGTATGAGAGCATCCCACCTCATAAGAAGCCACCCCTTAAGCCTACAAACATATTTTTGCAAACAGCTATGGGAGCTGATGTTCCCATGGCTGGCGTAGTAAACCTCGTAATACAGATAGAGGAGATGCAATTCATTCAATGATGCCCTACTTGTTCTGATTTCCTCAGTGCCAGCGAAGCCGCCATACACCGCAGACAACAGGAACTAGATATATACAGCTGACGGATACCCCTTGGACCGGAATCATCACTATATGATATGTGTGCGGTAATATTAGCAATTGCTGCCACAGTTGAGCCAGGTCAGGAGAGGATCGTGTGGGCCACAGCACCACAATTAGGAAACAACACTTACACAGCCATGCTGGAACCCGACCCTGAATACATGATCGCCTCACAATGCACCAGTCCCCACATAATCGTGGACACCACCAACAAGGATCATATACCCTTCTGTCTATTCGCTGGCACTGCGGACCCAATAACGCTTGAACCAGGAGTCCGTTGTGGCCATTTGGTGGGTGTGATATCACTGGAAACAGCCCCAACTGCAATCACATCAGTAACATCTTCTGATGATTTGCCCGAACACAGTGGGTACTGGCAGGTAGCCATGGATGAGGCTGACCTGGAGAAGACCGCATTCATGTGCAGAGATGGTCTTTTCCAGTTCCACAAGATGCCCTATGGCTTGTGAAACGTTCCTGGAACATTCGAGCATCTCATTGAGCAGGTATTCTTAGGACTTCTTAGGATATTTCTGAGGACTCACGCTGTGTTCAACCTCTATGACCGCATCTTCCTCCATTAAATATATTCCCCATTCCTGACTTCCCGGCATCCGATATTCGAAGACAGATTTACAATTTACTATGGCACCAGGCAAGCTATTCCAAATATCTACCACCCTATTTGTGAACATATATTTCCCAATGTCCGTTCTAATATGGTGCTTGGACAGTCTCAAGCTATGGCCTCTTGTGCCTCTATTCTCTGCCAAGAACAGCAGCCCCTCAGAAGCTTCAGGATCATATATCTCATGGGTGAGTGTATAGACCTCAATCATGTCTCCTCTCATCCTTATGTACCGCATTGTGGGCATTTTCAGTCTCTTCAGCCTATCTATATAGCTCATGTTGCTTAATGCTGGAACTTGTTTGGATGCTCACCATAGTATATTTTCTATTAGGGCTACATCCTTTTTTCAGATGAGGGCTCCACACACATACCGCATCCTCTAGGTGAGGTCTCACCAGGGCCTGGAACAGCTTCTTAAATATTTCCTCATCTAAGTAAGTGAATGTTCTTCTAATTAGCGCCATAATGCTGTTCGCCTTGTTAACTTGGGCTCGAATGTGCCTTGAGAAGGTTAGGTTCATGTCTACTGTGACCCCAATGTCCTTTTCCTGTTGTGTGTTTCAAGATTTACTAGTGTTCCATCCTGCTTGTAGAGGTGGTAACTCTTCTCATCTGGGTGTTTTCCTCCCTTGCTCTCTACCGTCACTACTTTTCATTTGTTTGGGTGGAATCTCAATAGTCATGTGTTTGACCACTCCTGAAGGGAGTCCAGATCCTCTTGCAACTCAATTTCACCTTTTTTGCATCTGATTTGGTTGTAGATTTTTGTGTCATCTGCGAAGAGATAACATGTAGATCTTACAGCGTCAGGAAGATCATTAATGTATATCACAAACAGGATAGGCCCTAACACACTGCCTTGTGGGATTCCACTTGTTACTATGTGGTTTTCTGAAACATGTCCATTGACCACGATGCATTGCTTTCTGTTTGAAAGAAAGTCCTGGACCCATAGTATTATACGTTCGCTTAGACCATATTTTCTCAGCTTGCTGATGAGTCGCCTATGTGGGACGGTATCGAACGCCTTCATAAAGTCCATATATATATGGCATCTATGTGTCCCCCTTTGTTCACCACTTTTGTGCATTCATCCAGTACCTTTAGTAGTTGCTGTTCTGTTGATCTTCCTTCCATAAAACCAAATTGTGTTTTGCTGAAGAATTTGTTTCTCTTCATATGTTCTATTATTTCTGACCATACTAGCTTTTCCATTAATTTACACAATACACTTTTCAGGCCCTACTGGTCTGTAATTTCCAGGGTCAAATTTGGCCCCCTTTTTGTAAATTGCTGTGACGTTGGCTGTCTTCCACTTGTCTGGTACTATCCCTTTATCCATAGATTTGTTAAATATAATAGTCAAGGGCATGCACAAACTCTCTTTTAGCTCTGCTAATCATTTGGGATGTACTCCATTTGGACCAGGTGATTTGGTTTTGTCTATTCCCTTTAGTATTTTCAGCACTTCATCCTGGGTGAATGTTTTGTCTTGGAATTCAAATTCTGGTTTTAGTTTCTGGGATTCTGGCACTGGACCATCTGGTTCGCACGTAAAAACGCTAGTGAAAAAGTCTGCCAGTACATTAGCCTTATCTATGTCTTCACTAGCAATCTGAGGTATCCCATCATTCTGCACAGTTCTGAGATGCCACTTTTTACTTTCCTCTTTGAGCTTACATATTTCCAAAATTCCTTGGGGTTAGCTTTGGCATTCCTGGCTATCTCCTTTTCATTATCTCGCTTAGAATTACGTATTAGCCCTTTAACTTGGTTTCTCACTCTAGTATATTCTCTATGCTTTTCTTCATCTCTTGTTTCCAGGAATCTTTATCAACATCTGTGCTTTCTTTTTATTTTAGTCCTAATATCTTCATTAACTTGCATATGTCGATATTTGGATGTTTTACTGTTTCCGCCTTTGATCTTTGGGACATGCTTTTCCTTGGCCGGTTAAACTTTTCAAGGAATGTTTCCAGTACTGTATTTGGATCATCTGCTTCTAATAAGCTCTCCCAATCCAGCACTAGATCTGCATTCATATCCTCATAATTACCTTTGAAAAAATTCCACCTCTGTATTATTGCATCTTTGCTGACTTTGCAGTTCGTAAATAAAGGTAATTACACAGTGGTCGCTGGCTCCCAATGGACTTTGGTATTCAATTTCTTCTACTAATTCATCATTCGTAAGGATAAGATCCAATATACTTGGTTCATTGTTCCCTCTACACCTCGTGTAATCCTTGACATGCTTGTATAGATAGCGATCCCTTATACATTTGATGAATGATTCCCCATCCGAGGCGTTTTTTACTGACCAATCTTGCCAATTTATATTTGGATAATTAAAATCCCCTACAATCATGATATGTTTGAACTTCTTATTTGTATTCGATATATTTCTGAGCATTTTCTTCAAATCCTCCAAGCCTTCTGCAGTGCTGCTGGGGAACCAGATCATTAATCATAGTTTTCCCCCTTATTTCTCCTTAGCCAATCGTTAGGGGCGCCTACCGCTCATCCAATCAAATTCAAGCATGAATGTAGGTCATTTCTCCATAGCCAATCATTAGGGGCGCTTACCGCTCATTCAATCAAATTCAAGCATGATTTTTGATTGACAGCTCAGCCTAGTATATAAGGAGGACTTTGCTTTTTCAAATCACTTGATCATCAGCACTCAGAGTGAACACATCGTGGTTTAGAGCTATACCAGTTCACTACTGAATATCTCTTCAACTAGGATTTTACATCACAGAATTTCACTATACAACTTTTACATACATCAGGGCCGCCCCTACCCCAAAATATTCAGACAGTTCAGCGATATAACCCATGGAATATAATATCTGCAAGAACTTAACATCCAGCGAGTTAATACATAATGATCAGAGAGTAAGCATGAACATCCAACGTGCTCTCAATGAGCGTTGATACGCAACGCACTCTCTGTGAGCGGATGATACGCAACGCGCTCTTTGTGAGCAACGTATTTTCAAAATACAATAATTTAAGTAAAAAAACACTTTTAAAGTAGAAGTGTCTTAGAAGAGTCATAGTTTTCTTAATAGTGCATGGATCAGGGTTTCTCTGCTCATTTCTGTACTCATGTGGGTAAGTGAAGTTTTAAGAAGAACTGAACTTTCTTACCACATCTACACTAGATCATTAATCATAGTTTTCCCGCTAATTTCTCCTTAGCCAATCCATACCCTTCCCGCTCATTTCTCCTTAGCCATTCCATAGCTTTCCCGCTCATTTCCGTACTCATGAGTGCGAGTGTACTTTTAAGTACAACTGAGGTTTCTTAGTGCATCTACACCAGATCATTAATCATAGTTTTCCCCCTTATTTCTCCATAGCCAATCGTTAGGGGTGCCTACCACTCGTCCAATCAAATTCAAGCATGAATGTAGGTCATTTCTCCTTAGCTAATCATTAGGGGCGCTTACCGCTCATCCAATCAAACTAAGCATGATTTTTGATTGACAGCTCAGCCTAGTATATAAGGAGGACTTTGCTTTTTCAAATAACTTGATCATCAGAACTCAGAGTGAACACTTCGTGGTTTAGAGCTATACCAGTTCACTACTGAATATCTCATCAACTAGGATTCTACTTCACAGAATTTCACTATACATCTTTTACTGAATAAAGTCTTAATCATATCATGTTACATTCTATTTCATGTTTTCATCTTTCAGTTGTTTTTTTCAGCCATCGATTGGATTCTACGAATGGAAATTTTACCCAGAATGTCGGTTAGTTGCCATGTTTACTACAAAGCTCCTATGAACTTGGATTTATCAGGTTCTTGGGAGGTGGGTTTAGTTGGAATTCAGTACCCAAGATCATGGTTAACCCTTGAAAAGGATGCTCACGTGAAAGTTACTTCACCAGCTAACAAAAAGGGAGATTTCTCACAGTGCGAAAAGGGTGTTGCACAATTAAAGAACTCGTTAATCAACTTAAGTGTGACGTGAAAGTACAGCTTACTGAATTTGTTGAAAACAGTCAGTTCATGTATAATGAAGATAAAGGTTTTAGAATTTCTTTAATGATTGGACCTGGATATTCAGTTAGGTCTGATCCCCAATTAGCTCAGCTGTTTGGATTCAAGACAAAAACGATGAATGGTACAAAACGGTGGGCGTTTTTTGGTTATTCTGGGGAATCAACTACTAGAGCA
This sequence comes from Chaetoderma sp. LZ-2023a, assembly GCA_034401795.1. NCBI lineage: Eukaryota > Metazoa > Mollusca > Caudofoveata > Chaetodermatida > Chaetodermatidae > Chaetoderma > Chaetoderma sp. LZ-2023a. The sequence continues at coordinate 56,759,632 of CM067367.1, forward strand.
TTACTTTTTGTTTATTCCAACATCGTTCAACCAAACATCATTGGTGATACCATAGCACCCCTATTATGGGTCTTACCACTAGTGAAGAAATCTGCTTTTATAGAGCGCGAGTTTGTAAACGTACATTATCTTCCTGTTGCCAAAACATCAATCGACACTATTAAAATCAAGCTAAACAATTCATATAGAAAGCTTGTTCCATTTAAGAGTGGTAAATCAGTCATAAAACTTCATTTTAGAAAAATTAAAATTAGTTTTACTTTAACCGTTGAATCGATAACATCAGAAAAACAGCAGATAGAATGAGACCCGTCTATAAACCTGATAAAATGGTGTTACGTAACTATTATGTAACCCCGGCCGGATGAGGGATACCTGTTTTCGTGGGTGGTCATCATCAAAGAGGTCATGGGTTAGGTAACATTTTTGGGAGTTTAATGTGCTCCGCTATACCACTGTTAGTAAAGGTGGGAAGAAGTATAGGTAAACAAGCGTTATCGGCAGGTGTTGGTTTAGCCAGTGATATATTAGCAGGAAAAGATTTAAAATCTAAGTCACGAGCATTATCAGCTGGAAAAGCCTTAATTCCTGAAACAATTACAGGGTTACGCGATCGACTAGGTGTCAGAAGAGCGGTTAAAAAGACAAAGTCTCGAAGACAGAGCATCAAACCGCTGAAAAGATCGAATAAACACGGACCTGCTAAAAGAGTCAGAAGGAATACAATAACAGGGGCAGTGGATATTTTCTTATAATGGATTCTAGAGGTTGTCTTTGCACAAAATCAGAACTCGACTTGTTTACTGTTAACCCTGTTTTAGCTACTATAGAAGAGGGTTCATGGTAGCTTTACCAGCCAGTGAATACTATTTCAAACTCCAACTCAGCCCCATTAGAGTTTTTGATCTCAGGGAATGGACACGATTATTTAGATTTATCTCAGAGTTACCTTACTGCAAAAGTTAAAGTACGGAAAGTTGAGGAAGGGCGTGATTGTGATGTTGCTGACGGGGATCAGGTTGCCCCTGTGAATTTACTACTTCATTCATTATTTTCACAAGTAGATGTCTTTTTAAATGGCCAGCGTATATCGGATGCACATGATACCTATCCATACAGAGCTTTTATTCAGACGATTTTCTCATACTCGTCTGACGCATTATATTCTCAATTATCTGCAGCTTTATGGGCAAAAGATACGGCAGGTCAGCATGATTCTCTGACAGAAGCAAATGTCGGTTTTACTGAATGGAAAGAACGATGCGCTAATAGTAAAACAATTGAATTAGCAGGGAGGATACACTCTGATATATTTATGCAAGATCGTTAAATACCTAATGGGGTCTCGATAAGACTCAGATTACAAAGAAGTAGTGATGAGCTTGTTCTCATGAAAGCTGGGGATAAGGAGTTTAAAGTGGTGATTGATGACGCCACATTCTGTGATAGAAAAGTGAGACCAACACCTGAGTTGCTAACTGCGCATGCTGACGCCTTATTGAAGACACCAGCAAAATATCCAATTAAAAGGGTTGTAGTGAAAAGTTTCACAATTCCTGCAACATCATTATCATGTAATGCTGATAATACACTAATTGGACCTCTACCTAGTCATTGTCTTGTTGGAATCGTTAGTAATGCTGCCTATATTGGTGACTGTTTAAAAAACCCATATACCTTCAATCATAATGACATTTCATACTTTTCTTGTTATTTAAATGGTAATCAAGTTTCATCAGAGACATTAACCCCCGACTTCAGTGCAGGAAATTATATAAGATCATACCTATCATTATTTGATGTCACTGGATCGTTATTCAGTGATACTGGCCCACGGATTAATATTGCAGAGTACGCGAAGGGCGATTGTTTCTTCGGTCAAGACTTCACAGCTGACTTAATAGCTGGAGAACATACATATCCAACAAAGTAAGGGAATCTACGTCTACAGTTCAACTTTAAAACAGCATTACCTGAGACTATGAATGTAATTTTTATATGCTGAATATGATAATCTGATTGAAATAGATTATGCAAGAAATGTAACAATTGATTATTAATTGAAGAGAGATGCTGCACACATCAGATTTACGTATTCTACTAGCTAAAGACAAAGCTGCAAAAACTATGTTCCGTGGAATGTGTAGTTCGGATCGACCGGACCGGTACCCAGCCAAGCTGGGTACGCGCCGCCCGTCCTGGATTCGTTCCCTGAACACAACCCCCTGGGTAGAGCCATAAGCGTATATGAGCCTATGAGAGAGATCGCGTTCTAAAAACGACTAAGTTCGTTAAAGCGCATAGTGCGCATGCGCATGCTTAAATGCTATTTTTGACAGAGCGCATAGTTTACGACCAAGATGGGATGACGCTTTTAGTGTACCAAGATGGTACAATGTAATCCTTTTTAATCACCTGTTCCCGCTTAAGCTTAATTATGTATCTTCATCTGCATGTAACAACCCGCCCGCTTATGATCGGGTTGTTGTCAACTTCCATCCGTACCATCAGTGTACGGGAACTTTTGTCACAGCTGTAATGTTATTGTATCTCTTGCTGACTACTCGTTAGACATTCTATATTGTGATTACAGTCCTGAGTTCGATCCGCTCCCGTCAAAAGCTGCTTGCGGGAATCCTGTTTGCGGAAACCAGCTTGCGGGAACTTTCGAGCTTCCAGGGAATGCATCAACTCACATCAACCTAAGAGTGACATATCAATTTCAGTAACACGATAGCCCAGACATAAGAATGGCTACCGATTATTCAAGTAACTATACTTGACATTTTAATTATTCCATTAATTATATCTTTGATAATTATATCCTATCTGTATAAACGGTCCCGGTGACTAAGGGTACCATAACGGTCTTAGCACTGCTAGTTATAATTTCTGTATTTGTTTGTAGTTATTCTTATTTTCTGTAAGGTGTTTTCGTTAACCGCACCGTAGTAGGTTCCTTAACCTGTACTATAGATATATTATTCTGATCATTTCACACTGTATTGATTGTTCTGGTTAGTTTATATATATATGGCCAGTGGCATCAGTTCATATGTTTTGTTTAATTGTAGAAAATATATAGGACTGCAGTGCATGTAGGAAACACCATACAGCAACATTTATATATGCAGCACTTTCTCCCGCCACCAACAATTTTTCACTGAGGTCGCTGTCTGTGCCATAACTCTGTTTAGCCCAGCATGCCACTGACTAAAAAGCTTTTTTATTCAGCTCGATAGGATAGGTTTAATATGATTAGAGACAATTTCTTCGTTAGGAAACATGTAGTGTACGCCTATTTTCCGGTAGTTGCGATAATTTAGCCCCGCACTCCGGCAAGGTTGTGTAAGATTGGCCAAAATGCCTAAAGGGCCTCATATTTCTAAGTTATTGTATCTCATGTTCCACTAGGCCTTATGGCTTCTTAATTGTTTGGATGTCCCTATCCGCACCATGGACTGATCCGACCATGGGAGACTATTGGGGTTTCTGAGCGGTGATGGCCAGGGTGTGGTGTCACACACATTTCCCATGTATCTTCCGATACTCAGTAGTTAGCACCTTTGCCAATGTAGGAAAGCACTGCGAAAACATGTCTTAATTATTATTTTCTTTAATCTGCTGAACAACCCTCCCGCACCGCAGTGCATAACTGGGCAGCTTGTGCTTAAACCTAACGAAAGGATAAAAAGTTAGTTCCATAGGACCTGGTGACGGGCGAGATGCGCATCCCCACCGAATTCCGTAACAATGTCTGGGCATGATATTCCAATCTGCCACGCCCTCACGGGAAGGACATTTACGGTGAGTATTCATCTCTCTTACCGCCACCATAATGATAGATCAGTTGCCTAAAAATGCGTTTGTGAAAAGTAACCAATGTCCTGTGACGTTTTATGTGGTTACGGAGTGAGATGTCCGGATTCTTATCCAGTTCGGAGATCTTGCTAAGTAACATGTATGCACGCTGTCTTCAGTATTGATGTCCTAGGGCATCTGATCTCAATGACAGCCATATCTAAAAGCTAGGTAGACGCCAGCCATTTGCGGCCTAAAATAATTCTTGTCTCTAAAAACTAAATACAAGTGTATACATAGAAGAAGGCCCGCATAATTAAAAGCGGCAACTACTAATTCAGCATAGTGAGAAGTACATAAGACAGTGACGTGGGAATCCTTCGGGAATCATTCGTCCTGTCTTCACGTAAAACATGACGCCACCTTATAGTCATAATCTCACTAGGTATGGTGCTACTACTCTTCTCCCGCTTTAAGCAGTGGCGACATTTTCCCATGACAGAGGCCCGCACGAGGCCCTTACCTCTCGCAAGGATTCAGTGACAACGGTCCACATGAGGATAATACTGTTCACCCAAACTAACACTAGGAGTAGTGCCCGCGTGAGGCACATGATCTTTCGTCACTACAAAGATAATTTTCTTTCCTTTCAGATTAGAGGTATAATATCTTATATTAAGTTAATTAGTTACGTCTCATGTACGGGAGCCTCCTTGCTGGGATACCTCTGCGGACCTAGGAGTCTGTGTGGTACCTCCGGGAGCCCCACGTTTAAAAGTTCATTAGGCTGTCTCTATGTCTTGTATTTTCGTATGATCATTATTGTTCTCTAGCATACTTAACGGTCTGTTTAGGTGAAACTATTGCATAGAATTAGTTTAATTAAGTCACCAATCAAATCTTGTAAGTTCATAGATCACGAAATTGCTATGGACAGGCATACTGGTGACACAAACTCTTGGGATGAGACTGTTGTGTTCAATGTTCGCGATGGTCGCATGGCCCCACCGGAATGATTGAGACAGATTTCCCATTGCAGGGTGGTTAATACCTGCTCAATGAGTTGTTCAAAATTCCGGGAGCATTGTACAAACCATAGGCATCTTGTGGAGTTGGAAAAGACCATCCCTCCTGGCCACCGAATGTCGTTGTACGAAGGCCGCAGTTGAGCCGGGAAGTGAATATGGGCACCAAGGTGACTCGGCTTTCGGTGCCCTTAAGAGCCCTTGTATCGACTACCGCCACCTTAATTATCTTAGCATCAAGGACGCTTATCCATTACCTCAGATAGATCAGGCCTTGAATTCCTTGTCTGGACCCAAGTGGTTTTGTACCCTTGACTTAGCTAGCGGTTACTGGCAAGTAGCCATGGATGAAGCTGACATGGAAAAGACCACATTCGTTTGTAGGGATGGTCTTTTCCAACTCCGACTAGATGCCCTATGGTTTGTGCAATGCTCCCGGAACTTTTGAATGACTCATTGAGCAGGTATTAACCACCCTGCAATGGGAAATCTGTCTCTGTTACATCAATGATGTAATCATCTTCGGACCCACGTTTGAGCAAACCTGTATCAATTTGGACACCGTGCTTTCACGTTTCCACACTGCCAATTTGAAACTCAAACCCAAGAAATGTCATCTCTTTAGACAGAGCGTTGAGTTCCTGGGACAAGTCATATCCGGTGATGGATTGGCTACTCAGCCATCAAAAACTATGGCAGTAGCGGAGTGGCCAACACCCTCTTCAGTCACAGAGACACAGAGTTTTCTTGGCTTATGCCAGTACTATCGCCTTTATATCTGACATTTCAGCAAGATTGCTTCACCCCTCTACAATATCACCGAAAAAGATCGACCATTCGAGTTGACGAATGAGTGTGAAGGCTCCTTCAGGGCGTTGAAGGAACTCTTGATGATCTCCCCAATTCTTGCTCACCCTAATCCAGACCTCGATTTCATCTTAGACACTGACGCGTCAGCTTATGCTATCAGGGTGGTTCTATCTCAGGTCATGAAAGACGGAACAGAGCAGGTATTGGGTTATGGTTTGTGTACTCTGAATAAAATGGAGAGGAGATACGCAACCACCAAGCGAGAACTATTGTCGGCAGTCCATTTCGTCAAATATTATAAACACTTTCTGTATGGGCGTCCGTTTACACTCCGTACAGACCATGCCTCACTACGGTGGCTCAGGCACTTAAAAAATCCAGAGGGTCATGTAGCGAGATGGCAGGAATCCCTGCAGGCCTATACCTTTAACGTTGTTCACCATCCCGACAAATTGCATGGGAATGCCAATGCCCTCAGCAGAATCGGCGCGGAAGCTGAACACGAAGAGGCCGCCACCATGACACATTCAACACAGCCATCTCCGGAGTTCCCCGAATTGAGGTGCACAGAGTGGAATCCGGAGAAAGTCGCACACCACCAAACAACAGACGTGCAGACACGAAATATATACGCATGGATTCAGGAGGGGGTATGTCCTCCTCAGGAATCGGTAGCACCGCTATCCACCACAGCAAAATAGTATTACCAATGGTTTGAAGAATGTCAATTAATAAACAACGTTCTATATATTAATGACCGTTTGGTAGTCCCGGAAAGTTATCGTGAACTTATATTGAAACAACTACATGATAACGCCGGGAATCTGGCCATGGAAAGGACTGTTGCCCATATCAAACTGAGATTCCACTGGATTGGGATTCGCGATAGTGTCAAGGCATGGGTTGCCAAATGTATCCCATGCCAAAGACACGCTGTTGGCCAACACCATATCAAATTAAAATTGTTGGTGCACCATGGGAGCGAGTGGCTATCGATGTGCTCGGACCCTTGAATACGACAGATGATGGAAATAAATACATCCTCGTATTACAAGAGTATTTTACGAAGTGGGTAGAAGCATTTGCTCTGCCGGACCAAGAGGTATCCACCATAGTGGAGGTCTTGGCCAGCAATGTGTTCTGCCGCTTTGGTATGCCTTATGAGTTGCACTCCGATCAAGGAAGTAATTTTGAGAGCCATCTCATATCAGAGCTCTGCAAATTGTTCCATATCGTCAAAACAAGGACAACTCCATACCACCCCCGGAGTGACGGGATGGTAGAGAGATTCAACAGAACTCTCGCGGAGATGCTTACTAAGGAAACACGCCTTGATTGTAGAGATTGGGACCTACAGCTCCCGTATGTACTCATGGCTTACCACACTTCAGTACATTCCAGCATGGGCTACACCCCTGCTCGGTTAATGTTAGGCCGTGAATTAGCCTTACCGCTGGATCTGGCCATGCCGCGAATACCAGGAGAGAAAAATTCACCATCTCTCTATGTCGAACTCTTGCGGCAAAGGATAGAACAAGCCCATGAGTTAGTGAGAGAAACCTTATCCACTGCACACCATCGGCAAAAGACATGGCACGACCAGAGAGTTCATGGAGATCCGTCTGAAGCAGGAAGAATGGTTTGGGTACACGATTCATGACGGTCTGCAAATGTGCCAAGTAAACTGAGTTACCAGTGGAAAGGCCCCTATGTGGTAGTAGGTAAGATGTCGGACATGACCTACCATATCCGTGCTTCAGATGGCCTGACCTCAGTCATCCACTTCGATCGACTTAAACCATGTGTCAGTGATCACCCAGTACCAGAGCTCGGACTGGGCGTTTCTCATGACACCTGTGCCCAGACAGATATTTCTACAGAAATTATTATTCCCACGGTTAGCCCAGAGCACCACGGTGCCAGTTCATCCCCAGTTCTCCCAAGCCAGGATGTGGGTGAACAAGCAGCTAATGCTGACGACGATGACGAAATACGTACTCGCCCTCTCCCTCCTCAGCACGGGTCTACTCGATCTGCGAAGTCGTATCTGAAGATTTTTGTGTTTGTTTTGTCCAAGGGACTGGATGGAAAAGTTATTCCTCCGATCTCTTCCCATTCCTACCCACTTCATGCTATGCCCCCCCCCCCCCCCCGCCCCCATCATAGAGTTACCACAAGCGAAAGCTGAGGCTGACCCAAGCCATGCTTCCTGTGGGTTGGAACATGTGGGAAATAGCATGGAAGTGACGAGGCTGGATGAAGCCTTAGCATGTCTAGAACCGCAAAACCGTACAACGAGGTGTACCGGAGCATGCCACAAAGTGCCAAACCAATTCCCACCCAAGCGGCACCCATATCCGTCGCTGCACCACCACCCCAAATCCAACTGGCGTCCCTTATCCATACACCAAGTTCGGGCATCACTGGCCCTGTATAGATTTCCCGGTTCCGGTATTATGTGTTCGTAAATACGTGTCATGAGTGACACGGGGGTAATCTACAGAAGAATAAGAGGTACTTCAATTTATTTTACAATTTAACTCGTACATCTTGACAGCTTTATCATTTAAGGTATTTCGCTATATTTAGACGTAGTATTTGTGTAATCGTCTCATAATTGTTTCATTGTCATCTTCACACATCGTTTATTTATATAGGCCTATTTAATCTCATAATTACCTATTTTCGTAACTTTAGATTTGGCCTATCTGACTTACTTAGTTAATGTTGTTATTGTTTTCTTGCCAGGTTACGGCATCGTTCGATAATAAAACATATTTGAAGATGACAAGGCATTATTCTTTATGCCGTAACAATGGTAGCCATCAAGTGCTCAGTTCCTGGATGTACCTACGAGATAGATGAGGCGACTTCTGAAGCCCTCACCATCGCCATGCTAAACAACCATGCCCTTGCTCATACCACGACGCCCACCGCGCCATATGTCAGAGGTCCCAAACTCGAGTGGCCGAAGATCGACATGGGTATTACATCCGAGGAATGGAACGCATTTCACCGTCGATGGGAGACATTTCGGTCTGGATCCAGGATTGATAATGCCTCCGCGTCGGGTCAGTTGTTTGAATGTGCCACGGAGAGACTCGGAAACATCATCCTGCGTGCTGTACGCGATTTCACTACGAAACCGATCACTGACGCCCTGCTCTCCATGAAGACGTTTGCGGTAGTACCGGTGGCCCTCGGTGTTTTGAGATCAAATTTGACAGCCATGCGACAAAGTCCCAATGAGCCGTTCCGTAATTTCGCTGCTAATGTTCAAGGCAAAGCAGAGACGTGTGACTTTCGGACAAAGTGTGGCAAATGTAATGATGATGTCTACTATATAGACGAGGCAATACATGATGTTTTGTTAAACGGTATAGTTGACAGTGATACTCGCCGTGAGGCCCTCAGTGCCAGTGACATCCAAACTAAATCTGTTAATGACGTTATCGCATTTGTCGAAAACAGAGAGACTGCGCGGAACGCTAACCAATCGTCTACACTGTCGGCCCTTACGTCGTACCGTCATGCATCGGCAACACGACCGACGCTCCTGTCTCAGCAGCCCAACCAGAGTTCTGCAAATATCCCTAACAGCGCAAATAGATCCAAGACGGCTTCTTGCCCAGACTGTGGAAAAACTTTTCATCTGTTCGGTATGCTTCGTAGGGGATGGAATACAAAGCCCCATGAACGTTGTATAGACTGTTGGCGAGTTAAGGCGAAACGTGATCGCGCTAAGGAAAGACAGTCCGTGGAATCCAACGCAATAGAGGGTGATTTGGACATATTGCCAGTAATTCTTGTGTAGGCTTGGTTAGTAGTGTTCCTTGTGTGGGTTTGGTTAGGAGTAATGTACAACGATGTAGGCGACGTAGATGCCACCACTTGTTTACGAACTGGAGACGGGCAAGTGGATAACTCGTGACGGTGTTGACGCCCCGAGCTAGGGGGGGGGATGTATAGATTTCCCGGTTCCGGTATTATGTGTTCGTAAATACGTGTCATGAGTGACACGGGGGTAATCTACAGAAGAATAAGAAGTAATTCAATTTATTTTACAATTTAACTCGTACATCTTGACAGCTTTATCATTTAAGGTATTTCGCTATATTTAGATGTAGTATTTGTGTAATCGTCTCATAATTGTTTCATTGCCATCTTCACACATCGTTTATTTATATAGGCCTATTTAATCTCATAATTACCTATTTTCGTAACTTTAGATTTGGCCAACTGACTTACTTAGTTAATGTTGTTATTGTTTTCTTGCCAGGTTACGGCATCGTTCCATAATAAAACATATTTGAAGACGACAAGGCATTATTCTTTAGGCCCAGTCCATTTCACACTCCACTCGTCATCTGTTGACCGTAAATCTTCAGATATGAGAGAGACTGCTGCAATGGAGGAGGTGACATCCCGCACCGCACCGACCAACATTAGCCCCCGCAGTGGGCAGGGAAGCAGCATGTTCAGCAGACTCTCGGCTCGAATTTTCCCGGTGTCTAAAAACTATGACAAGACACCAACCGTCGTGTAACGGGAGATGACCACATCCCCCTGTCCAAAAGGCCACCCCCTCCAATTGGCCTACCATCCTCCCCCGTGAGCAGTCAGGACATCACACAACAGACAGAACGTCAACACCTACAGAACACACCTGCCGTCAAGCCTGGATACCTCAATTCATCATTGCGCATACAGCACATACTTGCTCGGTTATACTCAGCATAACAGAGACATTCAACATCGGCAACAACATCATTTAGCAGCACCTTCCGGTACTAATTAATTCCCGGTAGAGACATAAAAATTCCAGCAACAAATTCTTCCTGCACAAATTGCGGGGGAAATAATAGCTCTCGCACACCACAACTCCCGCAAATAACAACAGACTTGGCATTCACCAGCGTCAAAAGCTGGAATGCGCCCACTTCGCTTATAACATTGGCATCATACAGCAACCCGGACATCCCGACAACAGCATTATCATCAACACAACAGCCGACAATTCTCCCGCACACACCTTCTTATCCAGTTACGGGAGAACTGATCATATGGATATAAGGAATGCACTATAGCCATCTACAGTACGCATCACGGGAGGAACGTTTGTCCAACGTTCTCCTCCCCCATCCCTTTTCCCTGACGTAGTACAGAAACAGCCTAAATCTACATACTTCAACTACACGTAATAACAGTCAATATTATTAAGAGAGCAAGATGCCCGCATTGTCGTCAGTCACGAGTAAGATTTTGCTACCGAAAAGTTGAATTCGACAATGGATTGATCAAAGTTACGACAGCATCTGTCAGGTTATCTATGCTCTAAAGTAACTCTGTCCCGCCCATGGGCTCGGCCATTACAGAGTGAAATACCCTCAAGGTTCGATAAAGTTGACATTCGCGCCACCACTCCCTCCCCCCTCCCGCACCCTGCGGCCATAAACACATCACCTTCACCACAGTGCAAGTATCATCCACAGATAACCAGTCACACGTATCAGATTCAAATCACCAACATGGCAGAATCACAGACACTCAGGTTGACTGTATTCACAATCTCCGAATGACGGTATTGTAAATTGTAATAACTGTGGCACACACTTTTCGAGTTGTACTGTAATTTAACCATTATTAAATGGTATTAATGTGTCTGGTCTAGGCCGGGATGGAGCTAGTTCTACCCATTGATGAGAATGCTTGGCCAGCCCTCCCGCTCGGAAAACATATCTTGACGGAATCAGTAACGTTGCTCTACCGCCTGAATACATCTGTTTAAACCACACATCAAATTACTTACAACTTTACTGTTAAATTTTTGATTAAGAACACAACCACTCTACCGTGCTACAAATCATTAGCGCACGAGCCGGTGAAGCGGCATAAAAAATCTGACAGTATAATTACAGAGAGAATTTCAAAAATTCTCTTTCTTGCGTTCCAGTCTATAATCAACACGGGCTGAGAACTACCTATTACAGACACATACCAAGATGCATGTTAAAGAACTCGTGCCAAATAGGGACATTATAAAGATCTTGATGTAACATATATATTTCTATCTCTCGCATCTACAACAGACTACACCTCAGCAACAGCACTTTGGCTGTCGCCATAAACAGCATATATGTTTCCGATCAACCATGTGCTTTTTAGAGCCACGTGACATTTACTGCTATTTCCAGTAAATTGGATCAAACGCATTAAACACAAGAGCCACCCAAAGACGCACCACAGCGTGATGGAGGAGTGGCGATGGTGAGTCCGGGTAACTACCATTGACGTCACCTGGCTCCCACACACCCCATCATGCGCTCCAGCATAAAATTTAAAACAGGCAAGTTTATAAGCATCCAATTTGGAGAACCACCTCACGCTAATTAAAACGTGAGGCACCGCAAAGAAAAAGTAGTACCTCGTTTTTATGTTGATTGAAGGCTGTTAAATGCGCGAAATTAAGACAAGTTTAACGAGCCATTCTGCCTATAATTAAAAGTACTCCCTTTATACGGGAAGAATTAATCCCTAGATGTCTAGGTCGGAAAAAGAGGAAACTCACATAAGAATGACCGAATCACCTGTTAAAACTTTAGGTGTGATCATCCGCCGCCTGTGACGTCACCAAATAGTATAAAAGGAGGAAGCGCACTCTGAAACTTTGTCTTCCCATCAAAACTCGACACCAGGGAAGAACAGATAGCATTAGGCTTCTTTCGTGTCGTACACCAAATTCTGCTGTTTTATTATTATTTCATTATTATACTTGGCCTGGAAAGTTAAATACAATGAACAGATAGGGCATAAGGTTTTGAATAACGTTTCCGCAGCCAACTACCATGCTGGAATGAGATGTCACTCCTTGAAGATTTAGCGTTATCGGATTCGTCTGAAGAAGAATCAGTACCAGTTCCAAAACGGTTCCCATGCAGCTCATTATTAGCTAGTGGAGAGCCCTGTACTAGAACTTTTACTAGAAAATCCGACCGCACACTTCATGTTAATAAGGATCATCTCTTCCAGTCAGCCTTCTGTGTGACATGCCAGTATCTCTACACCGCTACTCACTACGGGTGACCCACGCACTCTGTTATCATCACCGTGTGTTAAAAGTAACATTAGTTCCTGGAAAAGAGAACGAGGATCGCGCCGTTTTAACCACCCGTTTCGAATCTCGGTTCCCGGTCAAAGTTCTTCCGACTGAGAAAATGGCCCGCACGAAGAACACTACTCGTAAATATCCCATTAGTCATCTTCTTCCCGTGGCTACCGTAAGCAACGTACCAACAACTAGATGGGAAATCCTGCCCGCAGCCACGTCAGGAAGTATTACGCCAGTACCAGTTACTTCATCCACACAGGTCCTGAAGCGGAGTAAGAATCAAAAGTCTCCCGCAAAATCCAGTCCGGCAGCACCTGCATCAGTTATTAGCCATCCGGCTACGGTCACTACACCCATGACCATAGTGTCTAAGACAGTGTTAGCCAGTCAGCCGATTTCGGTAGTGATTATGACACCTGCGGAAATAGACATTCCCAGTTACCCGCAGTCACCATCTCCGCCAGAACTGACCATAAACGAGGGACCAGGACCGTCGCAGCCTGCGGCGATTAGTATAAGTCCGACCCGTGTTATCCAGCATCCGCCCCCTAGCCTTTCTGACCCAGCAATCAGAAAGGGAATGACACCGGAACGTCCATACGCGGGAAAGAGATGAATCACTCACACACAGGACATTCAGCCCGTGCCTAACGTCACCGCAAATCGTCTGTTAAAATATACTATGTTTCGGAAGATGTCGTCTCCTGCTGTATCCGCTCCCGCATCACGGCCTCAGCCTACGATACAGCTCACCGCCATCACAATGACAGCTACAGCAGCCACGACTACCACCACTACAGCATCAAGGACATTAGCAACCACTAGTACCGCCGCTACCTTACGGATGGATATATTAGAACCGGCAGTAACTGTGAGAGACATAATGGATGCGCATATTTCCGCCACCATCACTTCAGATATTTCCGACAGTGCCAGTAATAGTGAACGCATCTCAGCAATGCTAGTGCATCCACTGTCAGTCGCGGGACTCAGACTCAATGGCAGCGGAGGTGTGATCATTTGTGATACAGCAGAAACATCAATGGTGCGATTCCTGGATGTGTATTAATTATTACTTTATTTTTTAAATACTTTTCTTCTTATTATATATGTTAGATCAATTGAATCCCGTCCCTAGGATAACTACGGTTATCCGATACAGCCGCACACTTCAGTGCCCGGCTGTATCCCACACGAAATGAGCACTGCGGACTCCGATGTTGTAAGAACGTTGTGTGCAACGTAAAGAAACAACATCCCGCAGTGCAATAATGTCATAATCCCGTCATGCTACGCTGGAGCTGCCTGATCAACTAACTTTTAAGTTATTATTATTATACACTATTTTTCTTATTATTTTTCTTCCTGTCTTAGATGTCAGGACGGATATGGGGTCAGCGAGAGCTGCCCATTGCGGACCCGCTACAATGGGCCACAAATATATTTTTAATAAATAATAAGAGATACGTGTTGCATACCCCTTTATTTACCCGGAGTGTGCAAGTAATTCGGAGTGATTCACTAAATACCCCATAAGGGTATGTTACATGGTTCATATATGTATACTTATATATATTATTTTACTATATTATATATTTAAAACCTAAATTGTGGTATGTTGGAGCTTGGGTGTTCTCTGCGGAGATAATGATTATCTGCACTCGGAGAGAACACCCATGCGAGCTATTGTTTAGAATCATTTACTAAATAAAGTTACAGCACACACTGTAATATTAATAAAACAAAACAAAAAAAGAAAAGGCCTGGAAAAATAATTCCAGGTCAAAAATTGAAAACTAAAAGTATGCCTCCCCCCCCCCCCCCCCCCCCCCCCCCCCGCTCCCCTTGGCACCTCTATGTGCTCTGTCTCTTGAATATGGGTCTATTGCGTCACTACTCCTCTCCGGCCATGCGCCTACCCAGGAAGTCTATAATTCCCACCTAGCGTATGTCTGTGCGTCGATGCGCGATCGTTTGCCACGGATGTCAAACTAGGAGGGGGTGATGTAGTTCAGATCTACCGGTCGGGTACCGGCCATACCAGCTAAGCTGGGTACACGCCGCCCATCCTGGATTCATTCCCTGAACACGCCCCCCCCCCCCCCCCCCTGGGTGGAGCCATAAGCGTATATAGGCCTATAAGGGAGATCGCGCTGCGAAAACGACTAAGTTCGTTAAAGCACATAATGTGCATGCACGCGCTTAGATGCTATTTTTGATGGAGCACGTAATTTATGTCCAAGATAGGATGGCGCGTTTAGTGTACCGAGATGGTACCCTGTAATCTTTATTGATTGCCTGTTCCCGTTGACCCTGGCATTAATCAGAATTCAACAACCTTTTTAAATCTGTAAACCATTTCAAAATCGGTTAAGAAATGGCTGAGTTATCCATGGAAACCCCTTCCTGATTATCTTCAAAATATTGCCATTATGTCATAACCACGTGGGCGCAGAACTTCTAGAATGTTCTAGACCATTCGACTGCGCTATTATTAGCTATGCGCTGATTGGCTGTTGCTCGAACGATGATTGGTTGGAGCCTGCGCATGTGACGTTACAAGGAGTATAAAAGGAAACTCGATCCAGAGATCGAGAGCATCCTTAGCCAGGGGCCGAACAGGTTGGATCTGTACCAGCTACTATCAGCGCAACAGACAATATGCTTATTACTTCGCTATGTGTCAGGTTTTTCTCCCGTAGCTGGCAGTTGCCAAACCCACCGCACTAAAACAATTTTGTAACTCCCTACTTACGGGCGCAATTTGGAACTTTACGATTACTGTTCACGAATATCAATATCTACTTCGGAACACAAATTTGTGGTGAGGGCCTGGATATGTGAGTCTACAGATGTAGAGGCAGTATGTTCTTTGATGGATGAATCGCCGGATCTGCCGGCCATGCCTAAAAGTGGTATTTCAACTGTCTCCGCACTAATGTCGTGCAGGTTCTTCTAACTTTCGACCGCAGCATGTAAACTCTGCCCGGTGCATCTTCAGAGATGGCTGACGTACCCAACACCATTAAGCTTTGTTTTGTATCTTCATTCGCATCTGACAAACCCCCCCTTGTGATCGGGTTGTTGACAACGTCCATCCATGGCATCGGTGTATGGGAACTTTCTTCACCACAATAGTACTATCGTATCTTTTGCTGACTGCTCGTTGGACATCCTATTAGGCTTATAGTGCTGAGCGATGTCCTCCCGCCATGAGTGTTCTTGTGGAAATCTTGTTTGCGGAACACAGCTTGCGGGAACCAACCTGTGGGAACTTTCTGGCTTCCTGAGAATGCATCAACGCATGCCAACTACGGAATGATGTATCAATTTCAGTAACACGGTGGCCTAACTTAAGAATTACTACCGAGTATTCAAGTAACTATACTGATCATTTGATACCGTATTAATTGTTCTGGTTAGATTATGTATATATATGGCCAGTGGCCATCAGTTCATATGTTTTGTTTAGTTGTAGAAAATATATAGGACTGCAGTGCACATAGGAAACACTATACAGCAACACTTATATATGCAGCACCGTCTCCCGCCACCAACAATTTTTCACTGATGTCGCTGTCCATGCTATAACTCTGTTTATCCCGGCATGCTACCGACTAAACCTTTTCTATTCAGCTCGATAGGATAAGTTCATTATGATTAGAGACACTTTCTTCGCTAAGAAATCTGTAGTATATTCTTCTCTTCCGGCAGTGCGATAATCTAGCCCCGTACTCCGGTAAGACTCATAACTCTAAGAGTTTGGCTCTCTTCATGCTCCACTCAGCCTTGTGGCTTCTTAATTGTTTGGATGTCCCTATCCGCACTTGCCTCTCGCAAGGATTCAGCGACGCCGGTCCATGCGAGGATAATACTCCTCACCCAAACTAGCACTAGGAGTAGTGCCCGCATGAGGCACATAACTTTTCATCCGAGATAACCTTCTTCCTTTCAGCTTAGAGGTATAATAACTTATATTAAGTTAATTAGCTACATCTCGTGTACGGGAGCCTCCCTTGCGGGGATACCTCTGCAGACCTACGAGTCTGTGTGGTACCTCCGGGAGCCCCATGTTTAAAAGTTCATCTACCTGTCGCTATGTCTCATATTTTCGGATGCTCTTATCTTAGTTTTATCTAGCATATTTATAATTGTTTAGGTAAAATCATTGTATAGACTTATATTTTTAGGTCGCCAAAATCAAATCTTGTAAGTCCATAGATCACGAAATTGCTATGGACAGGCATACTGGTGACACAAATTCTTGGGATTAGACTGTTTATTTAAAGTTTGCGATGATGGTCGCATGGCTCCACCAGAACCATGAGTTCCACCGGCCTTAGGAGCTGGTTTTTGTTACCCGCAGGGCAGTCTCATACAAGGTCCGTCACCCCGAGACCGGATGCTAACCAGCATCATCATTCGTTGTGCACTTGCGGCGCGGTGAGTCGACATGATACACTGGAACAGCCCGACACTACACGGCGAGCTACAGTTTCCCAGAGTCAGATCAGTCCAATGTGCGGGTGGGTATCCAAACAATTAAGAAGCCTTACAGCTTGGTGGATCGTGGAAAGAGACAATAACTTGATAAATATGAGGCGCTATAGGTATTTTGGCCAATTTTACACAACCTTGCCGGAGTGCAGGGCTAGATTATCGCAACAGCCGGAAAAGAGGCATACACTATGCACCTTATAATGAAGAAATTGTCCCTAACCACTTTAACCTATCCTATCGAGCTGAATAGCAAGGTTATCGGTAGCATGCCGGGCTCGAACATATAGAGCACGGTCAGCGACCTCAGTGTAAAATTGTTGATGGCGGGAATAAGTGATGCATATATTGTTGCTATTTAGTATTTCCTAGCACACTGCGGTCCAGAGTTTTTACAAATAAACAAAATATATCAACTGGACGGCTAACTTCCATTTACATAACTAACCAATGCAATAGAACAATATCACAGTCTTTATATAATGATTAAGTGAGGTAGTAATTATATAATAGGTCAATAACCTAAATGGTGTGATTAGTCAAAGCACCCACAGTAAACAAGGATAATATAGACAGTAATAAAGAAATCATAAATTGTGGTCCGAAGACCGGTAGGGTACCTATTAGTCATTAGTACCTTATACGGACGTAAATCATGACAATAAGACATAATATGTATAGTTACTTGACTACCTAGTAGTTACTTGGATGGAGTAGGCTATTATGTTACTGAAATTGAGGCGCTAACATATTCGTAGCGTGAGTTGACACATTCTCTGAGGGTGGAAGGTTTCCGCATGCAGATCTCCACAGCTGGTTTCCATAGAAGGGTCTCTGCATGCTGACTCTGGGTTAGATATGGTACGAACTCAGAACAGTAAGACAGAGCAATAAAGTAATGTCTACTAGATTATCTCTATAACTAAATCATTATTTATATGGTGGTGAGAAAGTTCTCCATCTGGCGACGGAAGTATAACAGTTAAGCATAAACCATTAACAAAGAGGGTTACTTATAAAAAAAATGTAATTAATGCATGTACATATTGAAGCACATGGTGCGGGATGCATCGTATATCCCTTTCGGCGCACCGGGCAAAGTCTACTCAACTGCGGTCAAAAAGTTAAAACTAACACACACGACATGCAGTGCGGTGGTTGAAGTCCACTTTTGCGTGGTTGGCAGATCCGGCGAGTCATCCACCAAGAAACATCGCGGCTCTACATTATGTAGAATTTACATATCGGGCCACAAGGGCCATCCCGCAAAATTTCCTCTTATAGGTGTTCGGAAATGGGAACCATAACTTTTAGTTTATTATTGTTCCCGGATGGCCGTCCGGGAGCATCCAAAATTCTATATATGCAGGTTAGCCAATAACTGCTTTTACGTGTTGATGATCTCAGAGCCGTAAGGATGTTCTGTATCTTTCTTATCCGCTGGTATTCCGGTCCACTCGTCTAATCCACACCTCCAGTCAGCTCCCGACTCTCGGCCTCTTCGCCGACGATGCTCCTGATCTTCGAATTTCACGCGACTTATACTTGCTGGGACATCAGAACTGGCTACCTGGACCAATCAGTGGCCGATGTACCAGCCAATCAGCGTACTAGAACACTGTGATGTATACACAAATAACTATGTATTTAGATATGTATAGATATGTGAAGTGACGTAGCAGGTCACGTGTACACAAATCACTGTATTTAGTTATATATATATATATACACACGATTACGACGTTACAGCGATATTTTAAAGCATATTTTGACTGGGAGCTTCGATGATAACTTGGCCATTTCTGGACCGATTTTAAAATGGTTTTTCAGTTTTGGAAAGCTCGTCAAATTCTGCTCTTGATTGATACCGAGAACTACGAAAATACATGAATTATAAATATTTATGAGTACCATCTCGGTACACTATAGGTACACACTCACTCCCAATCGCGACACACATGTCGTCGAGGAAGCGTCAGAGTGCCTCTCGCATAGGCTTATACATGCTTACTGCTCTACCCAGGGTGTGCACTTTTGGGAACGAATCCAGGACGGGCGGTCCGTACCCAGCTTGGCTGGGACGGCCAGTACCCGCCTGGTAGGTCTGCGCTACATGAGCAAACACAATATCCGCCATGGTCAACAGATCATTCATATGGAAACCCTGTACATAATCAATATAGAGACTTCCACAACACATAGAACAGGTAACTTGGAAGAAACACATCTCACACATCCAACATTGAACAACTACATTATCCCTTCAGGCAGCAAATGTATCCTTCTTCCAGAATTCCCATGAATACGTGAAACAACCATTGCCAATCATTCAGAGATCAAACAGGTACAGGTCATCATGCTATAATAGTTCCAGAGTAGATCAATATTCTACAGAGTTGAGAAAAAGAATACTGATCATAGGTAGGTCAACTCTCTATAAATTAAGTGGTCAACGTATGTCAACAACCCAGTCCGATGTGCACATTCACACTTTGCGACGTGCTAGGATAAATGATGTGCACAATGAAATCCACTAGTGTCTTGGACCATCCAGCCATGGTGCCTTTGTTATACACGTAGGCAGTAATGATACGATATATCTAAAAGTGAAACACATAGTATGACTGAAGATTATACAGAGTTAATAAACAAATAAGATCCATCTCACCAAACGTACAGATCTTTGTCTCATCTTTCCTACCACGTCCCCTAAATAGCAGAGATCACCACATGACACTACAGTTCAACAATATGCTATTCCACCTGTCTGAAACATTAGCAGTACACTTCATTGACAATTCCTAGCTATCCTCAGACTTGGGGAAATACATATGGAATTATTCTGGAACCATATACATCCTATTGGAAACGGTACCAGAATCTTATCAGAGAACATCACTAACTATCTCTCAAGCGCACTCAGTCTTGTTGCTACAACAAGCTATGGGCAAAACTAAGCCATTTCACATTTTTACAACTGGAGGTTTTCTGGGAGGAGACCACAATGACAATCAAACAAACACATTCACCAGAAAACCAACATATGTCCGTTATCAGATGAAAATGTAAATTATGTAGATAGAGATTATGTTAATCATATTTCAAAATATTCAGCTAAACATTATGTACATACACTGTATCCAAATGTTATATGTGAGAAAATAAAGCCTGTGTGTACATACAACACATAAATACAATTATTAGACGAATGTACAGATGCAACCACAATATTCATGCCTATGCATAATAGGAATGATTCATCTACACTAGCTACAAGCAAAACAGATGCACACATCAGCACTCAACATAAACATAGACGAGTGGATTTAACAACACCGGCATCTGGAACTAATAGACAAAAGGCTATGCAAAAGTGGTATACCTCGAACAAACAAATACCTACAACAGAGCATTTCCCACACTAAAGCTCAACAGATTAAAAATTTGATTTACTAATGTAGATATGCTACATTTAGATAAGCTTAATGAACTTAAGATACGCTTAGATCTACATCATGGATGTTAAACCTAAGAATTTTCGACATGATACAAACATAGCAGAAGATAACATAGATGGTTATGATTTAGTACCCCTGAACATTACTCGAGACATCACTGGAAGAGGAATCATTGTTTATATTAAATATATATTAGTATATACACTTATAAACACTATAATCTTGAATATTCGGAATTCATCTGTATAAAAATTAATCTAAGAGGTGATAATAATTTACTTGTTACATTTACCACAGTCCTCAGTCAACAAGAGAAAATAATGAAAATCTAAGACTACTTTTAGACAATTTAACTAATTTACAGTATTTACACTTTATAATGATGGATGATTTTAATTTTCCTGGTATAAATTGGGCAGACAATTCAACTGTTGATGGCCCAGGTGATACAGAATATGAATTTATCAAGACCATTAGAGACCGTTTTTTACACCAGCATATCCAGGAAACAACTAGATGCAGAGGAATAAATAAATCTACTGTTCAGTAATTAAGAGGGTATGATAGATCAACTTGAGCATGGGGGCACTGCTGGGGAAAAGTGACCATTCAATAATTACTTTTTATTTACATGCAGAAATGACAAATTGTGTATAACCTCAGTCGAGATACTTGTATAAGAAGGCTGATTTTGAAAAAAATGAAACATATGCTTGATATTGATTGGAATGAAACATTGAAAAATATTGATGTAGATATGCAGTGGGAGACCATTACTAGTAAATCGTGTATTGCTATCCAATATTGTATACCAAACACCAAGATTAAACAACAATGTAAAATAGTAAGGAAACATAAGCTTCATTTCAATGAGAAAGTTCTTGCTAAAATAAGATGAAAGCGAAGACTCTGAGTAAAATATAGATTAGCAGGGGCTGACATCGTAAAATTTGAATAAAATAGACTGAGAAACCAAATCTGACAAGAGACTAGAAAGATAACAACGGTACACGAGCAGAAAGTTGCAGACAAATTTAAAACAAATCCGAAGAATTTCTAGGCCTATGTTCAGACTAAAAATAAATTAAGGAGCCAATACGTGAACTCTACATTGACAATAACAAGAACAATCTCACAGCATCAGATAGTGCAAATGCAGATGTCCTAGCAAACTTCTATTCATCTGTGATTAATAGCGATCATCGTGGTAAGCTACCAAAATTTGAGACCATGGCTGTCCCACAACAAAAGACGTTACAGATAAACACTGACATTATCCAAAATAAATTGCAGAATTAAGCATATCAAAATCTCCAGGACCAGGTGGAATTCATCCTCAATTATTAAAATAACTAAGTAGTACCATGGCACAAATTTTGTTTGAAACATCATCAAATACCAGCAAGATACCCGTACCTTAGAAACAAGAAAATAGTACGCCTATATGTAAAAGGAAGATAGGAAAGATGCATGCAGCTATAGGCCAGTAAGTTTGACAAGTATTGTTTGCAAATTATTCGATACATTGATCAAAGATTCGATAATGCTACATATGAAAACGAATAACATGTTTTGCAAATGCCAATTTGGTTTTATCCCAGGTAGATCCACTACATTGCAGCTATTGAAAATCATAGACAAGTGGCTACATATATTTGACAATGGTGAAATCTAGACATAGCTTACTTCGATCTCCGAAAAGCATTCGATAAAATACTCGTTTAAGTATAGAGTGATGAACACATTGAATAGCCCCCCTCCCCACCCATCCCATGTAATAGAAGCACCAACAATATCATCATTTGAGGGGAGACTTAATAATGGGGGGGGGGGGGGGGCTAATCAACCAATATATTGCGGTTATTATGCTGCAGCCATAAGCCCAGATTGCTATCATGCTGACATATAAACAAATGTAATTGTTTTGTAAAATCTGTCATAACAGGCTAGTAGCCTACTTACAGAAATAGAATGTGATTGTGATTGCTTGATAATAGATACATAATTGTGTCTTTAGGGTCTATCCTAGGAAATTTTAACATTCCATAGATACAGCATTTTATAATGTTTTTCTTTCTATATTATAAAAGAAGCATTTGATAAAAAAAAGTGGGACTCATCCTCAATCTCTGTGGAACTGCATATCTTACATAATCTATCTTAAACCAGGTTTTTAATTGCATATATCTATCTACCTATCTCTATATGTAGGCTATAACTTGATGTCCTAAGTCGAGTCAATGCATTTCTATGTTGTCACGTTTCATTACCGTTGTTAAGTAGTCCTCTAGGTGGAAATTGGTTTTAAAGTGTTGCATATGTCCTAAGTGTATTTAGTTCTGTACTGGCCAGAGAACTGCTCCATCTCTTCACAAATTCGTGTTTGTATACGATGATACATCTTTTCGATATCATGGTCAGTTCGTCCACTAAGCACCATTTTCTGGATCATTATGCAAATGGTATTTATATTTTGAAATTGATTTCAATGCAGCTATGCCTAGTGGAAATAATCCCAGTTTACCCATCGTTGCATCCGTTGATGTATGCCTAGTGACAACCAGAGTGTGCCTAGCAACGCGTAGATGGACTTTCTCAGTAGGCAATTGCAGCATTTCCACAAAACACAGCTAAAGTCTTAAATCTAATGTCACGCAGTCACTGATATCCTGACGGTATCGAGGAGACTTAATTAAGCCACAATTAACAGTCAAATCATTCAAGAGCAAACTTAATATCTTACTTCAGAGAAAGATATTTTGCAGGGGATCCAGAATAACATAGCAGTGCTAGAGTGAGAAAGATGTTGGTATTCGTGACATGAATGTCTTATAGTAATACGTAGACTGAGAAGGGAAATATCAACTGTAGGTATAGCTCAGGTAACCATGTAGACACTTACCACTTTGATGGTCATGTTCCATCTTTTGGAATGCATATAGCAAAGAAACTTTTATACAATTCTGAACGGATCTGGTGGCCGATGTTGCTGTCTACGGTAGCAATGGCCTCCACCAAACATGCCCAAAAATGAAGATCAGTTCAGTTTTTATTTAATTTGAAATTTCAAAATAATTGACATCAGAGTGCCTTGGGCCAATAGTCAGATTTCGCTGAAATTAAATCCTTGGCTATTCCTTATCTACACCTATTATCTCCACTATGAAGAGGACATCTGGGACAGACACAGATTTTTAACAGACATTCAGATCGACTTATACCTGACCGACTAACCTGCCACTGCAAAATATGTGCAGACGACACAAAGATATATGGCAACCCAGCTACCAGTAAGATTCAAGATAGCATAGACAAAGTATGTAAGTGGTTGCAGACATGGCAACTATCCTTCAACACAGATAAAACACATGTCCTACACTTTGGAAGAAATGACCTTCAAACGAAATTCTATATCACACACTCATCCGCTATGCTTCCTGTATCAACATCAGAGGTAGAAAAAGATTTGGGAGTGCATATTGACCCAAACCTTTCCTTTGATATACATATATGGAGTATCGTATCCACGGGGAGCAGCATAATAGGAATAACCAAGAGAACATTTAGCAATATTGACCCATCTACTTGCACGCTCTTGTACAAGTCTCTAGTGGGACCTATTCTAGCATACTGCAACTCGGCATGGTCACGAAGACTGAAAAGACAATCAAAGATATTACAAGGAGGTCAACACGGAGCAACAAAACTCGTCCTACAAATCAAAGAGTACAGCTACAAGGAAAGACTTGAAACCTTAAATCTAATGTCACTGTTTCGAGGAGGCTTAGTCGAAACATTCCAGCTCATCAGAGATCTATATAATGTTGATAAAGACTACTTTTTCTAGCCAACCAGTATTGCGCAGACCATGGGTCATAAGTTCAAGCTCAACATAAAATGCAGCAATAAAGATATTCGCAAGTGCTTTTTCGTTAACAGAGTGGTGCCGCATTGGAATTCACTGCCAGCAACAATAACAGAAGCGACAAAAGCCATTTCTTTCAAGAACAAACTAGATATCTACTTCAAAGAAAGAACATTTGAATTCGACTGAATAGGCCATATGCTTGCCAGCCCACCACTAAGTCGTACTACACTGTCCTCCGCCAGTACAGTGGACTGATTTTTTGGAGTAGCCTGTGTATTGGAAAGAACATGCTCAGTAGTGATTCAAATTACCGGTAGATAGTTCTCTGCTTTCCACATCCGCACTTTTGTGGTAGCATTAAGAGACACTAGCACAAAGGAGACTCAGGTAGCGATGAACACAGAAAATGACAACAGTAATAAGGTCAACAACGGCATCCACAAGTGTAACAATGAGTGTTGGCAGCACACAGTAGCTAGCGCGGGGAACACCCATCTGCACCACAGCATTTCCACAAAACAGAACTAAAGTCTAAATTCAAAACATTACTGAAATATTGACGGGTTTGAGGAGACAAGAAACAAGAGTCAAATCTTTCAAGAAACAGTGACATTAAAAAATAATGTTTTCAAAAGGATCAATAGTGAATTAATAGTAGCGAGTTAATCGCTATACATCAGACCGCTTACGAAACTATATTCAGGTTCGCTTTTGTTATATTCGGGTATGGGGTATACCTGCACACACAGTTGACATATGGCGGTGTGCGAAGCACCGACTACATCACTAAGTTCTCCTAGATTTAGTAAATGATTTTTCTCAAATAATCCTGATTAAATTTTCATTTTTTACCGGTGGTAGTTTATTTAATATTGTATGTAATTACCAATAAACATCATTTGTTATTTCCCTTTTCCCTTCATTTAATAACAATATTAATTGTAATTTTAATAATTAATCAGCTGTTATTTGAGGGGGCGAGTCTGTCTTGATAAATTTAGATTGATAAAATTGGTTATATGAGATCAGAATTTGAATTATTATAAAAGCTTTGACGCAGAATTGGAAAAGAGGTTGGCTCATGCTGTCAGTTATGTTATCGCTTAACTCATTGCAGGTACAAAGTAAATATGAAATCTGGCTGCTACGTGAAAAAACGTATCAAGTGTGACACTTTCGACCACTCTGGTCCATTCTCTTGCTTCCCCTAACTTATGCAGTGTCTGGATATGTTGGGACTTGCCAGTCTGGCAGCTGATCGATTGTGCCTTAGTAAGGCAGGCGCTTCCAGTCTGTCCAGTCTCAAAATATTCAGTATAGTCCACCTCACGTATCTCAAGTTACAATTTGTTGCTAGTGGTATGCAGCGTCTACTACGTGACCCACCAAATTTTACCCATTAGACGTGAGACTGACACCCATAACCAGTTTGGTGAGGCTAATGTATAATCCAAGTATCGTTTTCTAACAGGTTTAGGCAGTTTCTTTGATTGCATATGGATGTAAAGCTTTTGTCAAGAAATGGCTTCTATTTAGTAATAATAGGCATATTCAGTGAAATAATACATGCATTACAACTTTTTTATTTCTTCAAATGGATTTATATATTGGCAAGATGGTGATATAACATCACTGTCAATTATATGACAACGTGATAGTTTGTCAGCAAAGATAATGACACGAAAATCGCTAAAAAGGGAGCATAACTTAATTTATTGTAGTAAATCTAGATTGGGTCAAATCCCATTTTCGCAATACCCGGTATACATAGACAGCAGCAACACCATTTTCAAAATCTAAATCCTGTAGCCTTGCTTTGTAAAAAAGTAAAGCTGGTGTTTAAAGTGAAAATAAGGATTATTTTGTGTACCATAAAACGCTAAAATTGTTTTAGTTTTTACCATATATAGAAACTATGTCCATGTTTGGATTGGGGATTAGCGTGAAAAAATTCAATATAGATTTGAAAGCGGTATAAGCACCCTATGGCACATTCTCAGTTATAAGGCACATTTGAAGTTACCAGTGGATTACCGTCATATTCTTGCCTATTAATGTCATGAAACTAATTAAGTTTATAGTCCTTAAAGCTAGCTTGCATTTACATAGGTTTCACTTATATCTACTTTGTATCAAAGGTGTGTTTATCATTTTAAAGGCCATTTTTATACGTACGTTACTGAGGCCTGTTATGCAATTAGTCACACTGTTGTCATAAATGTAGCTATGCATAATTACATAACTGTTTTTCTCTTTTCTAGACCATGCGTTTGATATTATGTAACTTAATATATGGCTTTAAAAACAAAATAGTGACCAGTTTATTCACAACAGTAGTATGTTGCATTGAAGCCACCCTGATACGTTATGCAATACACTTGACAGCCAATAAAATCATAAATAAATTGCATACAATACATATAATTCATTCTGAAACTGTGCACGACAAACAGTTATCAAATTAATTGTGTAAAATAATTGTTGTCTTAGCTTACTTTATTGTACAATGTTTTAAGTAGAAGAAGACTTGTGGTTTGATATCGATCATTACGTAAGTTACTATCTATTTACATAGCTCACTTTGGGGAATGTAATTATGTTTTGAATACATGCACATTTAATCTTGTTTTGAAATGGGTACTCATTATTTACTTATTATTTCAGCAACGATGTGTTTTATGTTATTAATCTGTGAATGATACATACGTGACCGATACATACACCGGCAAAAAAAAATATAATTATTGCTAAAAATTACAACACGGGTGTTTACATTATTCGAGTTTTGATACCTGAACATTTGACATGTATTTATTTCATAATTCATGGAAAATCTTTAGAAATTCAGAGATTATATATTGTAGCTCGTAGGGGTAGGCGCTGGTCCGCTAAGTTGCTCCACTCTGTTGCACCGCAAGTGTATGATGTGTGGGAGTGCTGGTTAGCTGCGGTTCTCGGGGGTGTGGATCCCGTATCGCGTCACTCTGAAAAGTACAAAGACCGCCTCTAGAGCCAGTGGTACACTGATGTTCCAGTGGGGCCATGCGACCATTGCTGCCAAGATTTAACCACACGGTGTCGCCCCCAACTATTTGTCCCACCGGTATGACGGTCCATTATAATTTAGATTAACGGACAAGATGTTAATCATTAAACAGTCACAAATTCAATATGTACTATACAAACAATTCCACTCGTTTGAAACAATGAGCACAATAATACCCAACATAGAGCCATCTGGTGTCCTTTCTACGTAGCTTCGCCGGAGGTACCACAAAGATCCTTGAATCCACAGAGGTATCCCTGTAAGAGAGCATCGCTACGAGGCCACTGGTTAGTTTAATATAAATTAATATACCCCTAACACATACAAAGAACATTTTATTGTTGGGAGAGGAAAGTGCCTCGTGCGGGCCTCCGTTACAGGAAAATGCCTTCAACGCCGAAGTAGAGGAAAAAAGTTGGCAAAAAGGGCCACCCTTTTGTTCAAACAAAAAATGTTAAGTGCTGAAAATCCTAGTGAAGCCATAATTAATGTGATGCATGCTGGTTTACGTGAAGACGAGACGAACGATTTCCGAAGAATTCCCAGGTCACTGTCTTATGTAGTTCCAAAGTTACTGCATTGGTGGTTGCTGCTTTATTTATGCGGGCCTTCTGCTACATTCTAACCTACCTATTAGTTATTAGTAACGAAAACAAGCTTTGGCCGCAAGTGGCAGGGATTCCTACATAACTTTAGATACATTTATCCGGTGGGCGAAGATGCTCAGCTTCCCATTGGTCACCCTGCACAGCATCTACCTCTAAGGGACAGCGTGCGTACATGTTATGGAGCAAGGCTCCCGAATCAAATAACGATCCAGTTACCATGCCCCGCAACCACATATAACATCACCAGGACAAGTTTCACAGCTCATATAAGCAATTTTTAGAAAGTGGCATGTCATTTATGGTGGGGATGGAGAGACGGATATCCACCGCTAGCGTCCTTCCCGTGAGGGTGTGGTGGGTTCTAAGACCTCACCCAGACACTACAACAAATTGGATGGAAATCCGCATCTCAGCCATCACCACATACCACGGAGTTAACATTTGACCTGTCATTAGGGTTATTTTCCAGAATGTCCAGAGATGCACTGCAGGCCGGTATCACAACATAATTAAATAATATTATTTCACAGTGCTTCCTACTTTGGTGGTGGTCCTATCCTACTAGTATGCGAGGATACAGGGGGGTGGGGGTGGGGCATGTATGTACATCGGCACTTTAACTATCACCGCTCAACAACCTCCGATAATTTCCCAGGGTTGGATCCTGCTAACGTGTCGATGGGAAGCCAAACAATTGATAAGCCTTGCAGCTGGCGGATCGCAGAAAGAGACAATAACTCAATATGAATAAGAGGCCCTAAGGTCACTGGCCAATTTTACACAACCTTGCCGGTGCATGGGACTACATTACCACAACAGCCGGAAAAGCGGTGTAAACTATGCGTCTCTCGAGGAGAAATTGTCCCTAACCACTTTAAACTTATCCTATCGATCTGAATAGCCAGGTTTAGTCGGTAACATGTCAGGCGTAAACAATTAGAGCATGAACAGCGACCTCAGTGTAAAATTTATTCTGGGGAAATAGTGATGCAGATATATAATGTTGCTGTATATACGTAAATGTAAATGTAAATAAAGCTAATATCTACAGTAAGAAACAAAAAATATAATAATGTGGTCCTAGGACCGGTAAGGTACCTATTTGTCATCAGTACCAAGAATGGAAATAATTAAATGTTCAATATTATAGTTACTTGAGTACATATTGGTCATCGGTACGGTAAAAGTTCAAGAATCACTGAAATTGATGCGCTAGCATATAAATAGCACGAGATGGCACGATCTTTGATGCAGGGAAGATTTCCGCATGCCGGCTTCCGCAAGCTGGTTTCCACAAATGGGTTTCTGCAGGCAGGTCATCGATGCGGCACACTCTCAGGACAGTGAAGCAGAACGAAACATGAGATGTCCATTAGACAGTCATACAACTGATACAAGATGGCTAGTACATAAGTTACTATGCATGTACAATAACTGGCACAAAGTGCGGGATATGTCGCATAGCTCTTTGCGGCGCACCGAGCAAAGTCCCGCTAGACTGTGGTCGAAAGGTTAATTAATCACATGCGACATGCACTTTTCAGCGTGGTCGGCAGATCCGGCGAGTCATCCACCAAGAAACACCATCAGCTCTACATTATGTAGAATCACATTTGGGCCCGTCGGGCCCCTCCGCAGAAAACTTCTTTAGGAAAGTTTGGTAAGAGAGTTATTCTATTGTTTTAATTATTGCCCGTGGATGGCCGTCCGGGAGCTTCCAAAATTGATGTATCGCAGATGTCCTGGCAAGACTGCCACCGGCGCCGGAGATGTCAATTCCGAATGACACCGCTGCTATATTGACACTGCAGTCGGTTAGCAGTTCTCCCGCGTCTAGCACTGCACTGATCCAGCAGTCTTGCTGACGGGTCAGCCTCCACGCTGACGATGCTCTTGATCTTCGATTTTTGGTCCCTTTTATGCTACTCGTGACGTCAGAGGCAGACGCTTCAGCCAATCAGTGGGCGAGCAGCCGCCAATCAGTGTGCAGCCAGAAGTGGTGACGTGGCTATCACGTGGACAGCACATTCCCCATTCAGTCAATGCATACACGCGATTACGACGTCAAAAGAAATATTTCGAAAATAATAATGTGTTTTGGCGATAACTCGGCCATTTCTGGTCCGATTTTAAAATGGTAAAATGTTCTGTAATCCTCGTTGCATTCCGGCGCTGATCGCCACCAAGAACAACGAGAATACACTATAGGCATACACTCTCTCCCAATTCCGGACTTAGCTGTTTTTAACGAAAACCTCTCTCATAGACTTCCCAAGTAGGCGCATAGCTGAGAGGAGACTGGCACAAGATACACGCATTATGAGAGAAAAGCACATAGCAGTGTGAAAGAGTTTGAGAGGGAGGCATACTTTTAGTTTTCATTTTTTACCTGGAATTATTTTTCCAGGCCTTTTCTTTTTTTGTTTTGTTTTATTTTGTGGTGCATGCTGTACTTTATATTTAATACCATGATCCAGCTAAACAATAGCTCACATGGGTGTTCTCTTGGGTGCGGATAATTGTTTTTCCCTGCAGAAAACACCCAAGCTCCAACATACCTTAATCATATGTTATATAATATATATAATAAAAGAAAAGTATATATAAAAAGATATGTATATATGTTAAAACAGTAGTGATATCACAGTGACAAGTAAATTACATATACATCCCAGATATATGAGGGGATGTATACAGTGTGGCCCGTTTTGGCGGGTCTGCATGGATAGCGAGACATCCCGGTGTACTAACGCAGGAAGAAAAATAATAAGAAAAATAGCATATAATAATAAGTGAAAAAGGCTAGTTTATCAGGCAGCCCCAGCGTAGCTGAGATTGCCTGACGGTAATATGACACGGTGTGTATTTCAGCAGCAATTGTTCTAGCTCCAATCAGTAGGTATACAATACACTTTGCAGTACGAACCGGCAGGGTCGGGATCTTTCTCAACATTGAAATGTGAAATGCCTCCAAATCGGCTATATGCTTGCTGGAGGGAGTGAATACTTCAAGACCATATAGCAGTCGTGGTAAGACGTACATGATGTATATATGGTAGTAGATTCTTGGAGAAAAGGTCCATTCGTGCCATGGAGACCAGTTCCTGTCATAGAGTAGAAAGTTCTACGAGCAAGTGAGATCTTTTCTTCAACATTGACCAAAACTAAATTTTTTGATGTTCGAGAGAGAGAGACCCAACTGTGTTGCTTTAGTTTTAATATGTACATCAATCTTCCCGATTTTCCAGTTGGGCATATTATTACAATTCTTAGTGGTTGATAGCTTACAGAGGATGTTTGTTTTCTCAGGATGGATGTTGTATATTTCTCTGGAGGCATATGTGTAAGCTTGATCTAGCATGAGCTGGCGCTCGCCTGGGGAATTACTACATAAAGTAAGGTCGTCTGCTACTGTTTGGCATCCCATGTAGATGGAACCAATAAATGCCCCTATTTGCTGACTTTGTAGCTGAATCAACAAGCTATTGATGTATGTTTTGTAGAGCCCTGTAGACAGAATGCCCCCTTGTCGGACACCTTGCTTTATTTGGAATCTATCACTGATCATCCCTTTCCATTGCACGCGTGCTAATAGGCCATCATATAGTTTGTGCACACTCAGCCATGTATTTGGGTCTAGGTTCTGGTCATACACATGGCATTTCATTGAATTATGATCTACTACGTCGAATGCTTTTTAGGCATCCATATGTGCCGAGTATATAGGCTGGTTTGCCTCACTAGCTTCAACCATATTTTCTGATAACACCAATGAGGCCATCATTGGAGATACACCTGACGTAAAACCAAATTGTAGTGATGACTGATTATAAGGAAAATGTTCCTGAATTGTGTTTAATATTATATGGTCAAAGGTCTTTCCCAGGAGTGAGGAACTGTAATTTCATGATAATTGCTGAAGCAAGATGAGTCTTTGCCCCCTTTATATACAGATGTGATAATACCAGACTTGAAAGCCAGAGGTATTTGCTTACTGGATAATATAACATAGTAGTTCTGGGTTAGTGCAGCTAGAATTCCATTATATGATATATATATTATATGCTCTGTACTGATTCCAAATTCATAACGAGCCTTACCCTTGTTGAGCTTCCTAATTGCATGTAGTACTTCATTGGAAGATACTGATTGTGGTTGTTGTTGGCTCTGTTCATATGATTGCCGGATGAAAAACAGGTCTTTCTGAGACTTATCAGAGTAGGTGGTATTAAAATGTGGTTCATTCTTTGGAATAGCATTATCCTCGTAATAATTAGCGAAGGCTCTACATTGTTCTTCCGGATCTGTGATGGTTGTGTCCCATAGCTGAAGCATGGTTGTGGAAGAAAATCGTCCTTTACTTCGTCTGATAAGTTTATAGAAGTTATTTGTGATGTAACTCTCCATGATTTCAGCATAGAATCCTTTACGCTGTTGGGCTTGTTATGACCTCAGTTTCATTTTTACAGCTTTCATTTCCTGAGAGATAGGGTGTTCTGGGCCTGGCTGATTATGTTCATGCCACACTTGATATAGCTTCTTGCCCTGGGACAGGATGTCCTTAACCATGGAAGATGCTTTCCATTTTGGGCCTTTCAAGCGGACTAATTTCTGCTGGATAGATTGCTGTGCAGCTGAAATAACAGAGCTGTGTACATGGTTAATAAGCAGATCGACATCAGCTGGACAGTTAACCATGGTTTGTAGTTTATTTCAGATCTGCTGCTGATAGTCGTCTATACTTGATTGGCTCCATAGTAATTTGGTAGGACGATTGCCTATGTTCGTGGGGACTATACGCCCCATGCTGAATGGAATTTCGTAGAATACAGGCGGGTGCGTTGATATATTTGCTGGGTTGGCATGGCAGTACTGTAAAGTTTGACTGATTAATAAATGACTTCAATAGTTTGTCGTTACCATTGCATCTAGACAGCACAGTCCCATTCAGATCTCCACACCATATTAGAGTATGTGTGTTCTTATATTTGTCTACTATAACGTGTATAATGTCCAGGCAGGCATTCAGCGTAGTTCCTCGCCAAGTCTGTATAACCGGCAGTTGGCATATAGCTATTTAAGATGCAATAAGGCTGTGGGAAGCCTAACACTTCAATGGCAATAATTCTCTCATTACCATCTGGCAGCTGTTTATTGTATGATCAATATCTTTCTTCCAGATTATTGCAACTCATCCATACCCCCTTCTCCTCTGAAATTTGCAAGTATGGGTATCCATGTCGATACACCTTACGAGTAGTTGAAGTTGTTGAGTTATGGTTAAATTGCTGACTTTTCGTAATCCCAGAGCCAGTATTCTAGGAGGCAAATGATGCCATGATTGGGCATCAACTCTTTTAGGTATGGCACATTTTCGCGAATAACTTCGATGTTGAATGTTAAGCATCTGAAATGTTCCTTTTTTCCATTTCCATTGCTGGGAATGGGTCTGGAGGTGTTTCTTTGGGCCCGAGAGACCCTAAAAAAGACTGTGTTGGCTGAGGATTCTGTACTGTACAGGTTGTATTCGCCTCAGCTAAGTTACTTAAATCTGGTTCCCTTAGAGAGTCAAGTTGATCCTGATTGCATCTTGAGGAGCTAGCTGCATGCTGTGGTATAGTATTAGCAGATACGCCAGTATTCTTAACAGCTGATGGTAGCACCTTTGATATACGGTGTTTGCTAGCCACTGGATGATCATCTTTAGATACAGTGGGGGAACTGTAATTGGTAAGAGGCAGATGTGGTGTGTGATAGTCTTTGCACATTTTTGTGTTGTTATAAGTTCTGTCTGGATACTTGGTGCTGTCAGTTTCTGGTGAAATTACGCACTGAAGATCGAGCATGAGATAGAGCCTCTGCGCGAGGAGTTGTTTGAAAATGGCCACAGTGTTGTTGCACCCTAGGCCGATTTTCAGATAGGAGACAATTATTGTCTGCTGTTCTTGATTTTTGGCTGTGTGTTTCTTGGATATATGTCCGAGTTATATTTCTTTCTGACGGCTCAGACTGGATTGTTCATTGCAGCACTTGTTGATTCTGATTTTGATGTCGATGTATAAGATTTGTGGGTTGTCTATGTTGAAATATAGATGGTTGTGGTTGGTATGTGGGTATAGGCGGGTGATAATGCACCAATGGCGGTACAGTTTGAGGTATATAAGGGAGCTGCTCATATCCAGGAGGTGGAAGATAAGGAGAGATAGGTATAGATTGACATTGCATAATATATGGCGGCTGATAATGCATAAATGGTGATACAGGTTGAGGAATATTAGGTAGCTGGTGATATCCAGGAACTGAAGCAGATGGTGACATAGAGGGCAGATGATGATGATACGCAGGTGGTGGTACAGAAGTTGAGACAAAAGGCGGATGATGATAGACAGGTGGTGGTACTGGTGGTGGGATGCTGGATGGGTACTGATATGCTGTTGGCGGAGGTGGTAAGGTAAATAGCAGATGATGATAGGTAGCCGGGTGAGCAGCAGGAATGACCTGATGCAGTTGAACGCATGTTGGCGATGGAGTATTTGATGAGTTTGTTGACTGAGATGTTCCATTATGTGACTGAGCTGCGCTTTGGGCTAGCAGAGTTGTATTTATAGAGGCTAACTGTGACAGTCTCTGGTGATTTAATAACATGTTTAGCTGCCTCTCTATAATATGAAGTTGACTCGCTAGATTAGATTGCTCTATGACCGATGGTGGATTGATGGTAGAGTTAGCAACTGAACCAACTGAGGGGTTACCGGTATTGAGTACAGTAATTGTTCTTTCCTGGTCTCGGAATTTTTGTTCGAGTAAGGCAATGATGGATTTATGTTGTATTAGCTGGTTACTAAGTGTGTCAGTATCTGAATTGTGACTTTGATGACTCATAGTCACCTTCGCTGTAATTTTTGGATGGTCTTGTGTTGGTTTTCAGTTTTCAGATGTAGTGACCATGGCTGCATCAGACAATACGACTAACGGTATTGAAAGCTGTTCGATATTGCTTTGAGTGATTGAATTAGAGTAGTTTTCAAGGCTTCAGAGGTCATCGCCATGATTGCATTGGGCGCGAGAGCTCATGATACAAATGGTTCTGCAATACTTTATGCATCTAGATTTGAGGCAGTTACTATGTCAGTTAATAGAGCTGGTGGACCAGACATCATGACTGTATCGGTTGGAGTACCTATCTTCCCGTCTTTTGATTGCATTGTGGAAAAAATTGAATTAGGCGTTAGATCTGCCATGATGTTTGTAGAGCGGGAAGCAGAGACAGTATCCCCCTTCATCTATCACTGGAGTAATAGTCTGTGCCTGTATCACTGCACTATGAATAGTTGTTGACTCCGCTGAGGCGATTGTAGTTCGGATCGACCAGTCAGGTACCGGCCGTACCAGCTAAGCTGGGTATGCGGCGCCCGTCCTGGATTCGTTCCCTGAACACGCCCCCCCCCCCACCCCTGGCCTATGAGAGAGATCGCATTGTAGAAAAACGACTAAGTTCGTTAAAGCACATAGTGCGCATGCGCACGCTTGGATGCTATTTTTGATGGAGCACGTAGTTTACGACCAAGATAGGATGGCGCTTTTAGTGTACCGAGATGGTACTCTGTAATCCTTTTTGATTACCTATTCCCGATGACTCTGGCATTGATAAAGACTAGAATTTGACAGGCTTTTTAAATCTGTAAACCATTTTAAAATCGGTTAAGAAATGGCTGAGTTATCTACGGAAAACCCTTCTTGATTATCTTCAAAATTGCCGTGACGTCATAACCACGTGGACGCGGAACTTCTAGAATGTTTTAGAACATTCGACTGCGCTATTATTAGCTACGCACTGATTGTCTGTTGCTCAATCGATGATTGGTTGGAGCCTGCACCTGTGACGTCACGAGGAGTATAAAAGGAGACGCGATCCAGAGATCGAGCGCATCCTCGGCCAGGGGCCGAACAGGTTGGACCTGTACTAGCTACTATTGAGCGACAGATATTACGCATATAACTTCGGTTTCTGACGGGTTCTCTCCCGTACCTAGCAGTGCCAACCCACAGCACTAAAAACAATTTTGTAACTCCCTACTTGCGGGAGAAATTTGGAACTTTCTAACTATCGTTCACGAATATCAATATCTACTTCGGAACACGAAGGTGAGGCCTTTACGGCCTGAATATGTGATTCTACAGATGTAGGGGCAGGATATTCTTTGATGGATGACTCGCTGGATCTGTCAGCCATGCCTAAAAGTGGTATTTCAACTGTCACCGCACTAATGTCGTGTAGGTTCTTCTAATGTTCGACCGCAGCAAGTAAACTCTGCCCGGTGCGTCTTCAGAGCTGGCTGACATACCCAGCACCGTTACGCTTTGTTTTGTATCTTCATTTGCATCTGACAACCTCCGGTTGTGATCGAGTTGGTGTCAACTTCCATCTGTGCCATCGGTGTACGGGAACTTTCTTCACAGCAGTCATGCTATTGTATCTCTTGCTGACTACTCGTTAGACATTCCATTAGGCTTACAGTGCTGAGCGATGTACTCCCGCCATGAGTGTTCTTGCGGGAATCCTGTTGCGGAACCAACTTGCAGGAAGCGGCCTGCGGGAACTTTCCAGCTTCCAGAGAATGCATCAACTTGCGTCAACTAAGGAATGACGTATCAATTTCAGTAACATGATAGCCTAACTTAAGAATGGCTACCGAGTATTCAAGTAACTATACTTCACATTTTAATTATTCCGCTAAATGTACTCTTTTAATAATATTGTATCCGTATAAATGGACCCGATGACTTAAAGGTACCGTACCGGTCTTAGGACTGCTAGTTATAATTTCTGTATATGTTTATAGTTATTTTCATTTTCTGTAAGGTGTTTTCACTAACCGCACAGTAGTAGGTTCGTTAACCTGTGCTAAGATATATAATTCTGATCATATTACACTATATTGATTGTTCTGGTCAGTTCATATGTTTTGTTTATTCATAGAAAATATAGGACTGCAGTGCATGTAGGAAACATTATACAGCAACACTTATATATGCAGCACTTTCTCCCGCCAGCAACAATTTTTCACTGAGGTCGCTGTCCATGTTATAACTCCGTTTAGCCCGGCATGCTACAGACTAAACCGTTTCTATTCAGCTCGATAGGGTAGGTTTAATATGATTAGAGACGTTTTCTTCGTTAAGAAATCTGTAGTATATTCTTCTCTACGGGCAGTGTGATTATCTAGCCCCGCACTCCGGTAAGACTCATAACTCCAAGATTTTGGCTCTCTTCATGCTCCACTTAACCTTGTGGCTTCTTAATTGTTTGGATGTTCCTATCCGCACGATGGGCTGATCCGACTCTGGGAAACTATTGGGGTTTCCGTGCGGTGATGGCCAGGGTGTGGTATCACATACATTCCCTCCGTATCTTCGGATGCTTAGTAGTTAGCACTTTTGCCAATGTAGGAAAGCACTACGAACACATATCTTAATTATTATTTTATTTGCTGAACCATCCTCCCGCACCGCAGTGCAACTTGCGTATAAACCTAACGACAGGTTAAATGGTTAGTTCCATAGGACCCGATGACGGGCGAGATGCGTATCCCCACCGAATTCCATAAGAATGTCTGGGCATGATATTTGGATCTGCCACGCCCTCACGGGAAGGACATTTACGGTGGGTATTTGTCTCTCTTACCCCCACCATAACGATAGGACAATTGCCTAATAATGCTTTCGTGAAAAGTAACCTATGTCCTGTAACGCTTTATGTGGTTAGGGAGCGAGATGTTCAGATTCTTATCCAGTTCGGAGCTCTTACCAAGTAACATGTATGAGTGCTGTCTTCAGTATTGATGTCTTAGGGCATCTGTTCTCAATGACAGCCATGTCTAATAGCTAGGTAGATACCAGCCATTTGCGGCCTAAAATGGTTCTTGTGTCTCAAAACTAAAAGCTAATTAAGCAAAGCAGAAGGCCCGCATAAATAAAGCGGCGACTACTAATGCAGCATACTAAAAATCACATAAGACGGTGACGTGGGATTCCTTCGGGAATCGTTCGTCCCGTCTTCACATAAGACCGCACGCAACCCTATAGTCATAATCTCACTAGGTATGGTCTTTTCTTTTTCAAGCATTTTTTGGTTGAAATATTAGAGTGGGCCCATTTTCGCCTACTACTCTTCTCCCACTTTAAGCAGTGGCGACACCTTCCCGAGACGGAGGCCCGCACGAGGCACTTGCCTCTCGCAAGGATTCAGCGACGACTGTCCATGCGAGGATAATACCTCTCACCCAAATTAGCACTAGGAGTAGTGCCCGCATGACGCACATGACTTTTCGTCCGAGATAATCTTCTTCCTTTCACCTTAGAGGTATAATAACTTATATTAAGTTAATTAGTTATGTCTCATGTACGGGAGCCTCCCTTGCGGGGATACCTCTGCGGACCTACGAGTCTGTGTGGTACCTCCGGGAGCCCCATGTTTAAAAGTTCATCTGGCTGTCTCTATGTCTCGTATTTTCGTATGCTCTTATTTAGTTTTATCTCGCATACTCATAGTTGTTTAGGTAAAATCATTGTATAGACTTAAATTTTCAGGTCACCAAATCAAATCTTGTAAGTCCATAGATCACGAGATTGCTATGGACAGGCATACTGGTGACACAAATTCTTGGGATGAGACAGTTGTATTTAATGTCAGAGCTGGCTGACATACCCAGCACCGTTACGCTTTGTTTTGTATCTTCATTTGCATCTGACAACCTCCGGTTGTGATCGAGTTGGTGTCAACTTCCATCTGTGCCATCGGTGTACGGGAACTTTCTTCACAGCAGTCATGCTATTGTATCTTTGTATTTGAGTTCCAATGGCATTAGGAGCTGGTTTTTGTTACCCGCAGGGCAGTCTCGTACAGGATCCGTCACCCCGAGACCAGATGCTAACCAGCGTCATCATTCGTTGTGCACTTGCGGCGCGGCGAGTTGACATGATACACCGGAACAGCCTGACACTAGCCCGTGAGCTACACGATGCCATCTAATGGTTGACTATCTGAGCATAGGAGGTTATCCATACATAGTATGCAGTTGTATGTCGAGCTTTATGTGATTTTGTTGGCCCTTCCTTTATCCAGGCCAGCGCATTTGTAGTGAATCCAGTGCCACATTGTATTGTATCAATATTTGCTGTGTCTTTACAGACTGGGCAAATATCAATATCAGAATCTGTTGTGTTCGTCTGACTGAGTTTGCTGGAGGTCTTACTATATGTTGGATGTGATGAGAGTGCTATTTGTTGGTCTGTCTGTAGTTGATTATCTATAACTCCAAGGTCTTGATTGATTATCCAGGTCGAGAAGGACGGGAAGAAAGATTCTATGAATGCTGGGGCAAGTTTCCCATTAATTAGAGCTCCAGATGATGTGTTGTATATCGATAAACTGCATGTGGCGCATAATTTACTCTTCCCTATCTTCAGTAGGATTTCCACTAAAGCACCGTCCTTATCCAATCTCTCATTACGCTCAAGCATATGGAATTTGTCTTTCTTTACCTCGATAAATTTCAAAATACTTAATTTGAATAGTTCAAATCAAGCAGCTGAGAGTGTTATGTAACACTTGTTAGAATCTCTCCAGTCGACTGATAATGGACTGCGACTAGTGTGACATAGCTGCATCTCCAGCGCTTTCGGCTTATTCAAGGTATATTGTCTCATTGATTGTGACGGGTTTGTCTGACCTGTACAGAATTTGGGATTCGCTGACTTAATCCTTGAACTTCTTCTTGTCTCGTGGCTAGCTATGCTCGATGCTAGCTCAGTAGAATTCAGCATGGTGTCAGGGATGCTAGTAGGATTATAGTGCAGAATAGAGTCATGATAATGGATGTTTGTACATCTTTACTCGTTTTAGCCAAGGATGAGTCCATATCCAGATTGCAATGATGAATGCTATTTGACGTTGAGCAGAGCGCAATGAGTTCTAGCAGCAATACAGGTAACATGTAGATGCATGTAAATCCAATATGTTACTTAGCAGCTTAGGTAGAAAAATTCAGTAGTTTTACCACGAAGATGTGTGCGAGTCCTGCAGCAACACGTTTTAAAATTGCTGGCTGAATAGCCTTATACAAATACATGGTGGCTGGTAGGCTATTCTTCAAATAGTTTGATGAGTAAAAGACTAGTTAATAACAGCTTTTCGTAGAAATCAATAGAATGGCAATAAGCTGCCAACAGGTTGTCAGAGTTCTTTGATCTGTATGATAGGATGGTAGTGAATAGCTCAAATTCTGTCCGATGATAAGTAAAAGTCACTGTATATAGCTGATATGAGATCACTTGATGATTGGCAAAATTAAAATGATAAAAAACGTTCGATGGGTACTGATAACTTGGTTAAAAATTGCTCAATGAAGATTGATAAAACTGTCCAGATTTATGACAAAGATAGTTCCGTAAGAATTAGTAGTATTAAAACAGTTCAATGGGCAATAATAACTTGGTTAAAACATTGTTCGAGATTAAAAGAGAGCATTGGACGATGATAACTATAATAAACTGTTCGATAAGAATCGATAGGCTAGCAAAATGTTCATGATATCAAACTATAGTTCAAGGTCTAAAAGCACCATGCACATAGTTAGGTCTACTAAGATTTCACTTTCCATGGTGTGGAAGATGTAATAATGGTGATGTTGACGTGAGATGATGTAGATGGACTGATGTTTCTGAGAATATTGCCAAGACTGAAAAAGTGTATTATGCACAATCTCTGTCCATGTCAGAGAAACTATGATATTTAGATATTGGTTAGATCCTACCTTCTGTACAGAATAGAGGCTTACAGGTCCGTATAGCTTGTGACTGAGGACAGCCATCCTTGGTCTCAAAGCTGGTCTGTTGCAGAAGTGACACGATATTGCCGAGCCCTCGCTCTCCTTGAGATTATATGTGTGTTCAATGGGCAATAATATAACAGAGATTGTGCATCAGTTTACTGATCAGTTATGGCTAAATTTTGAGTAGTGTCATCGCGAATTTAGGAAATTGATGATTAGATTGGAGAATCGGCTTTTATACTGTTTAGTTTTGCTGTGCAGCTTTAATAAGATTTGTAAATATTGGCAGTTTTATTCGGTTGTTTGAGAAACAAATTTTTCTGATGTTCTGAATGATGACATGCAGAAATACCCTGAAGGTTTACTGAATCTGAGTAATTTTGATTAAATTCCGAATGGTATGCCCTGGAAATGTCTTGATAGCTAGATGTAGGATTTCCTACAATTCAAAATGGCGCAATTTGATGACTCGCGGACAACAAAATATTTGTATTTGTAATCCGTATCAATCCATTAAAATTCCATTTGAAACTCGAAATCGGGTCCTCGTAATAAAGTAGCCGGGCTTATAGCTGTTTTCAGATGGTTTATAGCACTTTTAGTCCAATTTAAAATCACTTTAAAACCTTTTTAAAGATACAACAAAGAAGCACGTCCATTTACGTCCATTTTTTTTCTTCCGTTAGTTAGTCTCTCCGTGATACATAGGCCAGTGATTTCTTAGGAACTTTCTTCCGAAAAATCTCATGTCTTTTATTA
The DNA here is from genome assembly GCA_034401795.1 of Chaetoderma sp. LZ-2023a. Classification (NCBI taxonomy): domain Eukaryota; kingdom Metazoa; phylum Mollusca; class Caudofoveata; order Chaetodermatida; family Chaetodermatidae; genus Chaetoderma; species Chaetoderma sp. LZ-2023a. Next base: position 56,801,445 of record CM067367.1, read on the forward strand.
TATGTTACTACACGAAATATTATAGGCCTATGTTGTACTCGTCGACTTCCTTGTGCATGTGCCAGATTTTCTTTTGCCAATTTGGTGGCTTCTACCAATGTCCATTTGATTGATTTTGACATGATTGCCAATTTGTTTCTCATGAATTATATTGATCACTATATCATCAGTATGTTCACCATTAGTTTCGGGGAGGCCAAGCAGAATGAGACGCACTCTCTCAACTTGAGCTCGAACTAGATGCTCAAGAGCAGTATTCCCAGAAAAGTTCTCTGGGAATACTGTTCTTGAGCATCTAGTTCAAGCTCAAGTCACTCATTGACCTGTTGCAGAGAACTGATCTGCTCCTTCATGGTTGCCATTTCATCTTTGATTGAGTCAAGATCAATGCATACATAGATATCGGACATTAAGGATTTGAACAACGGTTTTAGTAGATCTGGATTCGCTATTATTGATTTAGTTACATTTTTACCAATGCACTCTGAAATACGCTTTTCCATAGCCTCTTGTTTATCTTTTACATCTGAGAATGCCTTAAGCCCCTTCTTGAATCTGGCATAGCATGAGAGCAATGATAGTAATTCCACATTAAGTTGTTAACTGGTTTGGCTACTAAAGCATCATATACTTCTGTTGCCATTCGTGAATACTTTAGGAAGGTTCAAGGTGGTGTTAAGATAGCAGGCCCATGCTGTGCGCGCAAGGATTAATGGACTCTGTCATTACTTATGTTTACATATGTTGTTTCTAACCACAGGCTTATGCCTCTATGGTCAGATCTTCATCTTCATAATGATGTACACTGCTGTGACTTCTGGTCTCCAATGGCACAGTATAATTATACATCAGTGACTGACTCCTCCAATATTTATCAAGCCTCGCCTTAAAGGCATTCACTGATGGGGCGGTAACAAGATGTGATGGCAAGCTGTTTCATATCTGCACAGCTAACTGAAAATGAGTTTGAACCTTCCGAGCCTTTCCACATAGGTCAGTTCCAATCCAGCCAATTGTTTGGTAGCTTCTCTCTGCACATTCTCTAGCAGCGTTATCTGGGACATTTTGAAAGGACTCCACACAGATACCGCATACTCCAAGTGACTCCTTACCATAGCTTTGTATAGCTGTACGAAGGTCTTTTCATTTAGATTTAGGTATACGCGTCTGATGATAGCAAACATGTTGTTTGCTTTGGTTACTTTCTCACTAATGTGTCAATTTAATCCCTATTCGATTATTACACTGATGTCCTTTTCTTCTTTAGATTGGTGGATTGGCTTTTTCCATCAGCAGTAATGTCGTATTTTTGTGGTTCACTCTGCATTTTTCCAAAACTCATATTGATACACTTGTCTGGGTGAAACAGGAGTAGACATGTAGTAGACCACTCAGCTAGTGCATCCAGATCTGTCTGCAGGGCCACAGAGTCCTCATCTTTTATAATTGTTCGGAAGATTTTAGTGTCATCTGCAAAATAAGTATACATCTGAGTGGACACCGTCTGGTAGATCATTAATGTATCTTATGAAGAGCAGGGGGCCTAGCACACTGCCTTGTGGTATCCCACTGGTGATACCGATCCAATTTGATCCTTCCCCATTTATGCTGCTTTCTATTACCGAGGAATTCCCTAACCCACCCATGAATTGGGTGCCTATATTGTAAGCCTTTATTTTATCCAAAAGCCTTCCATATGGCACTGTATCGAACGCCTTTGTAAAGTCCAAATAGATGGCATCCACTATGTGACTCTCATCGATTGCCTTTGTCCATTTGTCTAAGACATGTAGAAGCTGGAATGTTGTGGGTCTTCCACTGATAAAGTCATCAACTCTACTACAATATAACAAAGGATTACCAGCAAGACAACATGTGTACCGAATCAAAATAGGATAGGAGTTAGGATTGTAGGTTATCTCGTAGCCTTTCTCCCCATAAGTGAGGGAAGTACAGTGTCATCACCATGTACGACGGTTGAGGTGTATATAGCCTTTTGTCGGTCTAAAGGCTTTACTAGCTAAGTAGTTCTGACGGGTTAGGTGGAAGCACAAACGTTAAAAGCACAGATGTTAATGACCGATAGGGTAAGACCTACTGAGTCATAAACCGTTATTTACAGTTATTTACATATATTTACAGGGGTATTCTTCATAATTAACACTCGTGTATCGATATACATTAGAAAGAAATAAAGCAGGCTGGCAGCACCATCCCCATCAGGCTCATTTCATGATTGTCATATTTAACTTAGGTGTTCATATAGGAGTAACAAAAATGCATGGATTATAAGATGCCGCCAACCGAGTCAAGTCTCCAGCAGACATTGTTTCCTTGGCCCAGCATCAGTTTTATTTGTTGGCCCACCATAGTTTTGCTCATTGGTCTTGCGTTGGCCCAATGTGTGGTTTCGATGGCCCAATGGTGGCCGTACATGAGTTTGATTAATAGAAAATTAGCTATGTTGGGCCTACATTGTATTACGTTGGCTGGCTGATGGTAAGTTAGTTATGTTAGGCCAACATATTTTACGTGGAAAAACTACATTATACATACATGGCCAACGCAATTACAATGAGCAAAACTATGTATTCGGTCAATGAATAAACATACATTGGGCCAACATAGCATTGTTTTTAGGGTAAGTCTAGTCAATTTCGTAGATTACGTGGCGATATGATAGAGATTTATAAACATCTCAAATAACAAATGTGACCAAGGAACATCGGACTTTATTGAACTTCACAACACAAATAAAATCAAGAAAGTTAGACCCAAACTAGACATAAGGAAGTAGCCTACTCCTTCCCATTGCGGTGCACTGATCATTGGAATAAACTCTCTGAATATGTCATCAGCACACCGTCAATTAATTCTTTTAAACATAGGTTGGACAAACTTTGGGAAAGTCACCCTATGCGCTTCAACTTCGAAGCTAAAGCTAGATGTATTTCCAATTCTACTTCAATACTAGTTGACTGATGTGAAACTGTTATTACTGACGTTAGAGGCCTGAGGCCTGCTGTCAGATGTCATATAGACAAACCATTGACCTGTATTTTTAACAAATCTTTTTCAACAGGTATAGTTCCAAAGGAATGGAAAATTGCAACTGTAACTCCTATTTTCAAGAAAGGGAGAAAAAATATGCAGGAAACTACCGGCCAGTAAGTCTAACCAGTGTGATAGGTAAGCTATTTGAAAAATTACTTCGGAGAAGGATGAGCGAGCATTTGGAGAGCAATGAACTACTCAGTAAACACCAATTTGGATTTGTAAGTGGCAGATCAACTAGTCTACAGTTAATTAAGGTCATGGATGAATGAACATAGATCCTGGACAGAGGTGGTGCAATTGATTCAGTCTACATGGACTTCATGAAGGCGTTTGATACAGTTGCCCACAGGAGACTGATGAGAAGATGTGTGCATGGATTTCAGACTTCCTAAGGGACAGAAAGCAAAGGGTCTATGTGAATGGAGTATTTTCAGAATGGCAAACAGTTATGAGTGGAGTTCCGCAAGGTAGTGTCATTGGGCTGGTGCTATTTGTAATCTTCATAAATGACCTACCTGATTGTGTGCAGTCAAGCGTCTACCTATATGCGGATGATACCAAAGTATACAGGGAAATTAGGAATGAACATGACAGCGCAACGTTACAAGGATCTGGTCTGAAACTTGGCTCTTACGATTTCAACCTGATAAATGTAAGGTACTTGAAATTGGACACAAATCGGTGAATGAAAACTAAAAGTACAAGCTGTATGACTGTAAAGGAGAGACTGTGGAATTAGGATCAGTCAAGCAGGAAAAAGATATTGGAGTTGTTGTAGACTGCCGGCTAAATTTCAGATGCCATATGCAAACCAAGGTAAATAAGGCCATGGGAATCATGGCAGCCATCCGCAGAACCTATACATACCTGGATGAAGAAAGTTTTACATTACTTTACAAGGCACTAGTAAGATCTCAACTTGAATATGCTGAAGCTGCATGGTCGCCTTATAAAAAGTGTGACATAGATATCATAGAAAATGTACAAAGGCTTGCAACTCGATGTGTACCCTCGCTAAAGGAACTTTGCTATGCAGATAGACTGCGCAAAATAAAGCTTCCAACACTGAGATATAGGCGAATGAGAGGAGACATTATTGAAACCTACAAGATCATCCATGGTATATATGATAAACACGTCACAGAAGACCTCTTCAAGCTCAACATTTCAGATACCAAAGGGCATGAGTATATAATACAGAAGAACTTTGTTAGACTGGACATTAGGAAATATTCCTTTGTAAACTGTGACACCAATGTCTGGAACGGACTACCACAGGAGGTTGTAAGTGCGCCGAGTGTCAAATGCCTTGAGAGCAGACTCGACAAGTTCTGGAACAACGTGGAAATGAAATTTGATCATGATGCAGCTTATGCCCTCTAAGTCAGATACATTGGTCTGGAGGCTACAAAATGAGACACGGATTGGGTGTGGAATCACATCGATCCTGATGTCTAGACTATGTAAACTCACTTACTAGGATAATTTTACTTTGAGAAAGGAATGGGTGTGGGATCACATCGTTCCCAATATCTATAACTATGTAATTTATATTTAAGCTAGGTACATACCAGTATAATTGTATTCTGAGAAGGGAATGGGTGTGGAATCACATCGTTCCTAATAGCTAAAGTTATGTATTCCATGTGTATAGTGAATTTCTTAGTAGAATGAGATTGGGATTTGGTGTGGAATCACATCACTCCTAATATCTAAAGTTACATATTCCATAGGTAGCTTTTGAATTGCTTAACTGTAGTATGAGATAGGAAAGTGGTGTGAAATCGCATCGTTCCTAAGCTCTAACTGTATGTAACAGCTAGGTACGTACCAGTATAATTGTATTCTGTGACAGGAATGGATGTGCAATCACATCATTCCCAATAGCTAAAGTTATGTGTCCCTCGTTTATATTTGAATTGCTTAATTGTAGTATGAGATAAGGATTTGCTGTATAATCACATCACTCCTAATATCTAAAGTTACATATTCCATAGGTAGCTTTGAATTGCTTAACTGTAGTATGAGATAGGGAAGTGGTGTGAAATCACATCATTCCTAAGCTCTAATTGTATGTAACAGCTAGGTACATACCCGTATAATTGTATTCTGTGACAGGAATGGGTGTGAAATCACATTGTTCCTAAAAGCTAACGTTATGTATTCCACATGTATATTTGAATTGCTTACTTATAGTATGAGATAGGGCAGGGGTGGGAAATTCACATCGTTTCTAATTGAATGTATTTCACATGTATGTAGGCCTATATGATTTGTAAAAAACCCCAACCATGCGTTATGGAATAGGTGTGAAAATTGTCACTATATTAAATGCTTTTAAATGTATCAGGAGAGAGGGATAGGATGTGTTATCACATCATTCACAACCTGTAATACTTATGTATCTCGCATTATTATAATATATGAACTGTAAAATCTTATAAACCTACATAAGTATGGGTGTGCTGGTGCACTGCAGGATGGCATGGGGAATGCGTGGGTTATCACCCATTTCCCTTTTTACGCTACTCTGCACCATTACACACTGGTATAACAGCAGTCCCAAATTGTATATATGTATGTAAATATGGAAGTATGTAATCAAGAATGCTGAAATATACTTTATATACTGAAACATAACGGCTAGTCAATATATTAAGTATAAACGTTGACCTTCATCATAATATAAATGTACATATAGAGTTTATCCACCATTACAAATAAGCAGTATGAGCAGAACATAAAGACACTAGCCTGCGTTCCGTAAACTATCTAATCTAATTGTATCAATATAGGAGGAACATACATGTCTCGCTGTATACCTCCTTCCTAGACACTCAGAAGGCATTTGATGTGGTGGATCATGCATCCTTAAAGTGTAAGCTGTATAACGAGGGTATAAATCTACACTTACTGCAAATTACTGATCTGCTCTACAGGGATCTTACTGCGAAAGTGAAGTGGGGAGGTTCTCTAAGCCCCTCATTCCCGATACTGCAAGGTGTCCGACAAGGGGGCATCCTCTCCACTGGGTTGTACAAAGTTTACATTAACAACCTGCTGCAGCAATTAGAATCTTCACAACTAGGAACATTCATGGGAACTCAGTATACAGGATGCCCAACAGCTGCTGACGATCTCACCCTAATGAGCAACTCAGAATTTGAACTGCAATGTATGCTTGATATTGTATATCGTTACTCAACTCGTGAGCGATACCTAATACATCCAGAAAAGTCTACAATACTGCACAATTGAGTACGCACACAATCTGTTCCGCACTTGCCTAAATGGTGTCTTGGCGAATTAGAAATATCTGTCTCCACAACAGCAACTCATTTGGGGTTATCTCGAACTACAAAACAAGAAACGAAGATCAATGTTCAAGAGCATATATCTTGTGCTAGACGCACACTCTATAGTCTCACTGGCACAGGTTTGCATGGCTCGAATGGTATATCAACAAAAATTACATACCGTATCATCCAGCTTTATGTCATCCCTCGACTACTCTATGGACTAGAGATCTTTGTACTACAAAAACAAGAACTTGATCAACTAGAAAGCTTCTTTATTGACATACTTAGGAAGATACAAGCCCTTCCAACGAGGACCGCGAAATGTGCTGTACTCCTTCTACCTGGCGCTAGACCAATCACTGCAGAGCTACACATACATCAGCTAACACTTTTGAGGAACATCCTGGCATGCCAAAACAAGCCACTTAACCACATACTAGTAAGACATTTGGCGTTTGAGACTCCAAAATCGGGCAGTTGGTTTATTTATATTAAGAATTTGCTAGAGAGATACAACTTATCAAACATCCAAGAGCTTATTCTGAATTTACCCTCTAAGTTAAAATGGAAATCAGTAGTAAAATCTGCCGTGGACAGCCAATGGAACGAGGACTTACAGTTTTCGTGTGAAACCAAAAGTACACTTAAAAACTGTAACACTAAAGACTTTTGTATTGGGAAATGCCATATATCCGTGCACACTGTAGACAATGACAACAGTGATGTGAAACGTAGTGTCATTAAAGCCAGGCTCATCACAGGAACATACCTAGTACAAGCAACACTAAGTAAATTCAACCAAAACATTGTGAACCCCACATTCCGTCTCTGTCAGTTGAGTTCTGAAGATTATCAACACTTCTTGCTACACTGTGGTGCACTCCATCAGTATAGAAATCCATATTTATCACTGCTCAAGAAAACCATCATCGACCACCTTGGCGAGAATTCCTGGAAATATATCTCCAGCATAGAAGATCACCTCGTAAAACTTATTATCGACTGTACAAGTCTAGTCAGGGCTGGATTACTACCTAACAACTGCCCATTATTATGGGAATTGGAATGTATAACTAGAAAACTATGTTACAACCTGCATTGCGGTAGAAGCTTCCTCTTTAACCAGCTTCCACAGCAACATTAATCAACAGTAACTGCTGTTAACTGATATCCTGAATCAGAACTGTATTTATATATAATTGTCCATGCACCCTGGTGCTGAACAGTGGTTGGGTTATTATTATTGAACTGTGTTCGGACAACATATTTAGCTAATCTATAATTGCGGACTAAAATTACAATTATATAATGTTCATAAATCAAACTGTAGTTTACGTAACCACACATGTGGGTGCTCCTATCAAGAGGAGGGATATACGAACAACAACAACAACAACAACAACAACATACGTATGTAAGATGCTAGAGATGATCCTAAAGCTACGTATCCAGCAAACAATCCTTGATGCTCAACACCAACTTCAATATGGATTCACTGCTAAGATATCTCCAATGTATAGTGCTCTGCTGCTCCAGGAGGCCTGTATTGAATCCAGATCCAAAAACCTAGACTCGTATGTCGCACTCCTAGACACCAGAACTGCATTTGACGTGGTCAATCATGCCAGCCTGGCACGAAAGCTGTATTTCGCAGGGATCGATGGTGCTCTCTGGACTCTCATTACGGATCTGCATAGAAATGCCTCAACGAAGGTCAAATGGTCAGGCGAATATTCCAGCGAGCTCCCATTCCTTCAAGGTGTAAGACAAGGCGGGATCCTCTCTACGGACCTTTATAAGCTTTATATCAATTATCTGCTGAATCATCTGGACACGACAGATAACAATGTTAGAATCGGTACCATATTGTGTCCTTCTCCAACATGTGCAGATGATGTCAGCCTCATTGCAAACGACGAATTCCAAATGCAGACACTGCTAGACATTGCGCACCATTACAGTACCCATGAATTCTATGAGCTTCAACCCACTAAATGTGCTCTCCTGTCTGACTGTAAATCCCAGAAACCAGCAGTCTTACTGAACGGCAAAGAGTTGTCAACTCCAGGACAGGCTTCCCATCTAGGTATACAGTGAAAGATCGTCTATCGAATGTCAAGGTATCAGTGGAGGAAAACATAAAAAAGGCCAGAAGAGCGGCATATTCACTGATGGGTGCTGGGTTGCATGGCATCAATGGGATAATGCCAACTGTCTCTCTGCATCTCCTCGAGATCTACGTACTCCCGATCCTCTTGCATGGCATGGACGTTCTACTTCCAAATAAAACAGAGCTGTAACTGATGGAGAAATATTTCCATAGAATGCTCATTCAGATCCTTGGGTTACCAGAAAGAGTAGCATATCCATCACCATATCTTCTCCTTGGCACACTGCCTATTGAAGGACGTATCAACTCACAGAAGCTTACTCTCTTCAGAAACATCATATCAGATCCAGCAAGCATTCTCTTCCGTATCACAGTCCATCAAACTATCATGAAAGGATTCTTCCAAAACAGTTGGTTCACTGAGATATGCAGCATTCTAGCTAAATACAATTTACCATCCATTCACGACCTTATTGAAAACCCACCTGACAAAGGACCCTGGAAGAGGATCGTAAAGACACGTGTAAATGAGCTATGGTCCACCAAACTACATCAGCAATCACAGTTATATTCGACATTGCAGTATTTTCACACGTACCCAGCCAGCTGTATGACTCCACATCCATCTGTTGAATCACTAACTACATGTCCTCGCGATATCCGCGCTCTCTCTCTGTACATTTGCGTCTCCTAACGGGCTGCTACATCCTGCAATCGAATAGAGCCAAGTTCAACAAGCACACGGTTAATCCTACCTGCCTCCAGTGTCATGATGGACCAGAAGACAGCACACATTTCCTGTCCACGTGCAGTGCCATGGAAGACGCTAGGCGAAAATACCTGCCTTTAATTCAAACGAACCTGTGTGATATGTGTACTCCGCTAACCCATCATGTTTGGACTCATGCAAAACAATAACCTCGTTCCTTCTGGATCCATCCATCTACTGACAAGTGTGAGGGAGTCCTGTCCCTGCCTCAACAGAATAGAAGCTCTGATTCGACAGTATCTATGCACACTAAACCATATACGAACTGTTAAGACAAATGAGATTGACCTGAATCGTGTACGTGAGCCGGTGGTCTTTTATACTCCAATCGGTGGTGCTCCTGTACATAGGAGGGATCTACGTAAACTGAACGGAACTGAACAGAACAAGAAGATTAATACGAAATGAATGTTACACCATAGAACAATAAAACAATACATGTTTTAAGTGAAGTAGAATAATGTTTCAGATTTCCTACGACTAGTGATAATATAACTGTCAATGATATCGATGAAAACAAAGGTAACTATGTCTAATAACCAGTTTTCGTGTTCATGTAATCTTACATAGCCATAGGTATATGGGCGAGTTGCTTAAATTCGTGAGTACTGAAATTCGTGAATTTGTTTTTATCCTTCTCGTTCTATGATGTAACGCTGTATGGAACGCATCTACACAGTAGCCACGTTTTGATTGACAGTTCTGAAGCTTTTGACAAAGTTTTGAGCAAAATATGTTCAAAACAAGAAACTTTTCATACAATTACTGATGGTAGTGATGGTAAGCTTCCTTAATGCACTTTCTTAGATTACTTACTTGTGCTTATTTAGCACCTAAAATGATCAATTTTTACAATCTAAAGTTACCACCTGCTTTGGTTACATTTTTTCGCCGCGTCGGATTAGCCTGATTGACGGGAGCACGTCTAAATTTTATTGGAGAGGCTTTAGAGGAAGGGGTGGGTGCTTATTAATCATTTACAAAATGTCAAAATTAACATAAAGTGCACACATGTTTTTTTTAACGATAGAATTTTTTTTATTCTTTCCTTTTCATATCATGAGAACATACTTACCTCCATAACACTCTGGATATACTAGTATATCGGCTCTAAATTCAATAATATTCAGAATTATAAAAAGTTAGGTGCCCCTAATGGGCAGGTGGAAGTACACAGTCATGCACATGACAGACACCACCCACTGCGCATGCGCATACTGGTACTTCCGTTTTCTAATATATTGGCTGAGAAGCAACATGTGAAAATCTTCACAGGCTCTTTATCTGAAAATTCTCTAGAATAAAATCATCCTAATCCATCATGGCTGATGCTAAAGTATTGGAGGAGTCCTCCTCGTCATCCGCTAAGGTGATATTGTTCCATATATTTATATAAGACTTGTATTTGTTACCGGTTTTCGTCGTTGCCGTTTCGGCGGTACTGCGTTTTCAGGCGCTGGGAATCCTTGTTAAATTTTTTCCCAGCGCCTAGGACTATTAATCTCTTGTGATTTGTGCTTACAGGTTTTGTCTTGTGACTAAACAAGGATGCCTGGTCTTCTCTAGAAGGTTGTTCACGTCCCAGGGTGACTTATCATCGTGATATGTCTAAGGGTTGGAGATATATTAAATTAATAAAGGAAATATCTCCTTCCCTTTGTCCCATCCCCCCTCATCAGTTTTTTTGGGAAGAGGAGTCTCGGCGGATGGATGGACATGTTCTGCACAAGAGGATGGTTGCCTGTGCTCAGGCTAAGGGAGTTTATTAATTATGGCACATAATTATTTGAAAATAATCACAATTTTCTGCTGCCTTTTGTTATTGCACGATATTCTCTCTTGTGTGTGCATGGGTTCTCGAATATATATAATTTGATATTATATTATTGGGGAGGTGTGAATGTCTTTAATATCTAGATATTTCTTGCATTCTTTTCTGACATCCCCTCTCCTTGAAGGAGCTTTGTCATTGAGGTTTTGATGTCATAATCAACCAGAGTTTTTTCTCTTTCCTTGACGTCATAATCTTAGTTTAGAGAAGTCTGTGATGTGTTCATCACCCTTTATTATGATGGTGGAGAGATATCTAGATAGTCATAATCTTTCTCTCTTTCTTAATTTGGGATCCTGGTTGTGATTGTTTTTTTATTTTAAACTAGAGAAGTCTGCTGTCCCATCAGGGTTGTCTGTCATAAAAGTGGATGTCTTCTCTCGAGTTTGTTCTTGTTTTGTACTAATAGTCAATTAACAAGGCTTTGCAAATTATAATACTCATTGTCTTCGTATCCCTTCCCTTTTCAGAAATGTCCATCCTGTCTGAAGCCTATGAAGGCTAGATTCTTCCCCCACCCATGCCATCTGTGTTCAGCTTGTAGGCTAACTAACAAATGTGTCATTTGTAAAGAGTGGGGGGGGGGGAGGGATCTAACCTCTGAATTCTTCTGTTCCCAGGCTAAGCTGATGGCTGATGAGGGCAAGAAGACTAAGAAGGAGGGTAAGAAGAAGGCCTCTGAGAAGGGTGAGCTCGACGCCTTCAAGGTTGAATTAGTGAGTGAGATGTGCAGGACTTTGAAAGACCTAATGCCTGACATGCTTCGCGGCTTGTTGCCTGGCACAGGTGTTTCAACTTCCTGTGCGTTGACCTCAGTGCAGGTAGCCCCCGTCCCTGGATCATGCCCTACTAGATCGGACAAATGTTTAGTGATCCAGGTGCGGCCATCTTGGACCCAGGCTTGATGTTCGCATCGCCTGGTGTTCCAGCGGCGCGAGCAGCATCAGGCGGGACCCGACCAGCGGGCCTAACCACGATCAATCGCGGAGTAACCTCATCATATACTTTCGAACATTCTCCTGGTCAGTCTGGGTAAGTTTTCCATACTAATCCAGAGTCTAACTTTCCTGGTCAGGAAGATGATGAAGACTACCTGCTCGGTCCACAGGATGAGCATGAAGACATGGATGCGAGCGTCTACACTTCTCTCATGGGGAGCGTGACCGCTCGCACCTATGGCACTGTTCCCTCGGGAGCAGGTTTCATGCTTCAGCCTGTGGGCCGGTTTGGAGCAGAGGGCCCGTATATATTCCCTGGGCAGCCAGGTTCGTCTATAGCCTCCTCCTCGGCCATACCTGCGAATGCCATTGAAGATGACGAGGGCCCGCTGCTCGTCGGCAATTCGCAGGTAGCCACGGATGAAGACTGGTCAGAAGCGTGTGCGTGGCTCCTCGCTGTCAGACCAGAGCGCTCCATGGACGAGACGGCCGCCGGTAACCCTCGGGCATGGTTACAGGCAAAGCCGTTGGCCAGCACGACTCTGTCTCTGCCGTATGCTGAACATATCTTAGATATGTTCTCGGTGGCAGAGGAGTCGATCAGACCGAAAGGTCGCCTCGCGAAGGCTCCCCCCCCCCCCCCCCCCCCCCCCCCGCGAGGTTGCTAGAGGATGTCGAGTTACCGCACCGCTCTGGGGGAAGATACGCAGCCATGTTTCCATGCTGACATGGGAGCGTTGTGCACGGGCGCTATGCACTCGGCTAATGCCGCTTTGCACGACACCGAGGAGAGTTCACGAGCGGCGATTAGTGCGCTGTCGCATGTCTCTCAGCTGCTATCGGGGGTAGTAGCAGCGTCGGTGCAGCAACAGCCTAGCCCTGTGACAGTCCAACGAGCCATCCAGGATGGCATCAACCTGGCGTTGGACTGTCTGACTAGGTCAGTCACAAAGTCGCTGAGAATGAGGCGCACTTTTGCGTTGGACAATTTGTGCCCGTCTCAGGAGCTCAAGTCGCGCTTGTTGCAAGTGCCGATGGCGGGCCCTGGTCTCTTTGGAGGTGAAGGTAGTCGGCACCTCCAAGAGACAGTGACTTTGGTGAACAACCAGAGGGCACTGCGCGCACAGTTTGAAGTGCTGTGCAGAGAACACGTGCGTGTTCAGCCCTCGGCTGCTCGACAGCAGTACGCTTGTGGCGGTGCTGGCATTATCAGAGGCCAGCAGGCCGGCCGGGTTCAGAGACCGCGTTGGCCGCGCCAGCAGCAGCTTGTTGTTGTACGTCAGCCAGCGCCTCAGGTGCAGCCAGACAGCAGCCCGCGCACCATGGTGCACGTGGCGCTGGTCGCGGCGCGTGGTAACCGGGCCTGATGCACTAAAAATTTTTCCGGTTACCACAAGTACCACTCGGGTGTTGTCACTCATACCAGAGACACTCCCACTTCTAAAATTTATGGGCACCCCGTCAACCCTTGCCACATTCAGAAGTGGGAGCGGTTAATTCAGGACCGCTTAGTCTTGCAATGGCTTTCGTACGGATACAGTCCAGAATGGATGAGGTCCGCCGTTGCATCTATCTCTGGTACCGGTCTGGACTCAAATTCCAAGAGATCCAGACAAGCGGTTGTGCATAGAAGAGGAGATAGAATCTCTAAGTTTTAAAGGAAGCAATTCAACCGGCGCAAGATTGCCCGGGCTTCTATTCAACCGTGTTTCTTGTGACAAAGAACACCGAGGGGTGGAGACCAATTCGCAACCTCAAACCTCTAAATAAGTTTATAGACACACCAAGTTTCAAAATGGAAACAGTAAGATCGGTGTTGTTGGGGTTAGAGAAGGGGATGTGGACAGCATCTATAGATCTCAAGGATGGTTATTTCCACATTCCAATTCAAGGAGTTTTCGTCGGGTCCTGAGATTTGCTTTTCAGGGACGCAAATGGGAATTCAAGGTTCTTCCATTCGGTATCTCGACGGCTCCAAGGGTCTTCACTCGAGTGGTACTTGCTATCACGGCATACCTCCGCAGGAGAAATATAGCTGTTCACACTTACATAGACGACTGGTTGCTGAAAGCACACAACCCAGAAAGTTTGACAGCAAATCTGGAGATAGTTTTGAAAACTCTCACAGATTTAGGCTGGATAATCAACTTTCAGAAATCAGAGCTGACTCCATCCCAGAAGTTTGTTTACCTGGGTATGTTCTTCAATCTGGAGATAGGATATGTTTATCCATCCCAGGAGAGAGTGGAAAATCTCCTCGTGCATTCAGTTGGTTTGCAACAGTCGTTATATTCTAGCACGAGTCTATCTGAGAATGTTAGGTCTGCTGGTTTCAATGGAACCAGTCATTCCTCAGGCGGCCGATTGAATTGTTTCTCATGGCTCAGTGGACGCAGAGTTCAGGCTCACTGGACTCACGCATTCAAGTGTTGGACCCTCTCATTCATCACCTTCATTGGTGGATGGAGAGAGGAAATCTCATGGCGGGGGTCATGCTGACCCCTCCCCACCCTCAAGTAACAATGTTTACGGATGCATCGATGGAGGGTTGGGGAGCTTGCCTGGAAGAAGCCACTATATCAGGGCTATCGAACCTGGAACAGTCAAAGGAACATATCAACATGCTAGAATTGCGGGCTGTAATTCTAGGCCTGGAAAACTTGTGATGATACGTTCAGACATCTCTACAGTAGTGAGTTACATAAATCGCCAGGGCGGAGTGAAGTCGCCCAGTCTCTGTATGATGACATGGAAGCTGCTTTGCTGGTGCATGGATAATATGATCACCTTGAAAGCAGTTCATATTCCGGGAAGGCTGAATCTGTTAGCAGACTCATTGAGCCGAAGGATGAGTATTCTGCCTACGGAATGGCAACTAAATCAATGTGTGGCGGATCACCTATTCAATCATTGGGGAAAGCCCAACATAGATTTGTTCGCAATGAAGAAGAATGCGAAGATGACGACATACATTTCTCCGATTCCAGATCCAAGCGCTATCGCAATAGATGCGCTAGCTCTCAGTTGGAAGGGAATGTATGCATACGCATACCCTCCAACAATCCTGATTCCAAGGATTCTTCAGAAGATGAAACAAGAGGAATGCCAAGTGCTTCTGATCACCCCAAATTGGCCAAGCTCATGGTTTACGGATCTGCTGGACCTTCTGGTTTGCAATCCGTTTCCTCTGCCTCTGATGGACAATATTATCTTCCAGGGCAAGACCCTTCACAACAATCCGTCAATGTTTCAATTGACTGCATAGATGTTGTCAAAAAATCCGCGATTAAGGAGGGCTTTTCTGAGCAAGCAGCCAATTTCATGGCCAGAGCCAGAAGGGGGTCAACCTCCAGAGCTTATAATTATAAAATCAACAGATTTGCCGAATGGTGCTCAAAGAGATGTATCAATCCGATAGAAGCATCTATTCAGGTAGTAGCTGATTTTCTCTGTCACCTGTATGATGCCTATAGTCTTAAGCCTAATTCTATTGCTGGATACAAATCAGCATTAATGACTGTTATCCCTTGCTTGGCAAAGGAGGGGAAGTGATGAAGTAAGTGTTTTAAATACTCTTATTAAAGGTATGGGCAATCTCAGACCAAGAAATCCTCCACTGACACCGTTATGGAGTCTTTCTCTGGTTCTGCAGGTTTTGAGTGACAAACCTTTTGAACCACTTAGTGCTATATCTGTAAAATTATTGACACTTAAAACTGTTTTTTTAGTTGCGGCAGCATCAGCCAGACGCAGGAGTGAAATTCATGCCTTGTCTGCTGAACCTGACCGTTATATAGTTACAGGTGAAGGCCTTAAGCTGCTACCAAGATTGAATTTCTTGGCTAAGAATCAATCTTTAAAATATCCGGGTACGCCTATTATTTTACCTGCCTTAACCAGATATGATCCTGGTGCTAAAGTATGGTGTCCTGTCCATGCTTTAAATAAGTACAAGAGAAGAACTCAGGTTTGGCGGACGGACCCATGTTCCCTATGGTTGTCATATATTGAACCCCATGGTAGGGCGTCAAGAGACACTATTTCCAGATGGATAGTAGAATGTATTCAATTCTGTCATAAGACAGCCACTGGAATCCAAGAAGATAGAGCCAAGGCTCATAGTGTCCGTGGTGTGGTAACTTCCACAGCATTATTTAATGGTGTTTCTATTGAAGACATTATGTCAGTGGCACTGTGAATCAAGTTTTACCGACCATTACCTTCGTGACACTTCTAACCCGCTCGCCGTCTCAGTCCTCAGAAAATAAAATAATGTGGAGGTTCATGTTTGTAAATAGTTTCCTCCTCTGCTATTGTGGTTCTTTCAGAGAGTTTTTTTGAAATAGAAGCAATTCTTCTTTTTCCAATGTCTAGTAATACTTTTCATTAAGTATTAGAGAACGTGCTAGTCATTTAGAGCAGCGGTTTTCCTAACCTTCCTCAGAAAGAGGGGGGGGAGCGCATTGGCCTTTTTGATCAATCTCTCTTCATCGGTCGATTATCCGATGCAAAAATTCTATTCCTGGTTGTGTTTCAGTCACAATTTCAGATGTTTTAAATCTCTTGAGAATTCAAAGAGCCTAGTCTCTTCGAGGGTGTGCTGGTTTTCCGGACCTTGCCTCCCTCCCACCAAATTTACTTTCAAATTCTGGTGTTTTATCAAGAGTGTTAGGGAGGTAAGTATGTTCTCATGATGTGAATTAAGAAAATTTGTCGAATTTCTTTTTCACGAGTGAGATGACATACTTACCTCCCTAACAGGATCCCGGCCTTCGCCACCCCACGGAGGCCTGGTCCTTTGGTTATTGAATAGTTGCTTCTATGTCAGCCAATATTTAGTAACGGAAGTACCGGCATGCGCAGTGGGTGGTGTCTGTCATGTGCATGACTGTGTACTTCCACCTGCCCATTAGGGGCACCTAACTTTTTATAATTCTGAATATTATTGAATTTAGAGCTGATATACTAGTATATCCAGAGTGTTAGGGAGGTAAGTATGTCATCTCACTCGTGAAAAAGAAATTTGACAAATTTTCTTATTATGCCTGCTGAACATGTTTTAAAGACCCTAGCGTTAGCTCATTTCTTCAGCTCATTAATATTTGTGAATTTCATGTTACGTCACTACCTAACGAAAGCGGCGTCCATTTGTTTTTTTTCTTCTATTCAAATGTATCAACTGCTTTTATAGTTTATACATTCATTTGTAGGACTAATTTATCGGTTAAAACGGGCAAAATTAGCAGTTGAAACATTCAAATAAAACTAATACAGTGATATTTAAGGATTTACATGCATGTACCAGACAGCTGAAGATGCATAATCACCAATTCACGAAATTCAGTACCCGCTATTTCACACATAACCTGGCGAGGTGGGTCAGTTCAAATGCTTGGGATTTGTTTAAAAATTAAAACTTTGTACTGAAATTTTTTCATTTGTATTCGGAAGTGTTATTTCACCCTGTGTTAAATTCTTGCGCCGATCTGTTTAACAGTTTTCTTTCACGAGTGCATTACTTGCTTAGATTCACGAACTTCGGTACCCATAGTATATATGAGCACAGGCCTTTGAACTTTTGCACAGGCGTTTGAATTTTCATCCATCCATATCACTACAAAATTCAAAGGCCTGTGATATGAGGTGCTATTAGCAATGATAGGGATTTACTACATGCTATAAACTAATACTATAGGAGGTTTTTTCGTGACGTCATTATTTTTAGAACGGGGGAAGCCTGGGCGTCAAGCGTTCATTGACGTTATAAAGTAAGCACTGATCTTGCTGGACGTGAATCTTATCTTACACCTTATTAGTCCTCTAAATAAGAATTGTTTGGCGAAATGTATTCAATTTCCACTTTATTTGTGTGCGATATTGAGAGCAATGATTTATTTACTGCTTTCATACCATAACACACGTGTCATGCG